>CM034464.1:33021717-33359175 GCA_019925255.1 Litchi chinensis | reverse complement strand
ATATAATAAAACTCAATACCATAAGATGCCAATAACATAAGACAATAATATTTGCTAATTACAGTGCACCACACACATGTGCACTGACACGTAAAACACACACTAGAAATACGTGAAAGTACATATTGTTCATAAGTAATATAGTGAAGAGTAGAGTATATCATTCCTAGAGAGATTGTCCAAGCTATGTTAAGTACTAAAATTGATCTTGATAAATTCTTATTCAAACGATCAAAATGATGGAAAATTAAGAAATCAAATCTAAAACAATGAATTTAAAATAAAATATGTAAACAAGTAAATCAATAAAAACAACTAATAAACTAATTCACAACCAATGAGACAATATTTTAGAGCTATAATTTCACCCTACCAATCTACCTAACCTATATTTCTACCATTAATAATTTCATTCTTATCATGAGCTAAATCAGGTAATTTTATTGTATTTGTTAACCTCTTTCGATCAATCAAGTAAGTATGCTTATATTAAACACCCGACTATATATCTATATCGAATGGTTAATACAAACTCATTATGAATAAATCATCTAGATACGATCACACATAACATATAGCTATATTTATATTCTACATGCTATATGTCATTCTATTTAGGTCTAAACACAAAAATACTTCTTTCAAGCGCATTCAAAATTATCAAATCTTTTAAACTAGTGATCAATTAGTGTGAGAGCATTAAGTTTAAAATAGAATAAAGTTCGAATAACAAATTCAATTAACCAACAATATAAATAAGGTGAGTTTCATGGGTTAGAGTTGAATCGTAACCCCCACACAAATAAATTTAGTTCATCATCAATATAACATAAATCAAAGCAATCAAACAAACAACCAATAATATCATTAAATAATTAAGATCAGAATATAGAAATCGAAAATCTCATGGTAGTAGCATGATTCCCCTAACACTAAGAATTGACTACCATTCTAACAACGAAATCTTCACTTCTCCCATGCCATTTATGCACCAAATCTGTGATTGATAATGGGCTACTGTTGAACTCCAAATATGTTGATGACGGACCAGTTTTCAGCTCTGAAATCTCTTCTCCACGGGCTGTTTTGACCTGTGATAGAGGGTTGTCAATGACCTGCAGTTAAGGACTGTATTGGTGCTGATTTGTGGCTGAAAACCAGCCTCCAATCTCCACTTCGAAGGCCTGCAAAAGCCGTGTCAAAAGAGGACGAAGGCTGCCTCAGATCTGGTTCCAAATTGGCTCGGAACACTGACGAAATACTGCAATCTAGGGCTGTTATTACGCAGATTTTGTACCGCAAATCCAGCCTTCAATCTCCTCATTCAAAGCCTACATAAACTATATCAAAACATGACAATAAGCTGCTGCAGAATTGAATTTAAAAGGCTGGCAAAATCGAGCAAAATGCTGCTCAAATTCAGCCCCCTAAAGCCACGATCAACCTCTCCCTTTTTGGTTGTGATTGTGCGACAGCTACCCTCCAAGGGCTGTGTTGCAATCAGCCAAGAAATATGGTGGACACACGGATTCAAGGGGCTGAGAATATCTGCAGAATCTTGCAGCAAATAGCGTCCAAATCCATCCACCCCTTGAACACTGTCGATCTCTCACTAACTGTCCTTTTCTCTATGTGTTTTTTTTCAGGTCAGCCCAGAGTGTGTTGGCAACGTTTCTCCTCACTCAATCATGTATTTATAGCGTGCATTTAGGTAGCGCAACATATCGAGTGTTGGAATGATGCATGCAGCAGCCACCGCAACAAGTTTTCCGCCATGGATCGCGAACGTCGACCCTGAACTCCACCTGTCCTCATTCGCATTTGCAGGTCGCGATCATCCCTGGTCTGCACGCTGCTGATTGGCATGGGCTGGACGTGAATGTTGCTTCATGGGCTGCTGATTCATTAATTCTTCATCACCTGATTATAGTTAATTTCATATGTTGTCGGCTGACAACTTGAACTTGGGCTGGAAGCTCTTATCTTATTTCATGGGCTGACATTTTGCTGATTTTTTCTTTTTAATTGAACATGAGCTACTTTGTTAATTGCAAATGGGCTAGACTTGATTATGAAATCACTTCATGGCCTGCATGAATTGAGTAAAATGGGCTGGTCGTGAAAATGACAACAATGAAAATATATTAATTCAGCCCATATAAATATTTCTTGCATGGATTCACCCCGAAATAACTCAAATTTCACTCATTTATTTTTCCATAACTTACCTAAGAATAATAAATCAAAAGACATAAAAATAATAAAAAATTACTTTAGTATTCATTACAAAAAAGAGATTTAAAAGCATGAAATCACGATATATTTTGTCGTGATCATTGATTCCGAAGTAGAAAATTACATTATTTGGAGAGCCCTTCAATTGGTTCAAGCAGCCGCAACCACGGATCTGCAGCAGCCCTTGGAGACACTTTCGAGCAGCCAGTAGCAGTTCATCATCAATATTTTGAAGGAATATTTCAACACCATCATAGATCACCTTTGCGATAGAAAGGAAGAAAAGGAGATTCAAGTTAAAGGAGTCGGATCTAGCCCTGGGATCGAGGGGAATTACTCCACTTTATGAGAATTTCTTTAACTCCTCAACTTTGTTATTTTAATTGATGTTGTTCGATTATTTCTTGAGAATATTATTTTGTAAATTGATGATGTTATATATCTAAGAGCTAGGGTTACAATATAACCCTAAATCATGAAACTCACCGTTATGATATTGTTTTTAATTTAAATTCTTGTTATTGTATTCTATTCTATTTTGTGTGCAATACTCTTGGATTAATTGATCACTAAGTTAAGAGATTTGGTAATCATGAATGTACTTGGAAAATATATTTATGGTTTAGACCTAAATAGGATGACATAGATTACATAGGATAGGAATATGCTTGTGTGATCTGTGTGGTCATAATGAGTAGTTGATGCTTAGTGTACCTAAATTAACTCATTGTCATAGAAATGTAGTTGGTTAAGTGATTTAGCTAATTTCACTTGACCATTGAAAGAGACTTGTGGATAGTTTAGCAATACTTGATCAATCATATGATGTGAATAAATTAATAATGGTAGAAATATAGGTTGAGTGAATTGGTCGGATGAAGTTGTAACTCTAGAGTCTAATCTCCACCGGCTGAATTTAGTTTAATTAATTGTTTCCTTTATTTTATTTTCATTTTAATTTCACAATTCATTATTTTAGTAGTTTGAATAAGGTTTGACTTAATCAATTTTAGTACTTAACATATATAATTTTGACAATCCTTATGGAAATTGTACTTTACTTATCATTATATTATTTGTGGACTGTTTATATTTGCATATGTTTCTATTATGTTAATTGTGCACTAGAAAATAGCCATCAGTTGTTCATCTTCTTCACCCAACATCCGTCATAGGAAACTCTTATTTCACGGATGGAATGTGTCATATTGATTTGTCTTGCATCCATCTACAATAATAAATGTAATATACCTTCCGATTTCGTGTATTATGTAAAACTTTCCTTTATTTATGGAGCAATAAAGTAATTTGAAGTACCCAAATGTGAAACCGAATTTTAGTAGGACTTCCAGATAGTTTGAAGATATTTCTGAATGCAAAAAGTGGCATGATGATTTATTAAAATTTAACATGAAAATTGATGGTATAGAAAATTTGTAAAAAAAGGCATTATTATGTTAATTAGAGTAAAATAATTCTAAGGACATTCTGAGAAATTTGAAGATATGAAAATTCGCATGAAAATATGACATGTGGTAAAGAGAGGAAGAGAATGCATGAGAGAATGACATGTGTATGCATGAAATGGAGAAAGGAGTAAGCAAATGGAACTAGTTAGGATAGAATAAGTTTTTACATTTTAACCAATCACATGCTTCTAACTCTAACTGTAACACTCAAAATTTCATGAACAGTGTTCTCGAAGGAATAGCATTTCGAAGAAATAGTATTTCCAAAGAAATAGTATTTCCAGAGAAATAGTGGTTTTCGGATAAATAGTGTCCGTGTGAATAGTGGATTTTTCAAAAAGCGGGCCTCAAAGTCAAAAGCTCTGGAATAAGTAATAGAGTCTAAGAAAACTTAAACGGATCAAAAATGAGTTCGTTTGAGGTAAAACATAACCGTTTCCGGATTCGACCGGAAATTCAGAAGGATTTTCGAAAAATTTTGAAAATTTAGAGAAGTATAAAAATGAGTATTAAAATGCTCAAAAAATATTTTAGAAACTCAAATGACATTCCCAAAGGAGATTTGGATTGAAATGGAGTCAATCCGAAAATCGTCAGAAGCGATTTAGTGAATTTACGGAGAGCCAAAAATGGGCATGGAATGAATTTTAAGAGTCATTAAGGTTACTAGGAGTATGCAGGAAGTCCGAATATAGGTCCTGGTAAATTTTGAAAGGATTTCGAAAAAGTCTCGGAAAAGCTGAATTGAAGCGTTCGGGAAAAGTCAAATCAAAAGTGATAAGAAATGATAGACATATTAGACAAGCAACCATGGAAAATATGACATGTGGTATAAGAGATAAAGATGAGGACACTTGGCAAGATCTCATGGATGACAATTTTGTGATTTTGAGTAAACTTTAAAGGTAAAATGGTCATTTGGTGGATGAGTATATAAAGTGAAGTATGAAATGAGATGAAAGAAGAGAGCATTGTCAACCAAAAGAGAGGGGAGACGTGAGAGAGAGCCAAAACTGAGAGAAGAAGAAAGAAAAGAAAGTGGAGTCGTAGGAGGAAGAAAGAAAGAGGAAGAAGAAGAAGTGATTTCAAGGGCTATCCATTCTTCTCTAACTCTCAAACCCATCAAGAATTTCTCAAGAAAGAGTGAAGAGAATTGAAGGTAAGTTGAGAAAATTTTATGTTAGTTTGATGGGTATTTTTTATAGTTGATTTAATAGGTTTTTGATGGAATTTATGGTTTGTTTAGAGTTAGATTAACTTCAAATTGAGCTTGGAAGGGAAAGGAAGCATCAAAGATTCTTGGGTCAAGAAATTAGTAAGGTAAAGGTTAGGATTTGATGTATAGATTTGATGAAATTTAATTAATTATGATTTTAAAGCTTTAATGGTGCAATTGATGATTATTTGATGCATTTGGGTATGATTTTGAGCTTGAAAATAAGAGAATGGATTGATTTTATCATATATTAGTATGTGCCTAACTTGGAAAAGTTTATGTAATTGGGCAGATTTTAATGTTTGGATGAGTTTATATGTGGTCTTATATTAATTTGAGATGATTTTTGGAAAGAAAATGCAAGTGAATAAGTGATGAACAATGTTACTAGTGTATGGACCAATTACATTATCCATGTGTTTGTATTGATTTTTAATGCTTGAATGACTTGTATGAGGTTTTGGGATAAATTTAAATTGGTTGGCATCAAAAGAATGTAAGAAAAATAGAATTGGAAAGTTTGGGTGTCGATTTTGGTTAAGGTTAAGACTGGGTGTGTAAATTGTCATTCAATCCTTTTAATATGTTTTGGAAATGTTTATGACGTGTTTAAGTGTTTTGGTGCAAAAGAAAGTAAAAGAAATGGATGTGAGATTATTGGTTAGAAATATGGTGAAGTTGTAAAATTATTTGGTATATGTATTGAATTAGAATTAAGTGATTAATTGATATCTTATGTATTAGATTATGGTTGGTTTGACGATTTAATGTCTTAAAGTGATGGATTGAAGTTAGAAAGAATGTAGATGCATTCATGGACATGTACCTCTAACTACTTTTGCATTTGAGTTAATAGATTTGATTTTTGGATGAATTTTGCATTTTTGAAACCTAGGTGTGGAACTAGCTCAAGGAAACCAAGAGAATAAGCAAGAGAAGTTGTAAGCTCAAATTGAAGGTGTGGAAAAGTCATAGAAAGTACCCAAAAAGTTGGTGTATACTTGATTTAAGAACTTAATTTTTACTAGTAAGATTTTGTTTATAATAGTATGTGATTTTGTTTATTTTTAATTAAATTAATTTTGTGACTATGTGTGAATTTTGGTATGAATTATTTTGTGGCATTGAATGATGAAAAATTTGGAAACTTTTGTGAAAGAAAAAGTATTGAGTGAATGTGGAATTTAAAGGATTTGTGAAATTATTTTGACGATCTGTTATCAAATAGTATTGGATTGTGATTTTTAATAACCTTCAAATGGAAACGAAAAAGAATAAAAAAGAAATTGATGAGTTAGTGCCTTGACCGAATGTATATCGAGAGAAGGGCACGAAGGTTTTGATGAAATTTTAATGAGTTAATGACATGAAAAATAGTGTTTCGTGATGCTTAGATTGATATTTCAGACAAATGAAAAAAAATTGTGAATGAAATTTTGTTTATGATTTTCCGAATGAAATTTTTCGTCAGAAATGAAAATTTATTAAAACATGAAAATTTTTGATAATCTATGAAATTTATAAGGGCCCTAATAAACCTAAATGTTGATAGGTGGAGATTGGTAATTGATATGCTAATAGAGTGATATTAGCTGTAATGCACTGATTTGTCTATATACATTAATACTGGATTCATAGACCTTCAAATGCACCGAGTGTCTGGTTCCCGAATTTATGTATTATATGAGAATACAATCCGACGGGTAGTCACCAAGTGTCTGATGCCGAAGAAACCCGTTTTCCAGTTTATGGTATCGTATCAGTGTTTACAAAGGGCACTGAAAATGTTATGGGAAAACAGTGTATTTGTATATGAAAAACTGGTCTGGTACAAATGCTTGTATGTATTTGTTAGTTATTAAATTTTATTGTGTTTTATTACAAATATTTGAAAATGGTAAAAATTTGGTTTTATAAGGTTATACTTGAAAAATGACTTTTGTGCATTTTATATATGTGTTTACTAGTAAATTGATCTCTTTATGATTTATTATAAAAATTTGAGAACTGTAAAATCTTGCTTTACAATCTTGTATTTTTATGAAATGATGAAATTTAAATCTAGTGTACACCCACTAAGTAGAAATACTTAGCGCATTGGATTTACAACGCGCAGATTGTTGAACTGGGCATTGTAGATAAAAATTGAATAAGATATCGGCAGCACTTCAACGAGTCACATTCATTCCCTTTTGGTAGTTATTCTTTTGATATTATATATATTTATAATAAGATGCATAGACATGCAAGCATATATATATATGTGTATATATGAAGTCTTGTAAAGGATAGTTGATATAAATCATGGAAAGATTTGGTATTGTAAAGTGGTTTTGTAAACTAACTATTATTTATCTTTTAATTGGCATTTATTTTCATTACTATGATTTCCATTCAATGTGGTATTCATAAGGGTTTGAGTGGTGAAGTTGATTTTGAGTTAGACGAGAGGTCCAAAATGGTAGTTGAGAAAATGGGTTCTTATTAGAAGTGTTTCTTATTTTAGTTGCAGGTTGTTAAAATTTTGGAACTTTCAGAAAAACAAACAAAACTCTATCGGATTCTGAAAAAAAAAAAATAGTATACATATGTATAATAATAATAAATTTTTAAGAAAGGTAACATCCTTCGACTCAACTTTCATTCTAATGAGAGTTGGGTGAAGGGTGCTATATTAACTAATGGCAAGATAGTAAATTCCAACTTAGTTTGTGGGCAATTTTCAATGGCAAGCTTGTAAATTTAAGCATAATTGAGGGCATTTGTTAACCCACCTAAAGCTTATATATAATTGAGATATTAGAAGAGAAATCAAAAGAGAAATTGAGAGAGAATGAGAGGTCTATGTGGGCTGGAAATAGAACACAGGGTAGCAGCTTTTCTTCATCCATTTTCAAGCAATCTTAAGTGAATTTCAAGCCATCCAAGGATTGTCTACAAGCTTAGGAAGGTTATCTAGAAAAGCAAGTGATTTCTAAGTGGTAAGAGTCAAAGTTCCATAGACTTTTATATGTGGTTTGTGTGTGATTAGTATGTGAATTGTTTGATCAAAGTTCCAAATGAGATGTGAGTGATTTTAATGAGATTTCTATGCATGGATTTAGAGGATTTAAACTTTAAATTAATGGGAGAGCAAAGTTAGGGTTGCAAGAAGAATTGGTGAGCTTACTAGTATGGTGAATTGTTGATTAAATTTCAATTGGATGTTGTGTAGGATATTAGTTTTATTACCATAAAAATTTATATGATTTGAGTGTGATTTCAAGTGGAAAAGCTTGAAGAAAATTCTTGTTTATGTGTGTTATTGTTCATGTCCAAATCTAGTGGTTATGGCCTAAAACTAGTTGATGTTTTTAAGTAAGTTTCATGCATATAAATGGGTTAAAAGATTGAGATCTGATGTTGAAATGTGAAGAAAAATTTTGGTGTACAAAGCTATCATGTTTCTACCCTATATATATTGAAGTGGTAGATAGTTGTATTTGAATGTATTGAATGGTTTTATAACTTGTGTTGATGATGGAGTTAGTATGGAATTGCAAGGAAATTCATTGGATGTCAAATGGTGTAATTCATAGCTAAATGCATACTAGTTTTGCTAAATTTTAAATTTATTAAAAATTGACTTGATTGCCACTAATTTGTATGTGTTTGAGGATGGTTTGGTGAGAAAAATTTGATAGAATGGATGGTGTAAAAACATGTTAAGATTTCTGACAATATAGAATTAGAATGATTCGAGATTTCATTTAATATTTAAATGTTAAGTTAAACATTGGATTGAAGTGTTTCATATGCCTAAATATTAGTAATTCTGAAAATAAGAAACCTATATGAATAATTTTGGTCATAATGTCACCTAAATATAGAATATGATCATGTGTAGGTGCACTACGAACGAAGAAATCCTAAATCGAAATTGTCGTGAGCTAATAATATGTGAGTGTCCTATCAAAGTGTTTTGAAATGATTTCATTCTCATTCATCATGATTTTATATGTTGGAGATAAATGTATGTTTCGAATGATAAAAAGTTAGTTTTTATATTATATGAATTTGATGTGAAAATCTTTGGTACGAACTTCGAAAGCTTACGCAAATTATAAAATTTTATGATGAAAAATAACATGTATGGAAATGGATTTTTTTATAAGCCTGTAATACTAATTTTTACCCATTGGCCTATAATACTAATTTTTACCCATTGGGGATGGTGGTTCATCCAGCCTAGATATATGTTACCAATCAGCATACCAAAATCATGCATGGGCAGTGTTAAGGGTGCCTGTCACTAACAACGGGAGAGACTGTGTCAGTTAGTCTTATTTAGTGTGTCGTTCATGCATGAACTGGGTATATACGATAGCTAGCTTCTATATGAGCAATGTAGAATTCCGCTTTCACTAGTCAGGACAGTGTCGAGGCCGGGGCACAAGGCCTGGCTGGCCAAATACGAACTGTTTCATACCTAGGGTAATATATGGTATTCAGACACTAATGGTTGACTCTTTTCACGAATAAATTTTTTATAAAATATATATTGCCATCATATTTTTTTTATGATCCACAACATAAAATGAAATTATATAATTATTGTGTTTTCATATTTGAAAAGCATTTCAAAATAGTTTCTTGAAATTGGAAAATTTAACTTTCAACATGTTATTGTATTTTAATTTCATGCAGCATATTTCATTTTAATATTAAATGTCATTCATGCATTTTATTTCAAATAAGGATTTTAGAAAGCATATTTTAATTTTATGAAACCATATACGAAATGATTTATAAATTCTAATGAGGTTATTTTAGAAACCATATTTTAATTAAGAAAAATACGATACTCACTAAGCTTGTATAGCTCACTTTAGTTTTATGTTTTATAGATAAACCTCCCCATGGATAGGTACAGGTGCTCGGACATCAGTAGCAGGAACCCCAATCTGAGAGTAGATGTAGTTAGTCGTGTGCCTCTGTGATTATGCATTTTTGTTATAAATGATTTCAAAAGTCTATATAAAATTTTTTGTATGTAAATGAATGTATATTTTTGTAAATGTGTAATTATATTGATACATAACATGGATATGTTTTGAATGACATGTTGCACTTCAGATTTTTATGTTGTCGGGTTGTTAAATTTATAAGTTTGAGTTGTATTTCCATTTGAAAATATGTTTGTGGTTGACCGTGGAAAGATAAGAGGGTCTGAGGTCCAAAAGTTGATATTTACTTGAATTTAGAATGTATAAATTTTTTCATGAAATTTTGCAGGGCGGGATTTTCAGAAAAACAACTGTTATGCTATTGAAATTTCTATAAAACCAGTTTTGTGAATATATGTTCAAAAAGAATAAGTTCCCACCTATTTCTATTCGAAAAAGAGATTTTAAGAAAATTTATAGTAGATTTCTCATGCAAAAGTAAATGGCTTAACTTCACATAAACTTTTTGGTCAGATCAAACATCGACTGGAGAGTTACCGTGGGGTTGTCAGTGGACTACCTAGAATATATAAGGATGGGGCCCATCAATAAAGGTTCCTGTCATAATGGATGCAATTTATAAGGTTTTTTTTTTTTCTTTTTTAATTCTTAATTTGTTAAGTTTATTTTCCATCCGTGATATATTTATCTAACTCAAATTTGTTGTTTTCTTTCATACATATGGATGATGATCAGGAGCAACCATTCGTTTATAAGCACTATGTATAGGCAATGCCCTCCAAAATGCAGGCGAATTCACATTATCACTTTTCATCTATGATCATGGATGTGTTGATGCGGTATGACTTGTACAAAAGATTTGTTGCAGGCGCTTTAGAATGTCCTATGCATATCTTGCACGAGCAGTTTGTCGATTTTCCTAACTCGTAAGTGCATGAGGTTGACACAAGTAATACAAAGTCAGTAAGGTATTGTTCTCACAAGGAATGGTTGATTAGTCAAGTACCATTTATAATTAAGAGCTATTTCTATTTGGAAAATTAAATGAATTAATGAGTGAAAATTAAACTACATTATCTATGTAAACAAATTAAATATGGAACTAGGGAAAATGTCACTCATAGCTATCCGAAGTACATGTTTTTTTCAATACAAACTCCATCATTATAAGCCCCTATCTTCGATTTTAGACTTTCTAGTGTTATAAGCTAGATAATAGGATGAGAATGTTAGACTTCATTAATATCATCCAAATGGGTGATATTAGAATGCTAGCAAAGTTTTTAAAAACTAATTAACTCTAATAGTAAGATAAATATAAAGAAAGGCAAAGTGGTCTTTTTATAAATAAGGAAATATATATATATATAAATAAGTGGCAAATGGTCTATTCTTAATATAAGAGTTAAACATATATATAAGTGATTGTCACATAACACTTAGTTAAATTAAAGTTATCAGTGAGATAATTATCAAAGAGGGGCAAAAGAGTCATTGTCACACTTAAAGGCCTATATATATCTGAGAGGAGTGTTTGTCATCCACACTTAGCAAAAATTTAGAAACAAAAAGGAAAGAAAGTGAGGGGAGTGGGACGACAAGAAGAAGAAGAAGATGAGAAGTGAAATCCAAACTTCCCAAGGTCATTTTGAAGCTTCCTAACCAAATCTCAAGTAGGTTTAAGCAAGAACCTCAAAAACTAATCAAGCTTAAGCCTAGTTTTCATAGTTTTCTTTAAGTTTGATGTTGGTTGGAAAAATATGATGTGATGATGGATTGGTTTGTTTACTTGATATGTTGTTGATGGGATTTTGATGTAAATCAATATTATAGTCATGAGTAGTTAAAAAGGAAGTTTGAATTTTAAGAAATCATGAAAGAACTAGAGTTAGGGTTTATGTAGGAAACCCTAAGACTTGATTAAAAATGGTTGGAAGTGGATTTAATGGTAGTTATGATGTTTGATAAAATGCCTAAGAGAGTAATTTAATGAAAATGTTGAAAAATGCAACATATGAGGTGTGTGTGTAGGTCAAGGCTAAGGAAGGGGTATGTGACTTCATTAAACCTTGATCCATTTGAGCTTAAATTCATGCTTATTAGAGCTTAGAAAATACAATAGAAAGGATAGAATTGAGAAAAAACAAGTGTAGAGACAATGAAATATTATTAAGCCTAGTTGAAGGGCATTAAGGGATTTCATGTAAAAGCTCCTTTTTGATGCATGGAATGAATATATTTGATTATATTGGAGTGAAAGAATGTTAGATATGAAAGAATTGAGTTTAGAATGTGAAAAGAGCAAATTTTGACATGAAAAATTATCGAAAAATAGGAGTATTTCATAGGCTCACCCCTTTATGGTTGGAATTTTTCAAAACCATTTTACGGGGGACCTAAGTGAGAGATAGGGAGATGATTCAAGCAAAAATGGAAGCAAAATAGCCCACGGAATGGGCTGTGAACAGCATTCTGTCAAAGGGGGGAAAGTTTTGACTTTTCGTTCCTAACCTCTGAAAATTATACGGATCGCGTGAGGATGTTCCTAGGGGTATATAAGTTAAACTTTTGCAAAGAAAACGGAATTAGAAAGCTTCGATTAAGTAGAATCTAGAAGGAAAAGTTGTAGTCAAAAAGGGGTGTTTTAAAGAGTCTTTAATGTTAAAAGTAATGTGTGTAATTTTATAGCACATTGTAGCATATTTTAAATAAGAGTATGTTGCGCAGGCGATGCACAAACCAGTGGAGCAAAGGAGACTCATTAAAGCCCTTCGGTAAATTTGGAATATAGGTAAGTACTAACCCCTTACACTATTTCAATTCTAGTCGAAATATAAATATGTATTGTCAAAAAGGAATTTGAGGAACGAATTTCAAAATCTAAGTTCGTATTTTTATGTAAAAGATCCTTATATCGGAGTCAGAAATGAAAATCGAGACTAAAGCATTTCAAAAAGATTTGAATTTAAAGTTCAATTAAAGGTTTTTAAAGATAAAGAAGTTTGGCGTTTAATGCACTCACTAAAAAGGTTTTTCAAGGGTCATGTGTACTCCTAAATTTTTTTTTATGTTAGTTAGCACTACGTGGTGATGCAAAAAATTCCGCTCGTAGTTGCTAAGATTTTCAGATTTTCTAGGGCTACGTTTACGATGCAGAAAATTCTGTATGTAGTCACCTAGATTCATAGTTTACTTTGCACTACGATGCGATGTGATGCAGAAAATTCGGCATGTAGTTGCTTAAAGTATAAATTATTTTACAACTACGTTGAGCGATGCAGTAAATTCCGCGCGTAGTGGTTGAAATATCTTAACAGGGTCACGGTTGGTGTCAGTTGAAAATCGCCACATGATTTACCACATTAAACGGCGTAGTTAGTCGTCGTGTGGTTAGATTCTTTAAGGGTACACATGGTGCCTTTAGAAATAAAATTTCAAAGCAAACCATATGAGTATAAACATTAGTTATAATTACTTATACGATGATCTTCATCTTCATTATATTGATTAAGCTAACGAATTCTCTTTGTTGTAGTGTAAAAATCTGTCAAGTATTTTCATCTGAGAACAAAGTAAAGGAATCATTTCGTCAAAACTATAAGTGGGCGAAACCAAAGGAAACATCATATATATATCATGTTTATATTTTGAATATATTAAACTGAGGGAGTACATGTATCTTATTGTAACCTTGGTAACCTGCATTTTGAAACTTGTAACTTTTGTAAATTATGTTGTATGTAATTGTAAATATTACATATGATACATATATATTTCCTACTATGATTATCCTGTATAATGAATGTAAAATTGATTGTAAAAACGTATGTTTGTGGACAAAAAGAAGTTGGGTGGTGATTGAAAATAGTTAGAAGTGTAATTCCTTGCAGGAAAATTTTGAAACCTTCAAAATACAACTAATACTGTCAAAATTTCATTAAAAATTGTTTTAAATCGAACTCGAAAAATTTACACCAACTCAACTATTTTTAAAAGAAATAGAAATTAATATAATCAAAGTAAAGTAAACGAGCAAAACATCTTAGGGGTTCGCTCCACGGATCTCTCTTGACCATGAGTAGGGTTATAAGAGGTTTGTTGGAGTGCCCGACAAGACCCTCTAGATAAGAGCCTAAAGAGAATCTGGTTCGAGTGTTGTCAAGTTGGTATCAGAGCCCAGTTTTTAAAGTTTTGAGATAAAGTTTAGAAAGTACTTGAAAGCTCATTATGCATGAAGCATGAGCTAATAGATGCATGAATTATGCATGAGTTATGCATGGGAATTGCATAAGTTATAAAGCCTAAACTTTGAGCATTGCATGAGTTTTAGAGTTATTTCATGCATTATTAGTATTCTAACTTGATTTCTATGCTTAATTGGTATAATATAGAATTATGCAGCGTTGTGGTCGCCCAAGGACAAAAAAGGCAGCTGCGGAGACACCCACACCAAAGAGAGAGCAGGTTGACAAGTCTATCAATACGCCGGCCAGTTCCTCACATCCAGAGCCATCACAGCCTGTAGGATCAGAGTCTGCACCAGGAAATATGGAACAGATGGCACAGATGTTAGCAGCGGCACTCCAACAGCCGCGAGAGACAGGGGTATCGATAGAGCACGCCCGCAAATTAGACGTCAAGCCTTATGATGGTACAGGGGAGCCCGAGCATGCATTGTCATGGTTAGAGACCAATGAAGAGATATTCCAGGTTATGAGTTGCTCAGAGGAACAGATGGTGAATTTTTTAGCTTTCCTCCTTAAGGATCGTGCGAAAGATTGGTGGAAAGCGCATAAGAGAGCGCACCCAGATGGAGTCTCTTGGGCCGACTTTAAGAAAGAGTTCACAAATAAGTTCTTTCCCAAGAGCTATAAAGATGCAAAGATCGAAGAATTCTTCAGATTTGAGCAAGGGACCTTTATAGTGACAGAGTACGAGAAGAAGTTTTCGGAGTTAGTCCGTTTTGTTCCCTATGTTGCCGAAAATGAAGAACAAAAGATGAACCGGTTCACAGTAGGGTTGAGTCGAGGATTAGGACATATGTGACTTCAGTAGTGCATACTAGATATGGGGAGTTGGTGGAGGCAACCACTAAAGTTGAGTGAAGTGCAAAAACCATCCTAAAGTCGAAGCTACAATTCAATAAAAAAACATAGCTAGACCGGTAGTCAACAAAGAGGATCAAGCAAGATGGCTAAGAACGAACCAAAGCCTTCTGAATTTGTCAATCAGAAGTAGAGTCAGAGGGCTCAGACCAGCCAAAGCTCAGTTCAGTCATCTAGAGGGGTTCAGAAGCTAGCAAAGTTGGAGGAACAGGCCTATTTGCAGCAAATGCGGTAGATCACACCCAGGTGAGTGTCTTATGGGTAGGATGAGATGCTTCAGATGCGGTCAGAAAGGTCACTTCATGAGAGACTGTCCTAGTGTAGTCACATCAAGTCCCGCATAGACCAGATCTGACATGTAGGGGCAGTCGAGTGGGGGTCATGGACCTAATAGGGGAGGCCTCGAGGGTAGAGGAGCTACAGTACCAACGCTAGCTAGTGGTGAACTTAGCAGGGGTGTGCCACCTAGGGGACAGCCTGGTAGGTCCCGTAGCCAGATAGCTAGAGTATATACAGTGACGTAGTAGGAGGCTGACGCGGCTCCAGAGTTGGTCATAAGTACCATTTCAGTATTTGACTTTGATGCACATGTGTTGGTGGACCCAGGAGCCACCCATTCTTTTGTTTCTGGGGACTTTCTGGGTAGAGCTAGAGTAGAGACGGGTCTTGTAGACTGCAATGTGATTGTGTCACTTTCCATAAGTGATTCACTAGTGACAAATCAGGTATATGTAGGAAGTAAGGTTATTATATCAGGTTGTGAATTCGAGGCAGATTTGATAGTGTTGAATATTCACGACTTTGATGTCATTTTGGGCATGGACTAGCTATCCAAGCATCGTGCCACAATAGACTGTTACCGAAAGGAAGTCAAGTTTAGTAAGTTTGGGGAACCAGATGTAATCTTTTACGGAGTGAGAAAGATACTCCCTACAAACTTGATAAGTGTGATTCGAGCTAATAAAATGCTCTGAAAAGCATGTCAGAGATACTTAGCTTATGTAATGGAACCAGATGATGGTCGATTACAGTTTGTTGAGTTTCTAGTGGTTAATGAGTTCTCTGATGTCTTCCCAGAAGACCTTCCAAGACTACTACCAGACAGAGAGATAGAGTTTGAAATTGAGCTAGCACCTGATACAGAGCCCATTTCTATAGCTCCATATCGGATGGCACCTACAGAGTTAAAGGAATTAAAGGTCCAAATGGAAGAACTATTGAGTAAGGGATTTGTTAAGTCGAGTACATCGCCGTGGGAAGCTCCAGTATTGTTTGTGAAAAAGAAAGATGGGAGTCTCCGGTTGTGCATCGACTACAGACAGCTCAATAAGGTCACTATTAGAAATAAGTACCAATTGTCAAGAATAAACAACCTATTTGATCAACTGCAGGGAGCCAGTGTATTTTGAAAGATTGACTTAAGGTCAGGGTATCATCAGTTGAAGGTGCGCAAGGAAGATGTTTCTAAGATTGCTTTCAGGACTCGCTATGGGTATTATGAATTTCTAGTGATGCCATTTAAATTGACTAATGCCCTAGCAGCTTCTATGGATCTGATGAATAGAGTCTTTAGGCCCTATTTGGACAAGTTTGTCATCGTGTTTATAGATGATATCTTAGTATACTCAAGTAGCCGAGAGGAGCATGCTGAGCACTTGAGGGTGGTGTTATAGACATTGAGAGAACATCAACTTTATGCTAAGTTCAGCAAATGTCAGTTCTGGCTAGATAGAGTAGCCTTTCTGGGACATGTAGTTTTCGCAGAAGGAATATCAGTAGATCCCCAAAAGATAGAAGCTATTGTCAACTGGAAGCCGCCCACGAACATAACAGAAGTTAGAAGCTTCTTGGTCTTAGCTGGCTATTATAGAAAATTCGTGGAAGGGTTCTCGAAGATTGCTACTCCTTTAACCAAATTAACAAGAAAAGAAGAGAAGTTCGTTTGGCCTGATACGCGCCAGGGTAGCTTTGATAAGTTGTAGAAGAGGTTGACCACGACACCAGTGCTTATACTTCCATCAGGAAGTGATGGGTTTACAGTATATTGTGATGCCTCCAAGCAAGGTTTGGGTTGTGTATTAATGCAACACGATAGAGTGATAGCTTATGCTTTGAGACAATTGAAGAAGCATGAGACAAACTATCTGACACACGACCTAGAACTAGCAGCAGTGGTGTTTGCCCTACGGATATGGAGACATTATTTATATGGAGTACCCTGTGGGATCTTTACTAATCATAAGAGTTTGCAGTACTTGTTCAGCTAGAAAGAGTTGAATATGAGGCAGAGAAGATGGGTTGAACTCATAAAAGATTATGATTGCACAATTGAGTATCACCCTGGCAAAGCAAATGTGGTAGCAAACGCACTGAGCAAAAAGCCTACCAGTTTCTTAGCTCAACTAAAAGTAGAGTACTTGCCCATGTTAGTAGAGTTGAGATATATGGGTATCAGGTTGGAGACGACGGATTCAGGTGCCTTGCTAGCAGCTTTTCATGTCTGTCCGGTGTTAATTGATCAAGTTAGAGAATTGCAAGCCCAAGATCCATATTTGATGAAGCTCAAAAGTAAGTTAGAAGCTGGGCAACAAAGTAGCTTCGAAATAAGAAGTGATGGAACATTAGTTCTGGAGCAGTGATTATATGTGCCAGACGTGTGTAAATTGAAGAAAAAGATTCTAGAAGAAGCCCACTCATCAGCATATTTCATGCATTCAGGAAGTACCAAGATGTATCGGACTCTGGAAAGATCATTACTGGTGGAAAGGAATGAAGAGAGAGATAGTAGAGTTCATATCCAAGTGCTTAACCTACCAGCGGATTAAAGTTGAACATAAGAAACCAGCAAGATTATTACAACCTTTATCTATTCTGGAATGGAAGTGAGAGAGGATCACTATGGATTTCGTGGTTGGACTTCTACAAACTCAAAACGGACATGATGCCATTTGGGTGATAGTTGACAAATTGACGAAGTCCGCCTATTTTCTAGCTATCAAGAATACCTATTCCCTAGAGAAGCTAGCTCAGTTATATATAGATTAGATCGTGAGATTGCATGGTGTACCGGTATCCATTGTGTCAAACAGAGACATTCGGTTTACTTCCAGATTTTGGCCAAAATTACAGGAAGCAATGGGCACCAAACTGAGTTTCAGTATGGCCTTTCACCTGCAGACAGATGGCCAATCTGAAAGAACCATCTAGACTCTTGAAGACATGTTGAAAGCATGTGTGATGGAGTTAAAGGGAGTTGGGATATTCACCTATCTTTAATTGAGTTTGCCTACAACAACAGTATCAGTCCAGCATTGGCATGGCACCATATGAAGCGTTGTATGGCAAAAAGTGTAGAACCCCAATTTGCTGGGATGAAGTAGGTGAGAAAAGATTGTTTAAGCTACAACAGAAAAGATCAATGTGATTAAAAAGCGGTTGAAAATAGCAACGACAGATAGAAGAGTTATGCGGATAATTAAAGAAGAGGTTTAGAGTTTCAGATAGGTGATAGAGTTTTCTTACAAATCTCACCATGGAAGGGTGTCTTAAGATTCAAGAAGCGTGGGAAGTTAAGTCCACGATATATAAGGTCGTACGAAGTATTGACAAGAGAGGGCGAGGTGGCGTATCGTTTGAAATTACCACCAAAGCTAGCAAATATTCATGATGTATTCCACGTTTCTATGTTTCGTAAGTACATAGCCGATCCTTCACATATTCTGAAAGAACAGCCAGTGCAGTTAAAGGAAAACTTGACCTACGAAAAGCAGCTAGTGGAAATCTTATATCATAGGGATCAAGTATTACACCACAAGATTATTTCACTAGTGAAGGTGTTATGGAGAGATCATGGGTCAGAAGAAGCCACTTGGGAATCAGAAGAGCAAATGCGTACTCAATATCTGCACTTGTTTAAGACAGGTAGGCAATTTAAAATTTCGAAGACGAAATTTTTATAAGAATAGGAGAAAATGTAAGCCCCTATCTTCAATTTTATACTTTCTAGTGTTATAAGCTAGATAATAGGATGAAAATGTTATACTTCATTAATATCATCCAAATGGGTGATATTAGAATGCTAGCAAAGTTTTTAGAAACTAATTAACTCTAATAGTAAAATAAATATAAAGAAG
Source organism: Litchi chinensis (assembly GCA_019925255.1). NCBI lineage: Eukaryota > Viridiplantae > Streptophyta > Magnoliopsida > Sapindales > Sapindaceae > Litchi > Litchi chinensis. The sequence continues at coordinate 33,340,071 of CM034464.1, read as the reverse complement.
GGCAAAGTGGTCTTTTCATGAATAAAGGCCATATATATATATATATATATATATAAATAAGTGGCAAATGGTCTATTCTTAATATAAGAGTTAAACATATATATAAGTGATTGTCACATAACACTTAGTTAAATTAAAGTTATCAGTGAGATAATTTTCAAAGAGAGGCAAAAGAGTCATTGTCACACTTAAAGACCTATATATATATGAGAGAGGTGTTAGTCATCCACACTTAACAAAAATTTAGAAAACAAAAACGAGAGAAAGTGAGGGGAGTGGGACGGCAAGAAGAAGAAGAAGAAGAGAGAAGTGAAATCCAAACTTCCCAAGGTCATTTTGAAGCTTCCCAACCAAATCCTAAGCAGGTTTAAGCAAGAACCTCAAAACCTAATCAAGCTTAAGGTTAGTTTTCATAGTTTTCTTTAAGTTTGATGTTGGTTGGAAAGATATAATGTGATGATGGATTTGTTTGTTTACTTGATATGTTGTTGATGGGATTTTGATGTAAATCAATATTATAGTCATGAGTAGTTAAAAAGGAAGTTTGAATTTTAAGAAATCATGAAAGAACTAGAGTTAGGGTTTATGTAGGAAACCCTAAGACTTGATTAAAAATGGTTGGAAGTGGATTTAATGATAGTTATGATGTTTGATAAAATGCCTAAGAATGTAATTTAATAAAAAGATTGAAAAATGAAACATATGGGGTGTGTGTGTAGGTCACGGCCAAGGAAGGGGTATGTGACTTCATTGAACCTTGATCCATTTGAGCTTAAATTCATACTTATTAGAGTTTAGAAAATGCATTAGAAATAATAGAATTGAGAAAAAACCAGTGTAGAGACAATGAAATATTATTAAGCCTAGTTGAAAGGCATTAAAGGATTTCATGTAAAAGCCCATTTTTTATGTATGGAATGAATATATTTGATTATATTGGAGTGAAAGAATGTTAGATATGAAAGAATTGAGTTTAGAATGTGAAAAGAGCAAATTTTGACACGAAAAAATGTCGAAAAATAGGGGTATTTCATAGATTTCACCCCTCTATAGTTAGAATTTTTCAAAACCATTTTATGGGGGACCTAAGTGAGAGATAGAGAGATGATCCAAGCGAAAACGAAAGCAAAACAGCCAACGGAATGGGTTGTGAACAGTATTATGTCAAAGGGGGTCTGAAAATTTTGACTTTTCGTTCTGGACCTCTTAAAATTATACGAACTGCGTGGAGATGTTCCTATGGGTATATAAGTTAAACTTTTGCAAAGAAAACGGAATTAGAAAGCTTTAATTAAGTAGAATCTAAAAGGAAAAGTTGTAGTAAAAAATGGGTGTTTTAAAGAGTCTTTAATATTAAAAGTAATGTGTGTAATTTTATGTAGCACATTGTAGCATATTTTAAATAAGAGTATATTGTGCAAATGATGCACAAACTAGTGGAGCGAAGTAGACTCATTAAAGCTCTCCGGCAATTTTGGAATCGAGGTAAGTACTAACCCCTTGCACTATTTCAATTCTAGTTGAAATATAAATATGTATTGTCAAAAAGGAATTTGAGGAACGAATTTCAAAATCTAAGTTCGTATTTTTATGTAAACGATCCTTATATCGAAGTAAAAAATGAAAATCGAGACTAAAGCATTTCAAAAAGATTTGAATTTAAATTTCAATTAAAGATTTTTAAAGATAAAGAAGTTTGGTGTTTAATGCACTCACTAAAAAGCTTTTCGAGGGCCATGTGTACTCCTAAATTTTTTTTTACATTAGTTAGCACTACATGGCGATGCAGACTCGTAGTTGCTAAGATTTTCAAATTTTCTAGCGCTATATTTTCGATGTAGAAAATTTCGTACGTAGTTGCCTAGATTCATAATTTACTTTGCATTACGATGCGATGTAGAAAATTCCGCACATAGTTGTAAGAGTTAAAATATTGAACATTATAATATGTGATGCAGAAAATTCCGCATGTAGTTGGTTAAAGTATAGATTATTTCACAACTACGTTCGGCGATGCAGTAAATTCCGCGCATAGTTGTTGAAATATCTCAGCAGGGTCACGGTTGGTGTCAGTTGAAAATCACCAAGTGATTTACCACATTAAACGGCGTAGTTAGTCGTCGTGTGGTTAGATTCTTTAAGGGTACACATGGTGCTTTTAGAAATAAAGTTTCAAATCAAACCTTATGAGTATAAAAATTAGTTATAATTACTTATACGATGATCTTCATCTTTATTATATTGATTAAGGTAACAAATTCTCTTTGTTGTAGTGTAAAAATCTGTCAAGTATTTTCATCCAAGAACAAAGTAAAGGAACCATCTTGTCAAAACTATAGGTGGGCGAAACCAAAGGAAACATCATATATATATATATATATATCATGTTTATATTTTGAATATATTAGACTGAGGGAGTACATGTATCATATTGTAACCTTGGTAACCTGCATTTTGAAACTTATAACTTCTGTAAATTATGTTGTATGTAATTGTAAATATTACATATGATACATATATATTTCCCATTATGATTATCGTGCATAATGAGTGTAAAGTTGATTGTGAAAACGTATGTTTGTGGACAAAAATAAGTTAGGTGGTGATTGAAAATAGTTAGAAGTGTAATTCCTTGCAGGAAAATTTTGGAAACCTTCAAAATACAGTCGTTATGCTGTCAAAATTTTATTAAAAATTGTTTTAAACCGAACTTGAAAAATTTATACCAACCCAACTATTTTGAAAAGAAATAGAAATTAATATAGTCAAAGTAAAGTAAACGAGCAAAGCATCTTAAAGGTTCACTCCGCGGATCTCTCTTGACTGTGAGTAGGGTTATAAGAGGTTCGTTGGAGTGCCCGACAAGACCTCCAAATAAGTCCAAATAAGAGCCTAAAAAGAATCTGGTTTGGGTCTTGTTAATCACATGCCACAACAAATAAACAAGTCTGCATCTTGCTTGAAGCTCAAAGGTGCAGGTCACATCCTCACAATCAATCTCAAATTGAACCATGCAAAAGCCTCTAGTTCTAATTGTGAACTAGGTATCAAATTTCCAATGACTGTCTTCAGTGCCTCTTAATTGTCAAATATTGACCTTTACAAAATGTATTTGATTGTCAAATATTGACCTTTACAAAATGTATCGTATTGGTAAAAGGTCGACAAGGTGATTGTTATTGGCTCAGTTTGGTAACAATTTACACCAGGTACACGCAGTAAGGTTGTAAAGGGTCATCATTAAATTATATACCGAAAAATTGAATTTCTAGATAGTACTTGTACAACCAAAAACTTTATTTTTATGAAAAATAATTTATTTTTTCGACGAATAGTATTTTCGTATGAATAGTATCTCTATATGAATAATATTTTTCGATGAATAGTGATTTTTGAGAATGGACCCCGAAATTGTAAATTCTAGAATAGGGTTTTCGATTTTTGGATGAATAGTATTTCCGAACAAAAACTGTCCGTGTGAAGTAATTTTCGAAAAGTGAACATTTTAAAGCAAAAAATCCAAAATTAGTGTTAGAGTTGAGGAAAACTGAAATGGAATAAAAATAAGTCCATTCGAGTAGGTTTTAAGTGATCAAAAAATCTACGGACGAAAACACCCTTCTGATTGTTTATGGAGTAATGAAGTGAATTTAAGTATTCGAAAGTCTAAATTGAATTCTAGTACGATCCCTAAAAAGACTGGAAATCTCCAGATCGAATACTAGTATAATTCTCGGATTTAAACGCATAATTGGATTTTAGTGGAATTTTCGGATGTGTAATCGGATTCTCGTAGAGTTTTCAAAGGTGTCGATTTAATTATAATAAAATTTCTAAATGAACCAGAAATGATTTTCGAATACGAAAGTGGCATGGAAATTAATTAAGGATTAGAATAAAATTTAGTGCCAAAAGAAATTACCAAAAAAGGCATGGTTGGATTTAAGTTATAAAAGACAAGGGCAATGACATTTTAGGAATTGAAAAAGTGTGGATAAAATGCTTGATGAGCTGGCGTGACAAGTGGAAAAGAAGGAGAATGCATGAAAGACAAATAGACAAAAGGATTTATGCATACTTGACATGTGGAAAGTGTGTCATGTAAAAGTAAGACATCTAAGATCCATGTGGGAGCCATGGATGGACCAAGTGTGCAAGAGTTTGACATATGTAATTCATGCATGAAGGAGGAGCTTTGCATGTGTGTCATGTGGAAAGATGAGATAAGAAGTATTTAAGTGAAATGAAAGCCAAATTGAAAGAAAGAAGGAGTTATCAGGTAATAATGGCCATTTGGCCAAAAGAGAAAGAAAGAGAGGTGTTTTGCCGAGAAAAGAAACTTGGATGGGCAGCAACTGATCTTGCATGCTTTGGACCCATTTTTGTGAGATTTCAAGCCATTTTAAGGTTGAATGCAAGGCTAGGAGCAAGGTTTACCCTTGCATGTCATTTTGAAAGAGATAAAAACTTGATTTTCATAAGATTTTGTTTGAGAATGTTGGATTTATGTTGTGATGGGCTGGTTGTGATATGTTTGTGTTGGGTTGAGGATTTGTAACTTCAAAACCATGAATATGATGTTGCATGTGATATTGGATGCAAGGTTTGATGGAAAAACTCATGTTAGAATGCATGTAGTTTCGGCCATGATGGGTGTTTGATGATTCAAATGAATTTTGATTGTTTGATCATGATATTTGGTGTGTTTTTAAAGTGCAAGCAAATAAAAATAATGATGAATTTAATAAGGAAATTGTTTGGATGCTTTTGAACGACATTAGGAGCTATCATATGTTGAATTTAATAAGGAAATTGTTTAGGATGCTTTTGAATGACATTAAGGGCATTTTTGATGTTGAATTTAATAAGAAAATTATTTTGGACGTTTTTAAATAACATTAGGGGTTGTTTTGATTTTGAGTTTAATAAGGAAATGTGATGTTAAAATTTGAAGCAAGCTTTAAGGTTGCAAGTTGCCATGATTTGGTTTTTAGGGTATTAAAGTGTTATGCAATTAGTTTTGAATGATTTGAATGGTTTCATAGGTTATTTTGATGATAGAATTGACTTGGGAATTAAAATGAATTGATTGGATGCCAAATGTTCGTTTCGCACTAAATATTTTACGAAGTTGCACTAATGTGATGTTTGATGGATTGAATTGAATTTACACCATATCATATGTGTTTGATTGTGTTTGCAATAAAAAAAATCGAATAGAATTGATGGTGTAAAAATTAATGGTTATCCGACCAACATATCATATGCGAAAATGCATTTAATGTATTAGTATGGAATTTAGGTTTGAATTGATGAGTTTTATGTGTGTGAATGTTGCGAAATTCGAATGGAATGCATATCTGTGTAATTAGGATTGTTACGACTCGAAAAATGGCATTTTGATACCCTCAAATAGTTAGAAATATATGTGTGATGCGTGTGTACGTTCTAAGCAGAAATCGCGCTTGTGTTTAAGTATAGGTAAAGCGACGAACTAAACAAAGGAAGCGGAAGAGTAGTTGTTGATTTGGGAAGCAAGTAGTGAGTGTGGACATTTACAAGCTTTATTGAATTTTATGAATTGATTATTCGAAATTACTAATATTTAAGTTCGTATTGATTTATCAAACTTTTGACACATTATCATTTTTATTGCAATGCATGTATATTTCTTAAATTTATATTATAAATGTAATTATCTTTCAAGCATGTTATAAATATATTTATTTTTCAAGTAAAACAAGTAGAAAGTTTGATCAAAATACATGTATAGAAATTATATGCTAAGAATATTTCGAACGTTTTAGGTTTTTGCCTTAGAAATAAAGTTTAGGCTCTTGCCTTATTAAAGCTTTAGGCTTTTGCCTTATTAAAGCTTTAGGCTTTTGCCTTAAAAATATTTCGGTTATAAACCGTATACTAGAGAAACGAAAGTTTACAAGCAAGATCAATATGCTTTCAAGCTAAGATAAAGAGAAAAGCTAGAAGTTTTAAGCATATTGAAAGATTTTAGATGCCTTCGATTTACCCTAATCCCAAGTTATATCCGACCATAGTACTGTGTGCGTGTATGGTAGATTGGTTAAGAGAGTTACTAACTTGAGGGGATTTGAGTCCGTGTGTCACCCTCTGCACACATTTAGTAGTGTAGATTCACCAATGTTAGGGGGGGAATCGCAGCCCCAAAGTTCCCGCATCCATACGACTACATAGATAGCATTCCTTAGTCTTAGTTCCGTGACGTGTGGACGTACAGTTGTATGAGGACGAGTTTCCCTAGGTTACCTTGTAAGACAAGTTCCAGAAAGAAAAATCATGTCATTTGATGTGAGATTGAGAAAATGAGAAAGTTTTACAATTTATGAAAATTATTAGCAATTTCAAGTAAAAATATTTATATGATATATGCTTGATTCATATTTTATCAGTTGAGATAAATTATTAATTTTCCAAACTATTTTGGGAGGTGTGTATATATTTTGAAAGCAAGTTTCAAAATTTAAAAGTTACCCATTCACTGAGTTAATACTCACCACTCTTTTCATGTTTTATAAAAACCCTGACCAAGTGCAGGTGTGAGCCAAAGATCAAAGGGAACTCCATCGGGCGTGCATGAGGGCTAAGGACGCGACGTTGCTACACTAGTTTGTTATTTCCACATTATCATGTACTTACATTGTAAGGACCCGCCCCGGATCCCTCTATTGAATCTGATGGGATCCCTATAGAGCAACCCCGACAAAACTCAATCGAACTCTCACTTTGGCTTGAAAGGGTCCCGTAGAGGTACCGAACTCACTTTAAAACTCTTTGTTAACGAATATAAATAAAATCTTTTTCTTTTAGAGTATGTTACAAAATAGGATTATAAAATTTTCAGCAACATAACGACTGTTTTTTAAAAATGTCACCATATAAATTTGAAGAAAACATTTCTATAACATACATCTTTCTCAACTTCTGGGCCTCAAGCTCTCTTTTCCTTAATTAAAACCCCAAACATGCTTTCAATATGAAAGAAACTTGAAATTAAAATCATTTATATAAACTCATAATATACACCAAAAATTTCATTTACAAAACATAATTCTCAAAAAAGTTTATATACATTCAAAAGAAATAATTGCAAAAACCCATCAGTTGCGTGGAATATGATGCATATACAAGATTTTTAAGAGAATTACACAAGTGGAGTAATTTTGTGTTCACGGCCTATCTACACGTCTAATGGAGCAACGTCTGACTGCTAGCCCGTTCCTGCACTTGGGGAGGATTTTCCAAAAATATAAAACTGAGTGGTGAGTATATAACTCAGTGAGTGGGTAAACTTTTCAAACAATGATTTGTTTTTCTAAATATAATAATATCCTCCCAAAATAATTTTTGCAAATTTATAATTTCTCATTAAATTTTATAGAACTGAAACTAGTATAGATAACTATTTATAGCTTTTCTCTTAATATGTAATAATAACTTTAGTAAAATATAAAGTGCTTTGCTTTATAAATTTCTTTTATTTCTCAACTTTGCGTCTATGAATGGGCTTTTCTTTCGAAACTAGCTAAGGCAACCCAGGGAAGCTACTCTATCATGACGAAATTTCTCATTGCCACTAGAGCTCCAGAATGCTACCACGTGTAGTCGCAGATGTAGGAAACTCTAGGGTCATGATCCAGTTCCAACATCAGACAGATCTACACTACTCCACACGTGCAGATGGCAACTCATTGACTTAATCCCCAGTTAATGACTCTTCCAACCATCTTGCCATACACGTTGGGGTATTTCGACTGGATATACTGAGGATTAGGGTAAACTTTGCCTTTATAAATTCTTTTACTTTACTTATAACTTTTTTTTTTCATTTGCTTGAAAATGTAAAATTTTCGCTAATAAAAATTCTTTTTTTATTTTTTATAATTGAAATACTCATAAAACAACTTTATCTAATCATTTCTATGCATGTATATATCATAAGCTCACTCATTTACTTTACTTTTAAATAAATACATTTACAATATAACTTAAAGAATTATACATGCATAATAAAAATATAATGACATGCTAGAAATTTAATTAAATCAATTTAATAACTTGAATACTAAAATTAACATTGTAAATATCAATAGCTAAATTATAAAACTTGCAAAAGTGCTTTTAAATTTAACCACACTTACAACTTTCTCAAACCAGAACACCACTCCTCTAAGCCCTTCTTTCGCTTTTCTTAATCCGAACTCCTCCTACACTTAGTATAACATAATTCCCATTTAGAAAATACTCATACTAATTAAGGACTCATCAAAATAATTTAACAACTAATTGAACATAATTCTTCTCCTTAAGCCGAATTACATAGCACACCCATCCAACCATTTTCTTTTCAATTTCTTGATTTAAATCACCTTAGAACCATGCAAAATCTCATTCAAACACATCAAGACATTAAAATCAATCCATGTGCTAAAGGTTTCTAACTTGATCGAATGCACACAATCACCAAACACAACTTTTTCTTTTCATTCCAATGATCCATATCACTTAAAATTATGTCAAACATCAACAAAATTCATCAAATGTCAAAAATCCATTCATTCACCTAATAAACTAGCTTTGACCAAATTACACCCCTAATGTATTCAATATATTTTCTTCAATTTCATGCTCATCCAACACCTTAAAATCACACCAATAATCATCTAGTATCCTAAAATAAATTCAATTGAAATTGTTCAAAGAAAATTCACATAAACCCTAATATTTACCTTACTAGTTTGCTTGTCAACTTGTTCGCCTTGTGTTCTCTTTCAATTATAAGGTCAAATACAAGGTAATCCACCTCTAATAACACCAAAATTTCTATAAACACATCACTTAATAATTTCATCATGAAAACCCATGAAAATCCATCAAATAAATAAATAAAAAACCTAACAAAAATTATCTATTTTCTCTACTTTTTTTGTCTAATCCTTGCCTAGCACCTTATTTGTTGAATTTGACATGAAAAATGGTTCAAGCCCCTTTGATCTTCCTCTCCTCTTGCTGTCGACCGCACTGCCATGTCCTCTCTCTTTTTTTTCTTTCCTTGACTGTCACTTTCCTCTTGCAATTCATCATCCATTCAACTTTATATAGTGCCACTTTTTTTTTACTAAAATGCCCCTCATCTAATGTTCAAATGACTATCAAATCCTCTCATAAATTTTATCTTAACGCCCTTAATTAAATCTCAAAGCAATTCAACCAACTATGGGCAAATTAGTAACTCATGCCTTTTTTATCCATTTCAGTTTCTAATAACTTTAATACCTATTCCAAGACTTTTGATGTCCGGGATCCATTTTTTGAAAATCACTATTCCCATAGGCACAATTCATCCGAAAATACTATTTATTAAAAAATTTTATTTTTCGAAAAAATGAAACTCTAGGGTTTAGATACATGACTTTAAGACATGATACATGATTTGTAATGAACTTGAGATTTCATGCTTTATGCATTTATTATGTTTTAAAATCAATGTGTGCACTTGTTTTATTCAAGCTTAATGGAATTTTGAATTATCTTTTGATTGGAAATCATATTTGTGGTTGATTGTGAAATTTGAATGAGGGTCTGAGGCCCGTAAGTTAAGATTTGTATGATTTTAGAAGTGCACATGTTTTGTATTGTGTTTTGACATGATGAAATTTTTAGAAAAACAACCGTCATGCTGCCGAAATTTTGTTAAACGCGTTTCATAAATATGTATTTTAAAAACCAAAAAGTTGCCACCCATTTTTGTTTGAAAATAAATTCTAAGAGTTTTAAAAAGGTTTTCAAAAATAAGAGGTTTAACTTCATGGGAACCATCCAGTCCGTATAGATCCTGACTGGAATGCCACTGTAGGGTTACTGGACGGGCTGCCTGGTAGTATAAGGAAAAAGGGGCCTGTCAGTGCATGTTCTCACTATCATTATTAGTATCAGCATGAACATCAACATCAACATTTAGAATATCTTCAGACGTTTTATCTACTGATGTCCCATCATTATCAATGTCTGATTCTTTAGTCATAAATAAATTTGCATTATTAATTTCATTTATACCATGATCATTGTTCCATAATGAACTTTTTATGGACGAAAATGTGGTGATAAAAGTGGAAACTTGATTACTATAATAAGTAGAAGCAAGATAATTTTGAGTTTCAACTATTGGTTGAATTATAGATCCTTAGGCATGTGATTGGCCATGTGTTGTGTTGGGTACTGAATTAGGGACAAATTGAGGAAGGGTAGGCCTACCAACTCTAAAATCCCTCGCAATCATATCAATATAAATATGTATATACCCAAGTTTATTAACCACCATAAAATAGACACTAGGATCATCCTTGATGCAATACTTTGTTGTTGGGAGATTTTTTTAACCTTGGGCTAAAGAATGAATCTTAATGTCAAACTTTGTTCTATCAATCTTCATCATTGTGTAAATTATGTCCACCAACTGGGGAAAAGTAACATTCCCTCAATGTAGTTATTACCATAATACTTCATTATAGTGGTTAATAATCTTCAATTAATACATTGTTGTACAATACAAAGAAAGAAAATATTGTGTCACCATATTGCCACCATATTTAATGATAAATAGGTAATTTATGATACACTCCTAGCAGAGTGCAAATTTTTAATTGATCGTTTACTTATGATAGACTGCAAATTTGTCATGGATGGTTCACTCGTGATAGATTGTATACACCCATGACACTCATGACAAAGTGTGCACTTAAGACAAAAAAATCCTTTATTATAGTTGCACCGCACTTTTCGAAAAATTGTTTTTCAACCAGAGATCTTCTGTTTCTGTACTAAATCACCTAATATAATTGGACTCACAACCATGATTAGTCTATACAACTTTTAACTAAGCAATGTGAACACAATATATATATATGAAAAACAAGCAACATACCTTCAAAACTCAAAATTTTTCCCTTGATGATTTGATTGAAAAGAATTTGATTTTGTTGGAGACAAAGAATTCAACTGCTTTAAGATGTTAGAATGGATGAAGAAACTTGAATGAAAAATCTTGAAAGCTTGAATGAAGAAGCTACGATGGAGAAAAAGAAAGGTAGAAACAAGAAGGAAGGTTAGTTTGGTAATTTAAGGTAAGGACAAGAGAGTCATTTCAGAATTATTTTACTTTAAGATATTTTGGTAAAAAAAAAAAAAGAAATGATATAGGATGCAAATAGTTTGTTTGAAGGAGTATTTTTTTTTTGGTCAAAAATGATTTTTTTTCTCTTGGTTTTTTGGTAGTTTTGAATATATATATATATATATATATATTCTAAAATTTTTATTTTCAAGAGGTTCTAAGACTATGGATTATTAAATTAGTTGACTTTTTTGAAATACCGCTTGCACATATTCTATTGTTCGCAATCTTACAACTAACATATTAACATCAATACTCAAGTGTATATACACACACTAACTTCTCAAAATACATGCACACACATATTGGGGATCCCTTCTATCAACTTGGGTATCCATACACTTTTAAAAATTTGATGTGCTAACAACCTACTAACCTGTTGAATTGGTCACATTTTTACCTAATGGCAACCTGCTAAACTAGTCACATTTTGAAATTTTGAAATCCTTAAACTCATGCTATCCATGATTAATGTCAGCTATAGTTAGGTTTCCCAAACTCTTCATCATTACATGTAGCCACTGATTTCTTAGTGAGTAATTGTCTACATCAAGCAATTAATGCAAGTCCATGGAACATCCAGCTGCATTTACGTTATTCGTGATTACATAAAAGATCCAAAAAATTTATTGTTTTGAAAAATATATTTTATCGTCTAACTCCCAAAATAAACATTCATAACTAAATCTCCTATCCAAAGTCTGTGTTCTTTAATCCAAATGTCCCATTGCAAACTCTCAATTCTCTAACCCCAATCTGTTCTTTAATCCCTAAACCATCACTCTAACAATCATAAATTGAAATCTCTTCTCTTGGTTTTCTCTTCTCTAACCTTTAACCCTATTCTCTTATCTAACCATCAATTGTAATCTATTCTCTTTGTGAAGCAAAATCTTATGTTTAAATTCCTGATGATATGGAATTACGAATAATGTGCCATACAGAGAAGTTCTATAAAGTTTTTCAGGTTTGATCGATGCATTAAGACAAAGCATCAAGAAACTAGGTTTTGGGTTGTTATTAAGAATCTCATGCCTAAAATTAATAAACCTTTTATGTAGAATGTTACTTTAAGGCATTGATCCTAAAACTCATGAAATCTTGTTGTATAGAAAGTGTATTAGTATGAAGAAGATCAATTTTGAGAAGTTAATGGGGTTACCAAATAAGCTTGATGAAGTGGAATGTAGAATAGATGAATTTGGTATATCATTTGAGATGTTGAAAAATATGATTAAGAGTGAAAGGACACACATTAAAATCAATTTGTTAACAGACAAATTGCAAAAGATGAAGGAGATAGATGATATGTTCAAGAGTATGTTTGTTTTGTTTACTTTATCTAATAGGACTATAACCCAGACTCTCTCTAATCTCTTATCTGGAGGGTCTCGCCGAGCACTCCTACGGACTTCCCTTAATCCGACTTGTCGGAATGGAGAGATCCGCGGAGCGAACCCCTTAATCTTACCCAATTTCATTAACTTAATTCAATTGTATCATTTACTTTTGTAAATAATTTGGATGGATAAAATTTTTCACAATTTCATTTTAAAACGAGTTTATAAAAATTTCGGTAGTATAACGGCTGCATTTTTAAGATTCACAAAATTTTTACCTGCAATAAAATACACTTCGACTATATTTCCATTTCTACCCAACTTATTTTATTCCTAAACATGCATTTCCACAACATACTTTTCCACAATCATATATTTTCATAACATTCCAATATTGATCATGTATATCGATATATATATATATATATACGTTATATGGAATTTAAAAATTCATACATAATGCATAAAATATATGATACAACTCCACATTTGCCAAAACATATCAACATGTCATACATTTGCCAAGTATTTGATTTCACAAAATAATTATATTCATTTGTGTGATAAAGTCTTTAAGTTTCCCACCTAAAATTTTAGGGACGATTTTCTTGATTCGTAAAATCACCTACAAAAGCACTTCGTGGTATACACATACTACACAAAAATTTAAAATGTTAGTTCGAATTGAATAAGCATACTAATCATATAGTTACATAACGATTAATAAGCTTCTTAGACCTTAAAAATTTTAGTTTTGAAAACCTTTCTTTCTAATTTTACCATGTGTACCCCTAAAACATTCTAACTATCACGTGACCGTTTTCAACTAACACCAACCGTGATACTACGAAACTATCTTGACCACTACTTGCAGAATTTACTACATCGCAACGTAGGGTAAAATTGTGACAACTCTAAGCAACTATAATGCGGAATTTTCTACATCGCAATTATAATGCTAACAACTTAAAACTTTTTACAACTACATGCGGAATTTCCTACATCGCATATTGTAGTGCAACTGCTTGACAGCCCTTGCAGTTATGAGCGGAATTTCCTACATCGTAGCATATTGCAAGAACCTATAATTATAGGCAACTACGAGCGGAATTTTCTATATCGCCACATAGCGCCAATTCTCTAAATCTAGGCAACTACGTGTGGAATTCTCTTCGTCGCAACGTAGTGCTAAATACTCTGAACTCTGAGGGGTTACACATAGCTTTTAAAACGTTTGTCCATTCTAATTACATTAAACATAAAATCGCTTAGTTTAAAGCGTTGTTTTCAACTCAAGCTTACATCAAATTTTATAAGACAACTTCTATTTTCAAATTCTCATTTCTTGATCCCGTGTAGGATCTTTTACTCAACTTGAACCTATATTTTACAAATCATTTTATAAAACTTAAAGGCAACACAAGTTATAATTTAAATTGAAATTAAAAGTTAGACAACGTAAGCGATGAGCACATACCTCGGTTTTCAAGCTTGCTAAAAAACTTTACTGAAACTTCTTTGCTCCGCTAGTTTGTGCGTCACCTGCATCACATGTTCTTATTTAAAATATGCTACAATGTGCTACATAAACTATACACATTGCTTTTAATTTTTAAAACTCTTTACAACGCACTTTTGACTACAACTTTCTCTATTAACTTCTAACTTAACCGAGGCTTTCTAATTCCAATTTCTTTGCAAAAGTTTTAGTTATACATCCCTAGGAACATCCCCACGCAGTCCATATAATTTTCAGAGGCCCAGAACGAAAAGTCAAAATTTTCAGACCCCCTAAAACATAATACTACGCACAGCCCATTCTATGGGCTGTTTCGCATCCATTTTTTCTTGGACCATCTTCTCATCTCTCACTTAGGTCCCCCGTAAAACGGTTTCGAAAAATTCTAAGTATAGGAGGTTGAAACTTAGGAAAAACGCATATTTTTTTAGACTTTTTGATGCACATTTTCACATCGAAAAAGCGACGATGTCATTTCTTTCGTATCTATGGTTCTTTTATCTAATTATGATCAAATATATTCATTTCATGCATCAAGGAATGCATTTATACTCACATCTCACTTTACGACTCTCTAAATGCACTATTTTAATCATAACTTGCTAAATTTTTATCGGAATCATTCCCTTTCAAATTCTATGGTTTGATATGTCCCCTAGGCATGTTTTGAGGTCTAGAATAATCCTGAATAAGCTCGAAGAGTGCAGGTCATCACTGCCTCTTCATTGAGCTCGAGATTTTTAACTTAGCTCCAAACTATTCATTTGACAATTCTATCACTTCTATAAGTTTTTCTAACTTTTATTATGTGTGAATCCAATATTATTTGGATCAAAACATGATGATATTACAGATTCCACATATGTTATGACACCCACACATTCTCATCCAACATTTCATTTTACTTTATTCTCACTATTTTCACTAAGTTACTCTCTTAGACAATTCAACAAACAACTTATATGCAATTTATTTGACATTTCACTTCCTCAAATCATGATTTAAGATTTTTCATTTACAAACCCTAGTCTAACATCCATACCCTAAAACATGTCATCTAAGCTTCCATGTTACACACTTAAGGTTTTACACTTATTTTAAGTGTAAAACACTCAACACAACATACTACAACAATACAACTATCATCATACCCATACCATTTCAACTTCATGTTTTTACTCATTCAAAACAATTCTCAACTCAAGAAAAACTATGAAAATTACCTTTATCTTGCTTGGGTTTGGTGATTCTAGCTTAGAAACACCTTAGATTGGTGATTGGAGGCTTGAAAAGTTGGTGTAGAAATCACTTCTTTCTTCACTCAAGATGTCGTCCCTTTCTCCCTCTCTAATCTCACGACAATGCTTCTTGTTTCTTCACAAAATTTGCTAAGTGTTATGACTAACACTTATATATATATATATATATATATATAGTGACTTTCACTTATTTACAACTCATGCCATTACTTAAAATTTTATCAAAATGTCCCCCTCTTTTATACTAATCTCATAACATCCTATTACTTTTATGAATTCTAATAATCCTAACAACTAATTTATTCTAATTACTTCTATTTACATATAAGACTCTTCGTTTGGCACAATGACCCTTTTGCCCTTTCTTTTATTTAATTGCATTCATTGTGGGTTAAATTAATTTCTTAACTTTTTATTACATTGTATTCTCCCTTCTACTAAGGTTATTTAGGAATTTTAATATTTTCACCACCTAATCTACCCTTCAATACTAGGAATTTCAAAGAAGAGAAATAAGGGCTTACATTATCTATCTTATTGTGTCAACTGGCATCACCTTTAGTTGACGAATCATTGCTCGTTGCATTGAAGGATCAGAAGATGATAAGATGGAAGAAGTAAGCAATCTATTGTTTTCAATATTTTGTTAAAGGTGTTCAATAATTTAAAGATGTTGGCTATAAAGGTTGTTTCATGGGTTGCATTCCGTTTTTGCAAATATTAGGGTTGTGTTAAAAAAATATAAAGTTTACACGAACAATCTTGAAGCACCTTTGATTTCTTGGACGAGGAAAAGGCTGCAACCATACTTAAGTTGGTGAACAAAGAAGGGGGTTTATATAGCATGTAATAGATGTCGGTGAGCCATATCCATGGGGGATGTGATTGAGAGTTGAAGGCAATAAAGGACAAAACTGCATCAATGGAATGTTCAATTGATGATTTGAACGTAATGAAGGATAATGTTGCATAATTAAACGTTTAATTGATCTTTTATAGCCGATATCCCTCATTTGTTGGAAAAAGAATTCGACCCTACATGGCAATGTTGAAGGATGAGGTGGAAAAATTGCATACAAGGGATCATAATGAAGCTAAGCATGATGTGTGCATGGAGGGAATTTCAATCCAAAGTCTTGAAGATGATTCCATTAAACGGAAAATGACATAGTTTACATAACAATTATTTCAATATATGTCTTTGTTGTTTTTTTTTTTTTTTAAAGAATATTTTATAGATAATAAATTTTGTATTAAAATTGATGCATTTGATATCGAAGACAAAAAATATCAAGAGAAGAGTATAGCATTCTGTGCAAAAATTCCTCTTGGTTTAGTTTCTGAATATGACATTGTTGTGTTGAACTTCATCTTTTGTGGCCTTGTAAACAAGAAAGCATGGTATTTCATTGTTGTGATTACATATAATATAATAATTTTTTATTATGGGCAAATTGCAGAAACCTCCCTTAAGGTTGACAAAATTACACAAAAATGACCATATTTAAATAATTCGCACTTACCTTTCCTAAGATTTCAAAAACTCATTACAAATCTCTTCTACTGTTAGTCAATCACTTTTAAATCTCATGATCAATCATCAAAGATACAAAAAGACTAAAATACCTCTCAAATCAAATTTAAAGTCAATATTTTATTTTTTATAAATTTAAATTAATATAATATATATTTTTAATTTAATAAATTTTTTTTTTTAAAAAAAAAAAAAGGCTCCACGGGAGACCAAATCTTGGTCTCCAATGGAGACCAAAAATAGGTCTATAATGATGGAGATCGCCTTCATCACTGGAGGCCTCGTCTCCATCCCCAACAAAGGAGATGATCTTTATTGTTATAGGTCTCTGATGATGGAGACAAGACTTCGGCAATGGTCTACAACTGGAGACGCATTGGTCTTTAGCTAGAGATCAAGTCGCCATTATTGAAGACTAGATATGGTCTCTGACGATGGAGACCAAAGGGTCTCCACCGTTGGAGACCAATCTCCAACATTGGAGACTGGTTCAATTGCCATCTTCAATTTTTTTTTATCCTTTTTTTTTTTTTCCAAATTTCATGAACTTTGAATTTTATTTTATTTTTGAATTTGGGTGATATTTGGTTTGATGATGATGATTGATTTGGGTGATGTTGGTTTGATAAAAATGATAGAGATAATGATTTTAATGAAAACGAGAGATGGATGATAAAGATGATGAAATGGAGATGAGGAAGATGATGATAGAGGTAGAAAATGAAGATGTGTTTTTTCTTTCTTAGGGTTTAAATATTATATTATTATTTTATTGATTAAAAAATATATTTTTTATTATTTTTTTAATTTTTTGTTTTTTAATTAAACTAAAATATTTATAAGCTATGTATTGACCATTTTACCTTTGATAATTTTGACTTAACAAAGGTTGACTAATGGTTAATTAATAGCAGAGGAGATTTGTATTAAGTTTTTAGGACCTCAGGTATTGAGAGTATAAGTTATCTAAACATCATCATTTTTGTATAATTTCATCAAATCTTAGGGAAGGTTTGTGCAATTTGTCCTTTGATTATTAAGCATGATTACATACTAAAACAAACAATTAATACAGATAATCATCAAAATATTTGATTGCAATAAAAATGTTACTACCACTTATCATAACATATTGATCACATATTATTATATGTGATCATAATATTAAAAAACTAAGAATTTGGTTATTCTTCTTATAGATTAAAAACATCATGCCTATAACAATTTAAGTAATTTGATACACATTTTACAACTCATTAAAACAATAACCAATTAAAACTTGATAATATATAAGTAGTCAGTTACACTTGCAAATCGCATATTATTTTATGTCATCATAATAGTAAAATTGATAACTTAGTATTCTTCTTACAGATTAAAAACATTATGACTATAACAACTCAAGCAAACTAATACATGTTTTACAACCCATTAAAATAATAATCCATTAAGACATGATAATTTGTTACACATTTTACAACACATTAAAACTAATACACGTCCCCAGCTCATTTGCAAGGCGACTACCTAGTAGCAAACTTGCCCCCATCACTTCCCAAACCATCCTTAAACACTATTAAACCATATGATCTTAATCTACTATAAACAGTTTGCAACCCTCTTAAAATAAGGGAGTTTCCTTCTTTATAGGCACTTTTGATGCTCCATGGACAACTCAGTTCATCCTAATTGTAAAGACTTCCAATAGAAAAGAAACACCCCTCATCACCCTTAAGAATTCTCTTAAACATTTTAAATCACATTAAAAAATTTTCTTATCTAGGTTTCCTTCATTGGCTTTTTTACTTTCATGCTCGTTGGGCAACTAACATATTTGCATAGCAACCTAAGGTGGAAAAATAACCCTTACTTCCATTGAAATCTTCCCAAACTGATACAAACCCTAAATATCAATATGACACTCATAATTAATTGAATCAATAACCCTAAGAAAAATAATTTAAATTTGGAAAACCTTTGACCCATAAATTAAAAGAAGGGATAATCCCAAAAAACCCCTTGACGTTTAACAGATTATTCATTTTCCCCTATACGGTTTCGTTTTTATCCAAAATACCGCCTAACTTTAAATTAAACACCCAAAATACCCTCTGAAAGTGTATACAAGGACAATAATGCCCCTTACAGTAACAGATTCCGTTAGATGATTATAATTGACCGTTTAACTCCAGGGGTAAAAGAGAAAATTCAATAAAAAGTTAATAAAATAAAAAATATATATTCAATTTTTTTTTTATCTCTAAGATCCTCTCTCTCTCCCTCTCTCTTCTCTCTCTCTCTCTTCTCATTTCCTCTCTCTCTCTCTCTCTCTCTCTCTCTCTCTCTCATCTCTGGTCGCTTTTGTGGGGGGAGGGGGGTTGACGGCGGTGGCGTGGTCGAAAGATCGTAGACCCAGATGGGTCTCCGATCTCTCCTTCTCTCTCTCCCTCTCTCTTCTCTTTTCCTCTCTCTCTCTCTCCATCTCCGGCTGGCTTTGTAGGGGATTTGACTGCGGTGGCGTGGTGGAGGCACCGGGGACCCATTTCGGGTTTCCGATCGTGGAGATCCTTCTAGGTCTCCACGATTGGAGACACGAACTAGGTCTCCACGGTCGGAGACCAAAGACCCAAGTGGGTCTCCAACGGTGGAGACCATATGGTTTTTTTTTTTTTTTTTTTCTGTTATGTTTTGTTGGTTTTTTTTTTAAAATTTTTTTGTCTAATGGTATTTGTTGATAATTGTGGATAATCGTGGGAGATTGATGTTTACTGATTATGGGAGATTACTGTTTAGTGATTGTGGAATATTGATCTGGAAACCCAAAAATGAGGAGAGAGAAGAAAGAGGGGATCCAGTTGAAGATGATGATGGGTCATGGCTGTAGAGATCCAGATTGGATCTCTACCGTCCATCCAAATGGACGAACGGTGGAGATCCAATCTGGATCTCCAATTTTTTTTTTAATTTCTTTTATTTTGTAATTTATTTTTTATTTTTTTAAAACATTATAATAGGGGTAGTTTGGTCTTTTTATTTAAGTTTAATATTTCTGTTATTAAAGTGACGGAATGTGGTTTTTTGGATAAAAATGAAATGACATGGGGGAGAATGGATAATCTTTGAAAAGTTGGTTGGTTTTTTAGGATTTTCCCTTAAAAGAATCATTTCTTTAACCTTATGTTTGACACAACGACTTACTAATAACATGAGGCATTTGTGTTGAGTTTTATGAATGTTAAGGGAGATTTGTGCCATTATGTCATAAACTCGATTATTGTTATAATTTCGCCTAAGGGAGGTTGTGTAATTTTTCCTTCTTTTATATTTAAATTACAAAAACCCTAATTAATAATTATACTGGTGAAATTGCAGGGAAAGAATTGGTGGGAACTAACAGGGAATGGAAGAGACAGAGCGGGATGTGAAGAAAACCAGAAAGAAGAAGACCACTGAAGAATTGAATTTGAAGAAGAAGAGAAAATCAAGCTCCCATTCCACATCCTTACAACAACATTTATCTTCTTCTTCTCTTAAGAAGAGAAAAACCAAGACTAGGCTTTCAAAGCCTATCCTTTCTCCTTACTTTCAAAACCCCCCACCTCCTGTCAAGAAGAAAACAGACAATTCCAGCAATGACTTCAAGATATTAACTATTGAAGATATCACGACGAAGAACAAATCAGAGGTAAGTTTTAACAAATTCGAAGGTATGCTTTCGCAATTCGTTTACAAGAAGGATGATAATAATTGTGAGAAATCTTGTTGTGGCGAAACCAAGAATAACATCATAACACCACATTTTCAAGTTTCGCCTTATTTTCAAACAATAGGAAAAGAGGTGGTAAAAGGGTGTAGTAAGGGTTTGAAAGCGAAAGTGAAGGCTCTTAAGTTATGTGGTAAGAGTAGAGGAAAAAAGGTGAAGGTGTCGCCCTATTTTGAGAATGTGAAGAAGAAGGAAGAAATTGGGGATGATGTAAAGGCGGTGAAGAAGAAGAAGGAGGGAGGCAGGAAATCGGCAGTTCTTTCTGCCTCCCAGAAACTTGATGAAGCATATCTGAGGAGAACTCCGGATAACACATGGACGCCACCCCGCTCTGGGTTTCGTGTGCCTCTTCTACAAGAGGATCACGCTCATGATCCTTGGAGGGTCTTGGTGATATGTATGCTTCTCAATGTTACATCTGGTTTGCAGGTATATTACAAGACCCTTTGCAAGTGAAAAATTCGCTTTAGATTATTACAATTACTTAGATATGAATGGTGCCATCCAAGTAGCTTAAGTGCAAATAATATCATCCAAATAAAAGGAGTAGAACAATTCTTTGTACTAAAGAAAAGGAAGGCGATAGCTACACATCCAAATAAAAGGAGTAGAATTTAGGAAATGAAAATTCTATATCATTTATGGGTATTTTATAATAATCATGTGCCAATCGGTTCTTTGCTGTGGCGTTGTCAACTGTCGTAGAGTTTGTGATCTGCTTTGCATAAAGGTTCATTTGTTCCTATCCAACATTAATGAATAGTTTTGTCCCTTGATCATATTTATATGGGATTGTTTGCCAATTTCAGGTATGTACCTCTAACTTTCTCTAAAATATCCTGCATCTCCATCAAGTGTTTTTAGAATTTTTTGATTCACTAACCTCTTTGTAGTTTGTTTGGGTAGGACAGTAGTGCACTGGCACTCTACTTTGGTCTCTCGTTTCTCTCTCAATGCATTTATTGGACTAAATAATAGTGTGATTCAATTCAGTTGTCTACTTCTTTGTTACGTGAAGATAAGGTCCATCTTTCGTTAAATTAGGAATCGATAATAATTAAGATTTGTGGATCTACTTAAAACAACAGTACAAATGCAATTCCTTGATATGTATTGGCCGAATTCGTATTCATTTTGGTTGAGGATCTCTCTATGCTTTTCTTTTTTCCTTTTTTATTTTTAATTTGCTGAATTGTCTGTGGTTATGATCTAGTTTCGTTTTGTTTTGAGGAAAACACTGACTGCTGTTCATAAACTAATATTTCTTACTAAATTAATGGTACTACCGGTTATCTATATTCATACTTGAGAGGACTTAATTATATTGATGTGCATTGGGAAGTAATGAATCAAATGAAGATCATACATTTCATAGTAAGGACCTGAGTTGCAGATGCTGCGGCAAACTTATGATTGATTCCTTAATATCAATGGACCAAACTAATTAATATCAGCAATCTCTCATGGATTCTATTGGACTAACCTGCCGTAAAATGAACTAGCCAGTATCTTGTTTTTCTAATCTCTAGCAATGAATTCACTGAATCTGGTATCCAACTTATGATACTTCCCTATTACAACATTATCATTATAGAGTGTAACTAGGAGTTCTCTAGTATTGGTTAGGATGCTTTGGTTTTTGATTCATGAAGTATTATACAATTCTATATTAATATTTGTACAAGCTATAGTAATATTTATAGCTTGTACCTTGTCATGATTTATTTTTTATTTTTCTTTTTGGTCTTATAAACTATAATTGCTTTGTTATTATATTGAACCATGCATGGCAAAACTGTAACAAGGGGAGAAAGTGGAATCATTGAACGTCTGATGTAGTCATTGTTGTTGTTCAGGCACTGTGATCAAACACATTTTGTATGAGATGTTGTTGATGTCGGATTCTTGTTATTGAAGAAAATGAGTAAACAAAAACAAAACTAGTTTTAAAATACAAACAATAGATTATCTCGTAACATTATGGAATCTTGTGTTTACTCTTAATGTAGTCTCAGATTTGAGTAAACAAAAACAAAACTAGTTTTAAAATACAAACAATAGATTATCTCGTAACATTATGGAATCTTGTGTTTACTCTTAATGTAGTCTCAGATTTGAGTAAACAAAAACAAAACTAGTTTTAAAATACAAACAATAGATTATCTCGTAACATTATGGAATCTTGTGTTTACTCTTAATGTAGTCTCATATCAAATCTCTTATGAAGGCTTCCACGTATTTTTGTTAGTCCAGAGCTATTAGGGATATTTCTTAGGAGTTTGACCATCTCATTATAGGTGTTAATTTGTTTGTTTTCCTTTTCTCTTTTGTTTTTCTCCTGTGCGTCATCATTCTAAAATTAGTTTTTATCTTATGTCGGCTTGAGCAAGAGCATGAGGCATACATTCCTTATTCTGTGTGGATTGGTTCAATTTCATTGGATATTTGGTTTGGTATTGCTCCTTTATATTTTCTATTCTCTCTGAATTTTCATAGCAAATATACACCTCTCCCTTTTTGAAAGTTTAGTTAACAAAACCTACCCAAGCTTTTTGTAGAATTAATTCTTACTATTAATGGTTTTGTGAAACATAGAACTTCGATGGAAATCTGTGGTCAACGTTAGAATAGGAATTAATATAGATGTCTTTTGCGTTCACATCTTAGGTGTAGTTACTATGCTTAAATATATTTTTGATTGAAAATGTAGGCCCGTAGAGTCATTACAGAACTCTTTACATTGTGTCCTGATGCCAAGACTGCTACCGAGGTTCCCACAGAGGAGATAGAAAAGGTCATACAAACTCTTGGACTTCAGAAGAAACGAGCAATGATGATACAACGCTTCTCCCAGGAATATTTGTGGGAGAACTGGACCCATGTAACTCAGCTTCATGGAATCGGAAAGTAAGTTGACTATTTTCCTGTCCATCTAAATTTTGTTGATCCCCTTGACTGCAATGAATTTATCTCCTATAATAGGAGCTCATATTTTTCTCTTGTCTATATAATTGGCCAGGTATGCAGCTGATGCATATGCAATATTTTGTACAGGAAAGTGGCAAAGAGTGCATCCTGAAGATCACATGCTAAATAAGTACTGGGACTGGCTTAAGAGTAAAGAAACCTCAAAGATGACATCCTAAGTAGTGTTAATTTCTGAAAGGTATGAAAAGCTCTTTGTGATGGCTGCTCTTTGTGTTTGTAGAGTTGACTGAATCATGGATGAGCTACATCTAAATATTTATGAGAAGGAAAGACAATGCTCTTTGGTTTTGTATATTTCCATTAGAATTATTAGTGAAAAACTTTTGAAGTCCCTTGTTGACTGTTGGATAGATTCATTGTTTTGTAAATGCCAAACTAATAAAAATTTTCACACAACTTATTTTTTTCATTTATTTTCCCTCACAGCATGTTACCCAAAAAAAAAAAAAAGAATCACATGATAACAAATTTCTTGCTGACTATAAAAAGATAATGCGACCATGACTTAAAGACATAAATTGCCGAGAGGCGATAGAGAGATAGAGAAAGAGAAACGGGGTTGATGAAGAGGAAAGCAATAGATAGAGGGAGAGAAGTGTGAAGCTTGGGCAGTTTGTAGTTTTTTATTTCCACTAATGCGGGATCATATATATATATATATATATATATATGTATATATATTTTTCTTCTTCTCAGTATGCATTAATATAACAAATTCAGTTTCTTAGTTATCGTTCATTAGATTTATTTATTTTCATTAGCTTTGACGGAGTTGACAATCATTTATACTTAATCGATAGTTCACATACAATACATTGACTTAATTAATTTATGTGCGCACCGGGATGATAACTATTTTAATATACATAGTTCCTTTTTTCTCATTGTGCATTGATTTGTGTGAAGAGTCGGATTTGAAATATGGTATCAAGGTTTAAGGAGTTAATTGGTGAAAATTTGTTGGATATAGATTTTGTGTAGAGAAATTTCTTTGGTGGATAAAGTATATTTTCTTCTATTTATTTAAAGTTTTGGGCAACAAGAAGCTTATTAAATTTATTTAGTTTTTGGAAGATAAATTCCTTTTATAGGAACTAGTATTTATAGTGGTGGAATTTTGGAAAATTCGGAATGGATGAGAGTTATTGGATTATTAATAATTGTGATTAAATATTTTTAAATATCGAAGATATCCGAGAATCAATTGGAAATTGGTTAGTGAGAATAATATTTGGAAATACCCTGCGGAAAGTGAATTGGCTTAAGGACCATTCAGCAAACTTTTGGGTAGTGAGTAATTAAGAATATTATTTATTAATTTTGTAATGAAATTCAATTATTCACTTTTGTAGGCAAGAACATAGTAGAGGCCACAGGGACTGGATTTGGCAGGATGGACCCAAAATCTCAGTGCCGGTTGATCCCAGTAGGAGGAATTCTAGTGGATTATATGAATTAAATTATATGGTTGATTGCTATTATGTTTATTTGGTGTATATCTCTTTATGGAATCATTAATTTAATGAATGAAAAATCCTGAAATGACGATTCCGTGTGTTGCATTTTGGGAAATATGAAATATATGAAATTCATTTTTTTTTTCAATAAATACGTTATTTGATAGGGTATTTTATTGCATTTTACTAATTCTTATATTGTTGGACTTTTGATGTAGTTCTAATCAACTTAATGAGGCTGAAATTGTGTGGATATGAAGAAGATTTCTGGGATAGTGCACAAAAAGGACTTGCTGCAGAGGGATTCTTTACCTCAACCCAAATGACTGCCAAGAGAATATATAAAAACTTGAACACTACATATCCACTCTCGTAGATGGGCTTTGCCTCGATGGTAAAGGCTGCCCACATTGGGTGTCGAATCCGTGACTTGTCTAGAGTCACGGGTGGATCGTCTTCGAAGGCATGAGCTTCCCCACATTAAAGGTTAAACCTTAGGAAGGAGGAGGTAATTGACTTACTAAAAAACAAAAAAAAAAAAATTGCTATCTTACCTGGACATCCACAGGGATGTCACTGACTCAGATCAGGGTCCACATTGCACACTAAAATGTCAACTATAGCCCACAAAACACAATCCACATCTTATAACATTACCCAATCGAGCAACCACCATGGGATCACTAATATGCGAAAATGTCAACGACCATTATTCGTTAAAATAACGTAACACCCATACAACACAAATGATAATGCCAAAATTCCTTGTCCAATGTCCAATCCAGTTCATTTGAGTTGAGTTGGAAAATCTACTCATCACTTGCCGCAATCCCATAATGAAAATGGTGAATATTGTTCTGTTCTATTTACAAATCATAGCCTGCATTGAATTTGATTTCATAAAAGATCTATTTCCACCATCACTATCATTTTACAAGTTGTTGATTCTAAAATGACAGGAAGGTTTCATCATCAAAGAAATGTCATTAGGCTCTTACGGGGAGTGTAGTCAGCCCAAAATGCTCTTCATCAAGACATCAATTTTTCTACTTCTTCTCCAACAATTAGTATTATGTTCTAGGATTTCAGGTTTTAGTCAGCACCACCTTCCGCGCTATTCCTTGGTCACAGACAAGGCTGTGCTTCTCGACTTCAAAAACACCATAATTTCTGATCCAAATGCCAGACTTGCTAATTGGGAGGAGGCTGCTGATGTCTGCAACTTCACTGGTGTCACATGCAACAAACAGCATCACCGCGTAGTTGAACTTAATCTGACTAACTCTAAACTTCTAGGACAGCTCTCACCTACTCTTTCGAACCTCACAGGACTTCGATATCTCCTGCTGTCTAACAATCACTTCTACGGTAGCATTCCACCCGAATTTTCCAATCTCCGAAACCTCCATTTCCTGCAATTAGATAATAACAATTTGCAGGGTGGAATGCCAGAGTCGTTTGCCTTGTTTTCCAACCTTACACTATTATTTCTTTTCAGCAACCAATTAACGGGTACTCTTCCAGCTTCCTTCTTTTCCAACTGCACTTCACTAGCAAACATAGATATATCCAACAACTTATTCACAGGCAAAATTCCTGGAGAAATTGGCGACTCTCCAGGATTATGGACTCTGAATTTATACAACAATCAGTTTACAGGGGAACTTCCAGAGTCACTGGTCAACACTTCAATGTATAATTTGGATTTGGAGTACAATCATCTTTCTGGTGAGTTGCCTTCACATATTTTGGGGAGGCTGCCATCACTCCAGAGCCTCCATTTATCATATAATAATATGGTAAGTCATGATGGCAACACCAATCTGGACCCCTTCTTCTCTGCACTTGGAAACTGTACCGATTTAGAGGAGATTGAGTTGGCTGGCATGGGCCTAGGAGGAACATTGCCCGCTTCCATTGGCAGACTTAACCTCTTACAGTTGCTACTACAAGAAAACCACATCACCGCTTCAATTCCTCCTCATATAGCCAATATTTCTCGTCTTATGACCCTGAATTTGACATCTAATCTCTTGAATGGAACAATACCTGAAGAGATTAGTTTGTTTTTGAAATTGGAGCAGCTTTTCTTATCACACAACCTGTTCTCCGGTGAAATTCCAACAGCATTAGGCCAACTCTCTCACCTGGGTTTGCTTGACTTGTCACATAATACATTCTCCGGCCAAATTCCAGGAAGTCTAGGAAACTTGGTTCGAGTCAATTCTCTGTTTCTCAACAACAACTTCCTTTCAGGATCAATACCACCAACGTTAGGACAGTGCTCTGATCTCTACAGACTCGACTTGTCCTACAATAGATTGACTGGAAGCATCCCTCCCGAAATATCAGGTATTCGAGAAATCAGAATATTTCTGAATCTCTCACATAATGAACTCCAAGGGCCATTGCCGATTGAGCTAAGCAAGCTTGAAAATGTTCAAGAGATAGACCTTTCATCAAACAGACTCACAGGAAACGTCTTCCCTCAGATATCAAGCTGCTTTGCATTGAGGATTATAAATCTCTCTAATAATTGCCTTCAGGGCCGCCTTCCAGTTTCACTAGGTGATCTGAGAAACCTGGAATCCATTGATGTTTCAGGAAACCAGTTATCTGGTAAGATCCCGATAGGCCTCAGCAAAATTCACACCCTTAACTTTATAAATCTTTCTTTCAATGAGTTTGAAGGAATGATACCCTCTGGAGGCATCTTTGATTCTGTAACAAAAATGTCATTCCTAGGCAATCACCATCTTTGTGGGGCTGATGCTGCCATCCCCACTTGCTCGCAAAAGCCAAATTTGTTCCATTCACGAATCTTCTTGATCATATTCATCATGGTCATATCCATATCAGTATTATTATCAACAATATGTTGCGTGTTTGGAATCCTCCATGTAAATGTGATGATTTCCTCTGCAAAATCTGAAGCAATAAGAAGAAAGCCAACAACACTGGAATTGATGCACAGTTTCCCTAGAATTTCATACAGACAACTGTCAGAGGCCACTGGAGGATTCGATGAGCAAAGACTAGTTGGGGCAGGTAGCTATGGACGTGTTTACAAGGGAGTTCTATCAGATGGAACAGCCATTGCAGTCAAGGTATTGCAGTTACAATCTGGAAATTCAACAAAGAGTTTCAACAGAGAATGCCAAGTTTTAAAGAGGATTCGACACAGGAATCTGATAAGGATTATAACTGCATGCAGTCTACCGGATTTTAAAGCACTTGTGCTTCCTTATATGGCAAATGGGAGCTTGGATAGCCGTCTATATCAACATTCGGGCTCCACAGATTTAACTCTGCTCCAGAGGGTGAATATATGCAGTGATATAGCTGAAGGGATGGCATATTTGCATCATCATTCTCCTGTTAAAGTCATACATTGTGATCTAAAGCCAAGTAATGTTCTTCTCAATGATGACATGACTGCATTGGTTTCTGATTTTGGGATTGCAAGGTTGGTTACAACTGTTGGAGTTGTTGACAACTTGGGAAACTCTACTGCTAATTTGCTATGCGGTTCTATTGGATACATAGCACCAGGTAACAATAGTCTCCTTTGCTTCTTCATTTGAAAGATACAATGTAAAACTTTAATCAAACTGTGTTCAACTCCTACTAATATGTTTTAAACATATACTACTATTTACAAGGAATACTTTTATCATTTTTGAGGTAGTGACAGCAAAGTTGCACGTTACCTCTCAGAACAGATAGTTGTGCACCTTCTGAACTATTTCTAGGTGATTTAAGTCTCATTAAGTGTATTTTTCAAGTTTTGTGTAGATGGTTTTCTATCCTAATTATGACAGTAGTTGTTTTCTATTATAAAAGTAGATATTTGACAGCACAAGTAGTGATTGATCTTAATAGGTCATGATATATCTTTAATCCATTTAATATTAGCTTTGAAAAACGAAAATAACAGCAAAACGGAAATAAACTTTGTAGTGTTAGTTTGGAAGCATTTGATCTTGCTAAAAGCGAATTTTCTGAAGTTAAAATTGTTTTAAGGTCTACCTTATATAAGTTGAAAATAAGAGCAAGAAAAGTTGAATTTAAAGTTGTCTCCACTGACATGTGATGACCTAGATTATGACAACATATCACTACATACATATCAATACAAAATTTTACCTCAATTAGAATTAAAAAAAAAAAATGAATTATTTCTAATTATTTCATAAAGTAATATAAAAATAATGCTTGTTTACGTAGTTTCTAGAAAGCGCTTTTAAAAGCAAGCATTTGAACGGATAACACATCACACTTTAACTGCTACCCATACGAAGTTACTATTTAGTCCAATTAGAAAACCGCAAAATTTGTATCCTACTAGCTAGTTTTCAATGATAGCCTCATCATCCATCACTAACAATATAATAATCATAAGATTTTTGATGTACCCAGAATATGGATTCGGATCAAACACATCTACGAAAGGTGATGTTTACAGCTTTGGAATTCTAATCCTGGAAATGGTGACAAGAAAAAGACCAATAGACGACATGTTTGGTGGGAGTTTAAGCCTGCAGAAGTGGGTGAGGAATCACCACCATGGGAGGGTAGAGAAAGTGATTGATTCTTCATTGATGAGAGCTGCAAGAGAGCAGTCTACTGAAGCGAAGCGAATGTGGGATGTGGCCATTGGAGAGCTGATGGAACTTGGTATTCTTTGCACACAAGAGTCACCATCAACACGACCCACCATGCTTGATTGCGCTGATGATTTGAATCGCCTCAAGAGATATCTTAGTGGGGATACCACTACCACTTTTGCTTCTTCTCTTGGGATTTCTTCTTCCACTCTTGACGATGACTAGCACTGGCTCTCATTGTTTGTAGATATATAATCCAAGCAATAATATATTTGAGTTTTATACATCAGCCTTTGATAGTAGGGGTTGATCATCCATCATAACTCTAAAAGGTCAAACGTTCAAGTTCTATTTTTGTCATTTAAAACATAAGATATGAGTTGTAAATTTTTTCTTAATAAAAATTATTATTTTCTAATTATAAAAATAATTATTTAGATCGTGCTATCGATGATATATCTTAATAAATCTCGATATTTATCTAACTAGTAAGGTTTTAACGTTCAAAAATAAAAAATGATATAGAGTTTCCCTCATTTTTCATTTAGTTAAACATAAATTCTAATTAGAGAGGTCTTCGATTATTCAGATATAAAAGACTCTAATAATTTTAAGAAATATTTTCTCATGAAATTTTAACGCCAAATAGACCTCAAAATAGTGGGTAAATTCGGAAAAAAGCCACGCCTGAATTTTTTATCCAAACAAATGGACAAAATTTTCCCCCAGCTTTATATCTCACACTATCTTGTAACTTTTCATGTTCAAGGTGAGGACCAAGAATGAATAGAGAAAAACCAAAACGGAAAAATTAACTGGTTTCAAATTATTAAAAAAAAAAAATATATATTAACTTAACTAATAACTTTTGATTTTTTTACTTTAAATCATAATTTTATGTGGTGATATGTTAAAATGTTTGATTTGCGTGTTTTGTTGATTGATTTGTTGCTCTGATTTGTTTAGTATTTTAGCAACATGACATGCTAACTTTCGGATGTTAGTATGTAAGCATTTGTTCTCAACATGTAATAATTTGTTTTCAACATGCAACCATTTGTTTTTAGAATGTAAAATATTTATTTTCATCTAAACATTTGGTTTCAGGATATAAACATTAAAGAACAAAACCGTTGAGAAAATATTTTTTTTTCATAACCAAAATTTTTGAATTTAAGAAAGATACGGTTTAAAATTTTTTTTCTCAAAGCATGGATCAAATTCAATAAAAGAAATGTATTAAATTTAATCGATTTTGTGCCTTTCTGAAGACAAAGAAATGATCGATCAACATTGATTTGTATCCACCTCATTAGCCAATGTCATATCTCAAGACTACCAATTCCATACTCAACTTATGTTCTTGAGAACTTGACACTTAAAATGAGATGTGATCCATATCCGCTGTTGACAACAAAAATCGGTCAACATCCGATTCAATGCGAATTGAATACAAATTATGGATGAATGGACATAAGCATGGAGAACAATAGAAATAAAAATGATGCAAGAGAAGTAAATAGGAGATGAGAGAGTTTTTAATGTGATTCAACCTTTTGAATGATGTCTATATCCACGATTATATTATTTCTAGAGGGGAGGGCTACGACTTAGCAGAGTTTTGGTAGGGCTTTTTGTATATTTGGGTGATTGTGTCTTGTACATGCATAAGGATCTCTTTATATATTGCTAAGGTTTCTTGTTTACATAAAATTTGATTGCCAGAATCTAGGAAATGATAAGATTTCTTTTATATTTCATGTAAATCTAAATTTAATACATCCATATTCGAATCAAAGTGCAAATCTGATAACTTCCTCTTTGAAGTGATCTTCTTCTTGATATGAAATATTTCCTATCTTAGAACTTTGCCTTGTTAAGGAAATTGCAATGTTTTTCCCCTGCAATGTCATCAAAAAAGGAGTGGTAATACATACTAAGAGGGCTTCGTACCATGGCTTGACAACTATAGACCACCTATCTATTGGTATTAGACTTACACAACTGAGGCCATTGCTAACAGTTCCAAACGTAATGTTTTTCCCCTCCAATGAGCATCAAAGGGTCACTAAAAAGGAGTGTTGATGCACATCGAGAAGGGTCACCACATCTAGATAGCTATAGCCCACCCACCTACTGGTGTTAGATTTATAAAACCAAGGTCATTGTTAATATTTTCAACAAGTAAAACATGGCAAAACTAAATGCAGTGTTTTTCTCTTTCAATGGCATCATTGAAACACAAAAAATAGACCACATTTCAGTCCTTTTTTTTTCCTCATTTTTCAAAATTTTCCAACTGATTCACCAGAGAGGGTGGTCGTCAAACCAACTAGTTCGATACCCATTGCCAATGCACCCCCCACACCATGTTAGCGGGGGTAGCCCTTGGCACGAACCTTGGCTGCTAATGGGCAGTCAAGCACGTACCCCCTAAAGAGGTTTTAAAGATATTTCTTCATATTTGAGTTGTCACATTCCTCCAAAAAAAATTCAATTATTTGAATTTTGATTAGATTTTTTGTAGAGATAGTAGGAAAAATATAATATATATTGAGAAAAAGTTTGAAAATTTTTGAGCATGGGAAGGGTTTTTTTTTTTTTTTTTTTTGAAGCGTTAAAACAGCAAAATTTAATATATATATAGATATACATATATATAGATATATATATATATATATATATATATTTGGCAGCTCAATTTACTAAACTATGACTTCTAATGAGTTGGGTATATTCAGCATATGGACTGTTAATTTTTTTATATAAATATAGGGCCATATTAGCTTCTTAGACCATCAATTCGTTTACAAAGTATATGTCAATATGTAGGCGACATTAGTAAAATCCTAAGTTCTTTTTTCCTTTCTAAGTTTTTTTTTCTCCTTGCATTTTTTCTTGTTCTTAATACAATTCGTAATTGTTTTGTTGTTTATGCAGGTGAGATCATAAGTTTCATATACTTAACTATATGGATAAGGAAGAATGAACAACCAAAGGACCATCAATCATGGTTTGCCTCCAACATATCCTAGAAGTGTCAATAATATTGAAATTAACCGGTCCTTTTCATAGTGTCTTCATCTACAATCCCATTGGCACCGATCTTGTATCAAATCTGGAAAAAATCCACTTGTGTGAGCAATGGTGACCACAGTACAACCGATGCCACAACCACCAAAAACAACAATAATTCTCACGGCCATTATACTTTATCACACAATCATAAACCTAAAGCCTTTCGTCTATTTACATTGCATCATTGCTTGGCTGAGGAGAAGAACACATGGGGCTCTTCCCTTTACCATTATCAAGTGAAAAAAATGTAATAAGAAAATCTAGTTTAAGAAAATAAAATTTTATTTATATTTTAAAAATTAAATATTTTAATTTTAATTTATATCTTATTTAAAATTATTTTAATTTTTTTAAAAAATAATAATAAGAAAAAAAAGTAAATAGCTAGTGGTACAACCAATTACTGACAAGTTGTCCTGGTTGGCTTATTAATTTTGGGGGGACGAAGAAGCAAATTGGGAATAGAAAAAGAGAAATGTTGACAAACTTAGGTATAGGAGTTGACATCTCATCACATGAAAGACTAGAAACATCAACTGCTGTCGTACCAGGGAGAATTTAGTTGTTCAAAGTATCAACTAGCATTTCGGTTAGTATTCACATACTGTTAACTCAATGTTATGACTAGGAAAACCAACAAAACACTTCATTTTCCTGACATTAACAAAACTAAACCACCTGACCTTCATTCTTCCAAACCATGGGGGACAATTGTTACTTGGCTTTCTTCTTTGACTTCTTACTCTTCTGACTCATCCCCTTTTCCTTTGATGTCTTCACTGCCTTGGCTTGTTTATTTTTTGATCTTGTTTTTGATACTTCATCTTTGTCGTCACCCTCACCTTCATAATCACGATCACCATCCTCATCATCAGTTTCCTCAGATTTTCTTCTCTTTGAAGGCGTTTTACCCCCACGTACAGACTTCCTTCTTTCCTTCGTTTTGACACTCTTGGGATTCTCCTCTCTATCACTTTCTGGTTCATCATCGTCGTCATCATCATCATCATCCTGCTGTCTTTTTGCTTAGAAGTTTGCTTCTTTGGTTTATGCGCTGCTTTTGCAGCTTGGACTCCAACTAGCTTTTGCAACTCTGGTACATAAGCTGTTGTCTGAGACCAGAGAAGCAAGGAATGTTATATTAATAACTTGATAGAACAATAGAAAAAGTAATAACAGCTATGTTTCAGAATTACTTACTCTGCCACCAGCAGTAATAAAATCAATTTTCTTTCCTGCCATTACAGGAAAAAGATCATAAGTATCTTGTTGAAGCAAATTAAATCGGCCTTATTAACTGACAAATAAGACATTCTTAATGGTAATAAATAAAAATTTCCCCTTTTGTCAGTGCCTTATGAGTCCAGACCGATAAATTTCTTCCAATATTAATGAATAATCGACTGAACTCAAGGAACAAAAAGGAATGTACACACAAGTACAAGGTTTGCTACAAATAGACATATAAAGCTATTGCTAATCTAATAGGGTTCACAAAGGATCAGAGCCAAACCATCGACAAAAGCCTTGCCAGGCTTCTTTTCACGGGAATGAAATATCCAATTATTAGGAAACTGACTACTATCTGCCCCAACCTTGATTGCTTTTTCAGTCACCTGTAATCATAATGATAAGTCAGATCTTAAGTGTCTTACCATTAACTTTTCCAGGTTTTTTGCCCCACCGCAAATGAAACAACCATTCAAGAGGAAAGCGGCTGCAGTCAGCATCAACTTCAACCGCATTTTGAATAACCTACAGTGTTTTCTCTATATTTTCCATGAAACGCTTATTTAGCATGATAAAATTTCTACAACTGCCGTTGATTCTCCAATATCCAAATTGAAGCAATATCCCTTACCTCCTTGATGCACTTGAGCAGAGTTGTACAGCTTTCTTTGGACAAGCTGGCAGCAGGTTGCAGTGGGTGAATTCTGGCCTGATAGAGAGACAAATGTTACCAAATATTTCAAATAGGATTACATTAAAAAATAATAAAAAAATGGTTGAAATTTTGGGCACCAATGCCAAAGCTTGAACAATGTAAAGCCTGAAATTCCATCTGAGATCAGCCAAAAAAATTCATTTTTACTAGCCCCAATAATATCACCGGCCATCTCAATCTCTCTTCCTGTCTACAGCCGACAGCTTTTTTATACTCTCTACTCAATTTGTTGAAGATCACTACTACGACGAGCAATAATGAAAATTTGATTTGAGCATAGAACTCTCAAGCTAAAAACCGTTAATACTAAATCTATTATACATATTTAGAAGCTGGAAAAGAAAAGAAAAGGGATGTGTTTACTAACTTGGTATAACACTTCATCAGCAACCCAATTGCCAATTCCAGAAACATAGCTCTGCAAAATGATTAAAAAACTGTCAGAAATAATATTGAAAAGAAATAACAGAGTAGTCTCTCTCTTTTCTTCTTTGGGGTGCTGGGGAATTATCTTTGTCATAGGTAGATACTCGTTTATAGGAGTTGCCTGGCAGCCAAACAATTTAAACTTCAGAGAAATTTTGAAATTGCTACAATTTAACTTCTCTTGGCAGCCAAGAGAATCACATCCAGTATTTTTTAAAAAACAAATCGC
Source organism: Litchi chinensis (assembly GCA_019925255.1). NCBI lineage: Eukaryota > Viridiplantae > Streptophyta > Magnoliopsida > Sapindales > Sapindaceae > Litchi > Litchi chinensis. The sequence continues at coordinate 33,304,717 of CM034464.1, read as the reverse complement.
ATATACAGAAGGATTAAAGATACAATTAATCTGAAACCAGAACAATTTAAGGTTGCATACCTCATTTAAACTGAGAACATGCTCATGGGAACTCACTCACATTTAGATCTTTTATCTTTTCAAACTATTCCTTTCTAAAATTTCTTCTTTCTGATACACATTGATCACTATGGTTATTCAACACCCCCATTTTAACTAGTTTGCAGTGATAGTTTTTACTTTAACTGCATAATTTATTTGGTGGTAACCACTATCAAGGTGATATGAATTCTTAAAAAGTTCAGTTTTTTGTCCATTACGTACATCCTCCTAGAATTTAGCTAAAGTGCTAAACCCAAGGTAGCTTGTCAATATCCATATTATATACATGGAACAATTTCCCCTACCAAAAAGACTTGTCTCACTACTTCCGACTTAAACTCTCCTGACCCTATTTTTGTGTAGTTTCCCCACTCTTCTAAGACACCTTGAGCCAAATTATTCATTTCTACTCCAATATTTTATCATTATTGCTCAAGACAAAATTAAAACATTTCATTTGCATTCTAATCAAACATTTCATTAGCTTTTGCCCGTGTTAAATATATCGAAAAGAAAATAGAAACAGCAGATGCATGGCTGAAGCTAATGATTCCCAACAATTCTGCACAGAAAGACTCTGTTACTTATATCTTCTACAGAACTTATGGATATAACATCATGTAAACAATTTTAGGGTATTGCAAATCGAATAAACAGAATGATTTTAACCTAGGGAATAAGCATAAATAATTTAACCTGATCAAGTAATAGAGCCTTAATTGCAACTTTCTTCTTGCTTAACGATTCAGTAAATTCTTCAACTGTCATGGGCTCCAACAGAGCATCAGGTCCAAGTTCCGAAATTGGGGATACAGACACTGGCTGTAAAAACAAAATAGCCACAAGAAATTATTATATTGCCTTCCAAAGTAGATTAGCATGGAAATGTGAGAAGCAAATGATAGTGCAGTACATCTTTGAGCAAGCGAACTTTGGCAAATCGCCTCTTGTCAGTGAAAGACAGCTCCAAACCATCATCTAACTGCATATGGGAGAAATCAATTAAACTACTAGATATAGATGATTCACAATGATAATTTCATGTTCCCACAGGTTGGCGGACAAATCAAAACACAGTTGGATCAACCGAGTACCATATATATACTATGTAACCAGCATATAAAAATTCTTTCTAGAGGACCATTTTTGTAAAAATAAATAAATAAACAGAAATGTGCATGTACTCTAACGAATTCAAAGATACTCTAATGCCTTTCCATTAAAGTGTATGTGCGTTTGGCGAGAAAAGCTTCCGTGGGACATTGAGTTGGCATGTTATGTTGATGTAGATGCGACCTTTTAATAATAACGTGACACGTAACTTTTTTTTTTAAAAAAGAAAATTAATGTTTGGTGTCACCTTCTACCAGCAACATGATACATGACATAACTTTTTAAATAAATTTTTTTTCATAGATGAGAAAAGACACCAACATTAATTTTCTATAAAAAAAAAAAAAAATCACATGTCATGTTGATATTGAAGGGGTATACCAACACCAGCATGACAAGCCAACTCAATGTCTGATGGATGATTTTCTCGCATTTGGGATTGCTTCTACTTATTATTTCATAATAAAAAGTTAATTTAACAATAATTTTACAAACTAATAATTTACTTTAAACAACAAAAAAATGAGATCGAGTGAAGTGTTGTTACTTGAACAAAGAACTTGGAATATTTGGAAGGCCAGTCGTCAGAGTCATTCACAGCAGACCTCTTATAATCGGTAAGAGCAACGCCTTTAATGTAGAAAGCACCAGTCATTCCTGAAATGCAAATGCAAACGAGACGACCATTTCAATTGATTTGTTGTAAAGCAAATAAACACATCTGCAGCAGCAGCAGCATACCGAACTGGAAAGAAGGAAAAGGAGGAGAATCGAGGCGGAGCCACAAGTTCTTGCCCTTCCTGTAAACAGACACAATGGTCTTCCCCAAAAGCGACGCCTCGAAATCACGAGCTGAAACTCCCTCAATCACTTTCGCGTCCTCCGCGATCGTCGATTTCACGATCTTCTTCCCCAGACAATGCTCTTCAATGGCCCGCCGCGCCGCCTCCACCTCCGGTAGCTCCGGCATGCTCTTTAGCTCTACTTGCAAATTTTATAAACAAGTTACTTCCAAACCAACTTTTTTGAAAGGGTAAAGTTATTATGTCCCTTAAAAATGATTTAGATGGCATTTTTGTAAGGGTAAGTGTCGGGGAGAATCATTCCCGACCTAACTGCAATTTAATATTTACAAGTGTATACAATCTTTTGATTTATTTACAGCATTCTTCCCTAAATTGACTGATTGGATTATCATTAGATATGGTTGACTGCATAAAAATATCAAAAGATGAAATTATCCCTCAATAAATTTATTTTTTAATTTTCTTTTAAAATAAATTTTAAAAACTTTAAATAAATTAAAATTAAATTAAATTAGATAAAAAAAAAAAAAAAAAAAAAAAATGAAAAAAAATTTAAGAAAAAAATTTAAAATAAAAACTTTAAAAAAATTAAAAGAATTAAAAAAAATCTAAAAATAAAAGATGAAAATGAAGATCTTCTTCTTCCAACTAAAAATATATATGTATTTAAAAAAAAATAAAAATTGGAGGAGATCTAGATCAACTGTTGAGGGAATTTCCGTCAACGAAGGATCTGGATAATGGAGATGAAGAACAACTTGAACTTCATTCACCAACTTCATGCAAAATCATCAACATTAATCACCAACTCAAAATTATCATCATCAATCAACAAAAATCAGTGTTCAATCACCAAAAATACTGCAAAACAACCCACAATCAACTGAGAAAACAACCCAAAAAAACCCAACCGACTAGGTTTGAATGATTCAAACCATTTGAACCTAGTTTTGGTTCGAATTGGACCCATGTTTCGAGAAGAGCAAGAAGAAGGAGAAGAAGAATAACAGAGAGAGAGAGAGAGAGAGTGATTGGTTTGAAGAAGAAAAAGAAGAAAAAGAACTGAGATAGTAGAGAGAGGTGTTAGATGGTGTGATTGGGTTTTTGGTTTTTTGTTGTCTAATTATTTTTTAAATTTATTTTTATTTCTTAGAGTTTATTAATTTTTAATTTTTTTTTCAAATTAATCTCCACCATCCATCTTTAAATGGATGATGGAGATCTAATCAAATAATGTTTTTATTAAATTATTAATTTTTATTCAATTTTTAAAATTTTTTCTCAGATTAATCTTTACCGTTCATCTGAACATTTTCAGATGGACAGTGGAGATCGAATTGAAAGAAAATTAAAATGTAAATTTATTGAGGGATAGTTTTATCTTTTAATATTTTTTATATGGTCAACAATATCTAATGACGGTCAAATCAGTCAATCCATTAGTCCAGAAGATGAAACTGCAAATAAACCAAAAGTCCTACACGCTTGTGAATATTAAACTTCCAGGTACGTTAAGGGGTAATTCTCTTGTTAGTATTGTCACTCTAAATGTTCTTATTATGCCCATATTTTATTAAAAGAGTTAATTACACAAACCCTTCTGGGTTAAGTTTAATACAGATGTGTTAATATTTTGTCTTTTGTTGAAATTAATAGAAAACCCATTCTAAAAGAGTGATTTTTGTTTTTATCTACTATTTTTTTAAAAATGTTTTTAACCCCTCAAACAAATTAATTTCATCATATACCCAAATTATACATAATACCCCTGTACAATTTTATCCATAAACCCTTAACTTTTAAAATTTTATAAAAAATTAGACCGAGTAATTGTGAAACAGCCCTTGTATATATAAGAGATTAAGAAATCGATCAACCATTATTACCACTGATTGTAAAACTTGAAAATCGACTTATTATTGAGATCCAGACCCGATCAAGACTCGATGAGCCATTTCCACCGTCTTTGGCCATTCTGGCGTTGTTGCTGACCTTGCCAGAGCTTCTTCGACCACCGAGAGCTTGTTGATCTCCTCCGTTTGCCAAAGTACATGACCTTTGGATTGGGTTTGTATATATACTATGTGATTGCAATAATTTTTCACATTGTAAGTTTTTCTCTGATGACCATGATTTTTCTCGTGTCTTAGAGTTTTTCATGTAAATTCTTATATTGGTGTGACTGTTATTGCTTTCTATTTTATTTCTTTGTTATTTTTTATATTCTTACAGGAGATAGATTTTTAGGGAAGGCCTTGGAAGGCGAATTTTTCCCAACATAAATGACATGATAGCCAGTTTTTTTGATGTTTCAATCTATTCCTAGTTTGATTTTTTGCTGTGAAGAACTAAAACAGTTAGTATTTGGCAGGATACTTCCTCATTGGGCATTGTCATTGTAAGGCATTGTGGATACACTGCGATAATAAAAGTTGTTGGCAAAGTGAAGAAAGGAATTTGTGCACAAGACATTGAAATTAAAGATCAATGTGATGGAGGAGCAATGCTCTTAACATCAACAGGTGAATCATAACACAATGCTCTTGGTGAAAACAAGTTTGAAACTCTTTTTTTTTTTCTTTTTTTTCTCCCTTAAAAGCTATAGATGGGAATTGAAAATGAGACGGGGAAATAAATTAGCGATTAGATACTATCTTGTACCTAGCTACTCTACCAAAGAATTATCATTGTATATGCACTAGAACAGAATGTTTGCGTCTTTGGTGTCTGGGGTCTTTAATTGTGTTAACATATTGTAACCCCAAATTTTAATAACTATAGTTGGATCATTTTTTTTATCAAGTTAAGCTTTTGGGTTTGATGTTAAATATGATATTAGAGTGTGGAGGTTCCTGATTCAAATTCTCTTTCTTCCTTTTATTTAAAATTCTCTCTTTTATAAGGTATGAGATATTTAGTATGTATCTGATATCTATACTTATTCACTTTGTATATGAGAGGATATATTAACGTATCATAACCTCAAGTCTAAACTCTCTAATACTATAGTTGGGTCTTGTCCATATTGCACATAACAAAGTACATTAATGTATCATAACCTTAAGTCTTAAATATAATAATTAGACATTTTATTGTCTGTTTAAGTTTTTGGGTAACTTGTTTCTTATTTTCCATAATAAGATGGGACATAACCAGTGATCTTTTGGTCTTTGAAAGGGGCTTTTTGTCAGAAGTTATGCTTTAGTCGTTTCCTAGTCTGGACTTTGATGAACAAACCAAAGACACAAAAGTTAATCTTATTTATAAATTTAGAAGCAGATGATAAGATTTGAAAGACAATTAAGAAGAAACTTTCAATATAATGTGATTAAGTTCGTTGCTGAAATATTGAAATAGGTCTCCACCTTTCACAAGTTCCCACTATCTCATAAGTTTTTAAGATGTTAAGGCATACATTTTCGTATTATGACGCCCTTATATGTTTCTTAATTTGCCATGTTTTGATGGGGGAGATGACTTATGGCAGTCTAAGGGCTCTGCTCCACAAGTCTTTCATTACTGAATCACACATTGAAGGTAAATCACCTTAGTACAATTTGGATGATCGAGAAATTTGTAAAAGTCTTGTTCGAAGAGTGATTAGAAAGAGTTTAACCAAGTTAGATGGGGAGCTAGATGTTTCTGAAAGAACCATCTAATGGGAACTTGGTTCTTGTTGGATACAACATCTACAAAATTAGGAAACTCCATCAGATGTCAAGTCTCAGAGTTCAGGGATTGTCAATGAGATTGAACATGGCATCAAAGGTCTTCAAAAGTGTTATGGGCATATTTTGGATTGTATAAATGGGCTAATAAATGCCTAACAGATTGATCCAATAGAATGACCCAACAGACAAAAGCTCAGTTCGCCAATATTCAGCTCGTAAAACCGAGTTCTCAGGTTACTGATGTAAACCCCTAGTCTCGACTTATAAATTCCTAGTGTTAGAAGCTAGATTAGGGAGATAATATAAATCTCTACATTTACTTAATTGAACTTCATGGCCTCAAAGATTTATTAATTTAAGAATACGACGAAATTCGTCGACCATAAACAATTAAGTAGCATTTCGATAAAATCCAAGTTAGGAAATTGAAAATTTTAATCAATGATGAGTCAAATAAAAATTTAATTAAAAAAGAGAGTCAATGGGTCAATAAGACAAGCTTGACGATCAAAAAAAAAATTTTTAACGAGACGAAAATCAAATCAAATAGAAGCGAAATAGACAAGGGAGAACAACGAGGGGTATTGCCGTGAGAGAGCATCAAGAAAGGGGTGTGACATGAAATTGAAAAGAGATGGGGCATGGATACAATTTAAGGAAATGTTATTAGTATAAATACATGACTTAGCTGAAAAAGTTTTCAGCAAACAAAGAGAGATCAGTCGAGAAACTTGTGGAAGCCGTGAGAAGCAAATAGAAGCTGACAGCTCAGCCGTGAACCATGAGAGAAGAGACCAGAAGTGAAGGGCTAGAAGAAGAGAAGAAGAGGTCATGAAAAGAAGAAGCAACCAGCAGCAGTAGCTGAAGCAGATTTCAGCGTGAAGAACAGATTCTAGCACGCCCAAAACCAGAGCAAAACAACAAGGGGACGAGAAGAAGAGGACGTGAGAAGAAGAAACGACCAGCAGTTGAACAAGAAGCAAAACCGGACAGGGCTGGTTGTGAAAGAAGAACAGAAAAGAAAAAAGACCAGGCGTGACAGCAGAAACGGGAAGGAAGTGCAGAGGCTGGTCGACCAGAAGAGAGGAGAGAAGAAAGACCACCCAACTGCCTTCCAACCTCTAAACCTTCTTTCTAAGACCCCTCTCAAGCTCCTTTTACTTCTTAGAACCATAAATCAAGTAAGAAATCAGCTCACTCATTCTTTTCTTTGCTGAAAACTGCAGTAGAATTGCTTAAAATTGTGAGCAGAATTTTGATGCTTGTGTTGAATGATTTCTCTTGAAACTTTGATAGAACCTCATGTGATTGAAATAGACAATTAAATGTTGAGTTGTTGGGTGTATATGATGCCTTAGAAGTATAAACATGGGCTGTTAGACACTTAATCAAAATTGAAACAGAAAATTTCTTTACATGCACCCCAACTAGATGATATAAAGTTTGAGTGAATTTTGAGTATTTAAATGACAAAACTATGTTTATGTGTATGTTAAAGACTTGAAAACAGTAGATAGCCTTGAGTTTAGATGGTTTTGAACTCAAAATTTGGCATGAAAAAGCATAGAACAACATAGAAAAGCATGTAGAGGTCAATAAAGCTAGTTTGACAATGTTTGCAATCCCGAGTTAAAAATTTGAGTTAGAGGAAACCTAACCAAGTCTGACATATATGGGGGTGTTCTACACCTCAAATGATACCTAGAAGTCACAGAAAACCATAGGTTTGGGAACGGATCGAATCCGATAAAAATTTCGTAAGTTATGCGCAAAATAGTGCCATTAGAGCTCTGAGAAGTGAAACGGTTATGTAAATGCAATTTTTATTGCATAGTTTGAGTTTAGTTGATCATAATTAGTTAAATGAAGCTTAGCTATGGAAGAAAAACTAGCGTCGCTAATTCGAAACGAAAAATGCACAAAACGCGCACTAAAAATATTCAAAAGTGCTCGAAAAAGAGTGTTTTCTTTAGATTTGATCTAGCAAACGATAATATTTTTCAACGAAATTTGACGTGTGACTAGAATGTGAGATAAGTGAACCGTAGGAAAAAAAATGAAGGAAAAATGAGTCCCGAACAGTGCGCAACAGTGCGTTCTGTTATGGGCTGCCATTTTCACTTAAAAACTTGATTTTTCGTTTCGGGCATCTAACAAGTATACGGACCGTGTGGGGGTATCCCTAGGGGTCCAAAACTGAAACTTTTATGAAGAAATTGGAGTTAGAGAGTCTCGGTTGAGTTAGAAACAAGTTAGGAGGTTATATAGAGAAAATAGGTCTTAGTTGAGATTATTAATTTATAGTTGAGAATCTATATTGTTACAAGCATTGAATGAGAAAATATTGTATAGGTGAAAAGCGAACCACCGAGGGCCCTGAGATTTGTCGAGGCGCTTGAAGGGGCTCCGAGGTAAGTGGCTCCGAGGTAAGTGGTTCACCACTTATGATTGCTTAAATTCTATGTCAATACTTTATTGTTGTAATAAACATGATATCTAAGTAATAAATGAGAATGAGAATGATTTCCAATATTGAGGTTAAAGTTTGAATGTATAGATTCTTGTCGAATCTATATAGTAATTGAAAATAATACTAAGTTGCATTTAAAAAGAGTTGAAATGAGAAAGTTTTCAAAGTTCCAAAACTAGTGAGTTTGTGCTTTTAGCACTAAATAAGTTTAGTGGAAAAACCCATGTATATGCCTTAAAAGTTTATGAGATTTAGCGTTACGTGACGACGCAGAAAATTCCGTCCGTAGTCGCTCAGATTATAGAAAAGTATAGTGCTACGTTGCGATGCAGACAATTCCGCACGTAGTTGGTTAATTAATAGTTAGCGCTACGTAGCGACGCAGTAAATTCCGCTTGTGGTCGCCTAGAGTTTTAGCACTACACTTGCGATGTAGAAAATCCCGCATTGTAGTTGCTCAGTGATAAGACTTAGCGCCCTACGTGCGATGTAGTAAATTCCGTAACGTAGTGGTTGAGATACCTCAGTAAGCTTCACGTTGGCGTTAGTTATAATCGCCCGTGATGGTTAGAATGGTTCAAGGATATACATGGGAGTTTTGAAAGAAATCGTAAAACTTGAACAAATGGTAAATTGCTATGTTAGTGTATGTGATATTATATCTTCGTTGCACTAACTTGCTTGTTTATTTTGTAGCTTATTTACTTTCATTGTGTGCCACCATCGGACGAGACGACGACCCTTTTGTTTTGTATATATAGGTGGGCGCGTTGTGCTAGACACTTGCTTACAATTGTGTACATGTATTGAGTATACTACCTTTTGAGATACAATTGTAATTGTAATTGTATGTTGTAAATATTTTGATGAATTGTTTTATTTCCATATGATATGCAGTTATACATTGCATTATAATTTGCTTATGCTTGTGGAAATTGCGATAATAATGCTTGTTTGAGAAGAAAGAAGTTGGGAGGAAATTGAGATATAGTCGAAGTGTTTGTTTAATTGCAGGTAAATTTTGGTTTTATAAAAAATGCAGTCGTTATGCTACCGAAAATTTTTATAAAAGTATTAGAAACAAAATCGAAAAATTTTATCACTCCCAACTAGTTAAAGAAAAACCAAAACAATAGGTTTGAAATGAGTAAACCGGTGTAACAAAGTTAAGGGTTCGCTTCTCGGATTTCTTCGATCCGACGAGTCGGGTTTGATGAGTCCATTGAAGTGCCCGGCAGGATCCTCCAAATGAGAGCCTAGATAAGGTCTGGGAAGGGTTCTGTCAGCTGATCTACCATAGTCAAAGTTGCTTTTTGCTCAGCTCTAGATCACCCAGAGCGAGCTCTAGCTCATAGCTCGAAATACTCGTTAAAGGAATTCTTCCAGAAAGATAACAACCCAAATTGAGGAGAAGTCAACTACCAGAATTGGAAGCAGAATTAAACTCCTTTTTCGGTGGAGCATATTCCTGAATTGATGGACACTGGTTTTGGAAGTGTAATTAATGTAAAATTCTTTCATATTCTTATTGTACTAAAATTGTAACACCTCACGCTATAAATAGGGGTTGAAAACTCATTGTAATTAATAAAAAAAAAAAATAAGATATTGTAACTGACGGGCCCCAACTTTTACTCTCCAGACGACCCGCCTGGCACCCCAGACAACCCCCCAGATGGGATCCCTTTCGACTAAAAGATTCCCATGAAGTTAAGCCTTTTACAAAACTATATTTAGAAAACTCATTTTAGAAACTTTGTTTTGGAAACATTTGCCAACGGAGTAGTGTGGGAACTTTTTCGATTTAAAATTTACGTTTATAAAGAGAATTTCTATAAAAATTTCGACAACACAATAGCTGATTTTCTAAAAATGCTACCCTATAAAATCAAAATAAAAAAAAAAAAAACTTGTACACTTCATATATCGATCATTTTCTCAATTATAGGGCCTCAGGTCCAATTTCCACAAAATCACACATATTCCCAACAAGCATAAATTTCAAATCAAGTTTAAATTTCTAAAACATGGTATGCATGATTGAATATTTACATATCTCAAATACGAAATTTATATTTACATATAGTTTAAAACATTCGTATGTTCAAAAACTAAATATCATACATGAAAGCAATAAGGAATCACAGTTGCACCCGACTATACGTATCGCTACTCCCAGTGAAAGGTCCCTGCTGTCTGGTCATCTGCACCTGTATCTGATCTTGGGAGGTTTTTATTCTTCAAAACAACACACTAGAGTGAGCATAAAATGCTTAGTGAGTGTCATTAGTTTCTATTCAAATCATTTCTAAAATATCCTTCCTAAAAGAATTTTGTAATCTCATTTCATAATATAAAATCATGCTATAAAAACATGTATATAGAAATTGAGAACCATACAGATATAAATGCATGAATAATAATTTACTCTTATACATGTTATAGCATAGACTCACACATATACATATTTAACTTGAAAAGTCACTATTTTTCTCATCAAACACTTTCTCATGCTTTTCAAATAAAAAATGTGAGTAAATCATGCAATCTAATACTCATTTTCTCATTTCATTTATGCATTACATTAGAGACGACGATTTTTCTTTTTGAAAAACTTTTTGTTTAAAAAAATAGGCCAATCACTGTCATTTTCAAATCGTATGGTACTAACAAACATATGCATGGCAGAGCGGAATCCCCCATATTCTCAGGCCATGTCGTATGGCAGAGCGAAATCCTCCGTTGTCTCAGACCATACATATCCGGTATCATATGACGGAATTTAATATTATCTCAGGTAGTAAGCTAGCTTATTATGTACTCATGGGGAGCAGTATTCCACCTCGTCTCCCAGACGGTATTCCACCTCGTTTAAAGTATTTTATTATGCCTTAAATATATGGCAGAGCGACATTCCACATCATCTCAGGCCTAAGGCATTATGTAGCGGTATTCCACCTCGCTACGGAGCATATTCCACATCGTCTCCGGTAATAAACTAGCTTAAAACGTACATTGTGGGGAGCAGTATTCCACATCATCTCCTAAACGGGATTTCACCTCGCTTTTGGGCACTCTACCTGTAACATGCTCTCTTGACATCCAAGTAATTCATTGAACCTCACCCCTAGTTACGAAATAGTAAGTAAAGCTATTAAAATATTTGAATCTGGATAAGTAATTAAATTTTAGTAAAAATTTTCGGATGGGTCTGGGGTAAGTTTATGATTTCGAAATCCCAAAATTTATTAAATCGAATGGACCCGGATAATTAATAGAATACTAACGAAGTTTTCGAAATTAAAATTGGACTTTAATAAAATTTTTAGATAGATCCGAGAGGATTAAGAATAGGAAAAACGTATTTTGGGAGCTTGGAACAACAAAATAATTCAAGTGACAAGGAAATCGTGTATGTGTGACATTTGTAAATCATGTGAAGGAATAAGTGACAAATGTGTGGTGGATGGAGAGGATATGTGACAAGTGTAAGCTCATGATTGAATATATATATATATACATGAAAATGAAGAATAAAAAAATAAGAAAAAAAATTAATAATTTTCAAGATAAAATGCCAACCACACATTGGGTCAACATTCATTGCCTTTAATCATTCTTCTTTTTTTTTTTTCATTATTTTTCTCTTACCTAAGCATTTTCTCTCCATCTCTCTCGACTTCACTCTCGGTCTCTCTCTCGCCTCTTGAGCTCTCTCCTCTCCATTTTCCATTTTTGTCCCTCACGAGCTCTTTTACTCTCACTCACACACCTTCTCTTCGTTTCCCTCGTCTCTCTCACGAGCTCATCTTCTTCACGTTAAACGTCTCCCTCTCTCTCGATTCTTTTCTCCCTCTAGCTCACGATTTCATTCTCTTTCTCACTTAATCTCTTGGTTTTGAAGGAAGTTAGCAAGAATCAAAGGAGATAGCATCAAATCAAGCAAAACAAATGAGATAAATTAAAAGGGGAAGTCGCGGTCATGAAAGGGGGAGCGACGTCTGAACCTAAAACAAAGGAGGATGATGGTGTTTTGATGAAATAAAGCTCAATTAAGAAGGTGGAAAACATTTTGAAAGTATTTCCAACGTTTTCGGAAGGTAAGTGTTAGTTTTCGAAAACTTTCATTAAGTTTTCAGAAAGATTTTCTTTGGTAAATGCATGATTGGGTCTTAGGAATTACCACCTCGTTAGTGCGGATGTTGGTTTGTAAATGATTTGGTGTTGGATTGATTTTGAAAACAAAAATGCATTTATTCTAGTTTTGACCATGAATGGGTATTTTGGTCATTTAAAAATTGTTTCGATGAATTGAAGTAATTTTAGGGAACTTTTGAATGCTAGGATAAGCTCGGAAATCAAAAACGAAATCGTTGAATACTAATTGGTCACTTCGCGATTTAACGTATTGTAATTGTTCGGAAGTGATATTTAATGATTGTAAGTGAAATTAGTGTTGAATTCTTGATGTGTTCGAATGTTAATTGATGTGAAAACGTAAAAAGAATGATGATAAGGTTATGTATGGAATTCAATCAAGTGAGGAAGTGTCAGTTCGAAATTTTTGTTTAAAATCGTTAGCGTGAATTTAATCTCGAATTGAAATATACATAGCATTTAAATAATTAAAATTTCGAACGAATATTAAATGCGAGTAATTGAAACTAAAACGAATTAAAGTGGAGTGTTTCGAGATATTTGATTGATTAAGTATTTCGTTGATTGATACGTAAATGTATGTACGTACGAATTACGTTAGTCGTAGTGTAGTTTGAAATTAGATTGCGGAAATGTGTAGGTTATTCGGAGGCAAAGTGAAATATCTCGTTGATTAGAGTAAATAACGAGTTAGGAATCTAGGTGAGTGTCCTAACAAAAATGTTTTGAATTGTTATTAATTCTATTCAGATAAGATTTGTATGTTCATATAAATATATTCATGCTGTTAATGATTGTAAAACGATTTTTTATACGAAAAACGAGTTTTTCGAACAAGAACCAAATTGCATGATTTACTAAAAGTTTTTATAAAATGTGAGTTTTGAAATGAGAAACATGTATTTGAAATGATTTATAACATATGGTATATATTCTGTGATTTCTGGTATTGGTAGGTACCTAAAGGCGATGTAGGATTCTGCTCCCCACAAGGTACGTTTTAAGTTAGCTTACTACCTGAGACGATGTAGGATTCCGCTCCATACCGATGTAGGATTCCGCTACGTAATACCGGACACGCATGACTTGAGACGATGTAGGATTCCACTCCGTCATGCAATTATTTTCGAATATCATATGAATTGAAAATGACAGTGATTGGCTTGTTTTAAGTAAAAGTCTTTCGAAAATACAAATTATCATTACTAAGGTATTTTATAACAGAAAAACATTTGATAGTAATCGTTGATACTTATAGTTACTTTTCAAGCTATTGCTTTAAATATTAGTTTATGAGATATATGTATATTACAAATGATGATTCATGCTATGAAATGTTTATGGTTCTCGAATTATGTATTTAACTTCCACAACATGATTTTATACATGAAATGAGTTTATAAATGCTTTTAGGGAGGAAAAATTTGTGAATATCGGTTTGAATAGAAATAAATGATATTCACTAAACGTATTTTGCTCACCTTAGTTTGTTGTTTTAAAATAAAAACCTCCCAGGATTAGGTACATGTACAGACACTCCAGCAACCGGGACTTCGCAACCGGGGTAGATAGATTTTCGTCGGGTGAAGCTGTGATTCTGTTAGCAATACATGTATGATGTTATGTTTTGTTAAATCATGTGAAACATTTTGTATGTACATATACTCTCCTTTTGATTTATGTATATATTCAAGCATGAACTGTTTTGAGACATGAAATTGTTTTTAAAATTGATGCATGTTTGTGAATGAGTTGTGATTTGTGGAAAAAGGGTCGGAGGCCTAGAAGTTGAGAAATAAATGATTTTAAAGTGTATAGGTCTTTTAAACTTAATTTTACAGGGTGATATTTTCAGAAAAACAATCGTAGTGCTGCTAAAATTTTTATGAAATTTTGTTTTTAAACGTAAATTTTAAATTGAAAAAGTTCTCACCCATTTCTAAAGGAAAATAAATTTTAAAAAGGCTTAGCTTTACGGGAGCTTTTCAATCGTAAGGAATTCCTACTGGAGGGCTATCGTGGGATACCGGGTGGGTCACCTGGAGAATAAAAGTCGGGGCCCGTCACTACAGATACCGGAAATCACAAGATTATACAATATCATATACTATACATCATTTCCATTGCATGCTTTTCATTTCAACACATATTTCCTTTTAGAATTCACATTTTATTTAATAACTCACGCTTCATGCAATGCATTACAAATTCATGCAATTTGGTTCTCCTTCATAAAACTCGTTTTTCATGTAAAAATCATTTTACAATCATTAACATCGTGAATATTTATTAACATTCAAACTTAACATGAATAGAAACAATATTATTTCGAAACATTTTCGTTAAGACACTCACCTGGATTCCCTAGCTCATTAACTCTCTCTAAACAACGGGAAATCCTCTTTTTCGCCTCCGAAAATCCTACACAGTTTCCTTATCGATTTTCATACTATAATACGATTATTACAACTCACTCGATTATATATTCACACATCAATTAAACTAATCACCCGATTAAACCAATTTGAACAACCTATATTAATCTCATTTAACTTCGATTATTCGCGTTTAACATTCGTTCATGATTCTAGTTATTTAAATGCTATAAATATATAAATTCTAAGTTAAATTCGCGTGAACGAAATTTAACAACGATTTCGAATTTAAGTCTCTTCTTTGGTCGAATTCAAGCTATAGTCTTAGCATCGTTTCTTTTCACATTTTCACGTCATTTCACATATCAAAACACAACCATAACAAGTCAAATCATCAAAACTCAATTCAAACCCACAAACAACATCATGGCCCCTATACACAAGCGTATTCACTTTCGAATTTTATCCATCATCCAAGTTATCCGCAAACCAACCTTTGTACTAACGAGATGGCATATCCTAAGTCTTAATCATGTATTTTCACTAAAAACTTTTCCGAAAACTAATCAAAAATGCTCGGAAATTAACTCTTACTTTTCGAAATTGTCCAAAATGCTTCCGAAAGAGCTTTAATCCTCTTGCATGAGCTTTATTTCTCCACAAACATCACCATCCCCTCATTACATGCATTCGATCACCCATCCCTCTTGTAGTCGTGACCTCTTTGCTTGCTTGAATTCCTACTTCTTGCTCCTTGTCTTTATTTGTCACTTTATTTCTTTCAAGACCGAGAAAAAGCTTGAGAGATTGTAGGATATGTTACCCCCAAAGTGCATGCAAAATTGAGAGAGGGGGCTCAAGTAAAGGATGAGAGAACGAGATGTACAAAGTTTTCGGTGTTAGGCGAGAGAGTCTTGAGATAGATGAGTGAATGCCGTGAGTTTGAGAGTGATTTGAGAGTGGGAGGCCGAGAGAATTTGAGAGTAAAACAAGAGAGTGAGCTCGTGTGTGAAATGAAGAAGCATGATATGGGATATGCTTTGACCGAGAGCAAATTGAGAGGTATGAGTTGTTGATTGAGAGATAATGTGTAAAGTGGAGTGGCGTGTAATACAATTGAAAGAATTGAAAATGTTTTGTTTGATTTTAATATTTCATTTTATTCACTAATCATAAAATATATATATTGAATACATATTTGACACTTGTCATTCACTTTTCATGCATGCGATACACGTGTTATCTATGCAAGATTACTAATGGACACTTGTCTTGCATGCTAGCTTGCCTTTGCCACTTGTCTCACATATCTTTCGAAACTCCTAAAAGTCTCTCTTCGTATTCAGAATCCTCTCGGGTCCATCTAAAAATTTTATTAAAGTCCAATTTAAAATTCGAAAACTTCGTTAGTATTCAATTAATTGTCTGGGTCCATCCGTTTCAATAAATTTTTGAATATTAAAATCATAGACAATCTCTGGACCCATTCGAAAATCTTATGAAAATTTGATAATTTATTCAAATTCGAATACTTTAATTACTTTACCATTCCGTACTTAGGGATAGGTTTTAAGGGTTTATCTGGATTTCGAGAGGATATGCTATAGTAACTCTGCCAAGATAACTTAAGAAGCAATTATGAACGTAGGCATCTTTTTGGGCCGAATCACGTAAAAATATCATTGCATTCACTGTTTTTCCTCTTCCTTTCTTGTGTTTTGCTTTACTTGCAGGTATTGGGTTAAGAACTTCGGTCGACCAAATTTAAGCATCGACATTTTGGCACTAGAAGAAGGGCCCAGACTGCAATCTTATAAATTTTCAAATGTCATGGCAAGAGAAAGAACCACCAGAAGTTCTAACACGGTAGTTGACCAACCAGAAAGGCAGATGGATCAACAACATCATGAAATCCAACCAATGGACAATACAACCATGCCCAAGGCAAGTGCGTCTCATATCCCCACAATCGGTGCTATTGTGGGTATACCTCTACTAGCCTCTCGTCAACCAACATCGATGGTCCCTAAAGCCTAAGGGCAACAGGTATGACATCAGCGATAAGAGACGTTAGAAAATACAGTGCTGCAACTTACAGATGCAGTTAGGGCGTTGGTACAGGCCCAGACATAAAACACACCCAAACTCGAGGCTACTGCTCCCATAGGAATTTACCAACAGTAACGAAAGAAAATGCCATCTTCTGAAAGACCCAGCGGAGAGGTGTCGCAACCTGCTTACTCAACTTGTTCCTCAAACTTACATTCGAAAGCCGAATGTTGTTTAGCTCATGAAGAGGATGAAGTAGACAATCAGCGACCTGCGGAGTCACACCTAGTTGTCAGCTTGCGAAGGGCTAGTTAGGGATACGATCCAGAACGCCGTTCTCTTGGTTGCGGGCTTGGATGAGGGCACAGGCCTCAGGACCCAAGGGTAGAAGAGCTTCTTTAAAGGGTTCAACAACTTGAGGCACGCCTCGGTACCTTTAACTAGCATGATCAATATAGAGAGATGATCATTTTTATTAGGGAGATTGAGACACAGCTTCTCCCTCACAGATTCAAGGTCCCTAACATTCCTCAGTACAATAGAGCTAGCGACCCTTATGACCACTTGGATGCGTTTAATATCCAAATGGATCTCTAGACGGCCAATTCGTTGGTCAAGTGCCGTGTTTTCCCAGCCATCTTAGGGGACGTTTCATGGACCTGGTTCAAGAGTCTCCCAGTTCATAGCATAGATAACTGGGAGGAATGTTAACGAAAATTCATCAGCCAATACTAAGCTTTGAGGAGGTAGCTCATGCCATCTTGTTACCTTGCCATGATCTTCCAATGACAAAATAAATTGCTGAAAAATTACATTACCAAGTTCAAACGTGAAGTCACTAATATAGAGAATGCCTCAGTTGAAAACATCTTGACTGTGATCTCAACTGGGCTTCGTAAGGATGGAAAGCTGTATGAGAGTATCTACAAATCTCCAGTGAGGAACTTGGGCGAGTTCTACGAGCGAGCTGCTGGGAGATCAGATGGGAGGAGACCTTCAGCCTAAAAAATCTAACCAAAATAGTGAAGGGGGCAGTTTCAACCAACCAAAGAAAAGAAATAATAGTGAAAACAAAAGTGAAGGTCAGAATAACAGCTTAAACAATCATGTCGCTAAGAAGGCTAGGAATGAACCCAAAAATGAGCGATCTCAGTGCCAAGGTTGTCATGATAGCTACAACATCTTGTCAGTTACACCAGACAGGATCTTTACAACGGAGAGGAACATGGAGGACTTCGGGAAGCCCAATCCTATAAGGACTCCCGTTAACTTTAGAAGTAAAAACAAGTTTTGTGTTTATCATAATGAGGTCAGACACAACATTTAAGAATGTTAGGCGTTAAAGGACGCCATTAACGATCTAATCAAGAGAGGTCACTTAAGAGACTATATGGTGCGACCAGCGAATCCACGACCTCAACAGCCACTATAGCCAGCACAACAACAGCTCTAATGAGCTCCCGAACAAGAACATAACCCACAGTGAGAACTATTTTCACAATACATGGTGACCCTCACATCGTAGATACATCAAATAGGTCGCATGAACGTTTCGTACAGGAAGTGAATCATACCCTACTTACAAGTCATACCTCTAACTTGTGATTCAATCTTTGAAAATCAATAAAAGCTCTATATTTCTCATATTACTTTACTTTGAACTCAACATTACACTATATTAGTTGAGGTTTCGACCTACTAGATATAGCTTGCAATTATGCTATTAGCTGAGGTTCCGACCTACTAGACAACTTGACAGTACGTTATATTAGTTGATATTCCGACCTACTGGATATAACTTGCAATCATACTATAGGCTGAGGTCCCAACCTACTGGATAGCTCGAAATTATGTTGTTAGCTGAAGTTCTGATCTACTGGACAGCTCGAAATTATGATGTTAGTTGAGGTTCCAACCTACTAGATAGTTCGACATTATGTTGTTAGCTGAGGTTTCGACTTACTTGACAACCTGACATTATGCTGTTAGCTGAGTTTTCGATCTATTGGACACCTCGAAATTATGCTGTTAGCTGAGGTTCCGACCTACTGGATAGCTCAAAATTATACTGTTAGCTGAGGTTCCGACTTACTAGACAACCCGACATTATGTTGTTAGCTGGGGTTCCAATCTACTAGACAACTTGAAATTATGCTGTTAGCTGAGGTTCTGACCTACTAGACAACTTCAAATTATGTTGTTAGCAGAGGTTTCGACCTACTGGGCAACTCGAAATGATATTGTTAGCTGAGGTTCCTTCCTATTGGATAGTCCACTATTATGCTGTTAGCTAAGGTTTCGACTTACTAGGCAGCTCGAAATTATGTTGTTAGCTGAGGTTTCGACCTAGTGGACAACTTTAAATTGGGCTATAATAGTCGAGACTTCGACCCACTACACAACTCGATTCGCTATGATAGGCGAGGTTTTAACCCCTTACATAGCTTGACTCGCTATGATAGCCGAGGTTTCGACTCTCTACATAGCTGGACAAATTTCGCTATGTTAGTTGAGGTTCCGACCCCCTACGTAGTTCGACAAAATTTCGTTATGTTAGCCGATGTTATGACCTACTAGGTCACCATCATGCTAGCAGGTTTCGACCTCCTTAGTTCTCACCATGCTAACATGTTCTGATCTACTAGTTCGTCATTATGCTAACAGGTTCCGACCTCCTAACTCTTAACTATACTAACAGGTTCTGACCTACTAGTTCTACATTACACTATATTAGCTGAGGTTCCGACCTTCACATTATGCTGTCTTTGTTGAGATTCCGACCTTGACATTGTTATGTTAGCTAAAGTCTCGATCTACTGGATATGACTTAAATTTCCTCAATTAAGGTATAATTTGTGAGCTACGTCGCTTCAAGATCAACAACCTCCAGAGCTCTCACCAAGTTATATTACCATTTATTTATACATTGATTATCTAACTTTTCAATTCGCAGGAAATTCAAAGATTTAGAAAAAAAAAAGTCAAACAAAAACAAAATAGCATTGAAGTAAATGTATTCAAAATAAATCTCGCAACGAGGTGAATCAGTTCAACAATAATAACCTCAAAATGAGGTCCAAATATTAATTACAAATGACCTCGCAAAGCAAGGTGAATGAAATACAAAGTCATGAAAAGCTTCAAAGAAAAATGTACAACACGGTATGCAGTCTACTGGGAGCCCTGGCCTTGGGGGACTACATTTGGAGGCACTGCGACCTGAGCTGTCTCAACCTAAAAGGGCATACCTTGGAGCTTAGAATTTAGAGGAGCTGCGTCTTTATTAATAGAGGATCAGATGGCCTGCTTCTTGTACTTCTTCAGCTCCATGACCACCTCTTTACCAAAGGACGAGAAGTCCAGCTCAGGATGAACTTCTCATAAAGTGTAGAGGAAGCTACTAGAGGTCTCTGATTCTACCTCCTCCCTAGTTTTGGTGACCTGCATCTCGACTTCCTCCCTAGCAAGAGCGACCTCATTCTTAGCAGCCTCAACTCGCTGTAAGGCTTTCTCGAGCTTGCTCTTTGCCTTATTAAGTTCCTCCTCGCTCTTGAGGAGCCTGGTGGTGAGGTATGACCTCGTAGGTACATTAGTACTTTCCTCACGAGCCAGAGCGTTCTCAGCTTCCTTCTTAGCTTTCTCAGCATTTTTCAACCTGGACTTAAGAAGTTGCTAACTTCGATTTCTTAGCTCTTTTAGCTTCTGTAGTCATGAATGAGAGCTCGTCCTTCAACTTTTTCTTCTCGCTCTCGAGCTCTTTCTTTTCATCCTAGAAAACATGGACTTTTTGCATCTATTTCATCACCCCCACAGTGGCCTGAAATGCAACAAGTTAGTATTTAAACCAAGTAAGGAAATAAAATAAGTAAAGGTATTGTAGATTACCAATAATTCGTGGTGAGTTATATAGCCACACAAGGTATCACCTCTCAAGCCCTCTTTGTCTGGGTCTTGGCGGAGCTCTTCAGGATTTTGAGCAAGTTGTCGAGGACATCATTGAAGTATATCCCTCTTGGCTCGCCTTCGGGCAACGCCCTGACCTGTGGCTCAACCTTTCTTCTTACGACCTCGGGCTGCTTACCCTTATCTACTTGTCATCGCTTGGCTAGAAGAGGATTAAACATTGACTTTCTTTTGGCTCCACTGTTTAGAGCAGCTTAGACCTCGAAAGCAGGAGCTCTCACCTGCTCATGTTGAACTTCAACCACCTCCGGTTGTGAGGTGGGGACCTAGGTTTGTGAATGCCTTGAACTTGGTGCCACGATGGGTACCTCAACGGAGGCAATAACTGAAAGAGCTCGGGCTGAACAGATCGAGCTGATGGGAACTTGTGGAGCGCGAGCTTCATCATTTTTAGAGCTGCTTAGGGGAGAGGAACTGGTTCTACTTCACTAGCAGCATCGAAGGTAGAGGTGAGCTCGAGTTCATCCTGACTTCCGAAGTCCCTCGTGTTGTTAAAAAGCTTGCTATTCAGGGAAGGAGCTAGCTGATGGGCCCTAAGAAGCTAGTCGTCAAATGTGTAATTAATCCTCCCCTCTTGCGAATCCACTAGCGTCCCAAGAATTTCGACCTCCTCCTTAGTGAGAGCTGCCTTATCTACTGTCAGGTCTACGGAGTGAAACAAAAAGAAGTATTAAAAAAAAAAAAATCTGCTATAGCTCGTAGAAGTCAACCTCATCTATCTACTTGGACTAAAGACGAAAGTGAAATTGTGGAACTGTCTAAGGGAATGGCAAGAAATATAAAACCAACTCGACTTATAATTGATTACGTTGGACTTGTCATTCATATCGCCCTGAGGTAGGAGATCTTTGAAGCTCGTCTTCCAAGCTACAAGATAATAAATTCCATCTCGCATTCTCCTTTTTAAGTCGTCCACACTTTTGGTATGAAGAGGTGGCAATAGATTCTTAGGTTAGGAGGAGGAAGATCGTTCCTTTTGAAGATTAAGGCCAAAGATATGAGTTGGGAGGAGAAGTTGAGAGTTAGTTGAAAAGGCTTAAGCTCTAGCCTATTCAAGAGGTTGATGAGATAGGTAGGGACTGAAAATCTAAGCCCATGCCTAAGATGATGGGTGCTGATGGCAACAAACCCATTGGGAGGATAAACTACGTGGTCGTTAGGAGAGAGTGACATGACACATCAACCTCTGGGAAAGTGATACTCTAAAGCAATTCCCCCCAACTCCTCATATTTTATCTTCGAGGCGTAGTAGGTAAACACCTCGCGAGCTCGCCGTTCCTCAGCGGTCTGACGAATCGTTATAGGGTTAGCTCGAGCTATGAACTCCTGAGTGACCTTACTGCTCAGAGAAGTCGTTTCTCCAACATTATGAACTACCGCCGAGTTAAGCTCCTCCAAGCTGAAAGAGTCATCATCTCCTACTCTATATGATCGGCGTCTGTGACCTAAAGACATCTATATATAAAAAGGAACAGTCTATATGCAAATTATGCCTAAAAATCTAAGTCTCTTATTCTTTAACAAGGGACTTCCTAATCTAGGTCTCTTATTCACTAAGGCCATGAGGGCTCGACCTATGAGTAAATGACCTACGAGCTAGTAACCTACGAGTATCTCATCCTACAGCTTGTATACAATGTCACAAATAACAAACAGTCTGCAAAGGGCCAACCAACAAGATCAAACCAAAAGGAAACAAAGGGTCACAACAAATAACCAGCACGTAACCTCAAGGACATGGAACATTCAAGCCATCTAGAAAAAAACACAATTTATATAAAAAATGGGAACCGAAAATCAAAAGTAGGTTATAGAGACTTACTGTAAACGTGGTAAAACTTAACCACCTGAGAACGAAGACGCTGATCTTCTTCAAGAGGTACTGGCGCAAGAATGCAAATTATTGAGAAAAGAAGAGAGCTCAGCGACATCTGAGTTTGAAAATGATAAGAGTAAGAGAGAAAACAAAGAGCCTCCACTTATATAGAGGCAAGACCTTAACCGTTAGATTTGAGGGCTAATCAACTGCCTTAAATCTAACGGTGCAGCGCGAGATGTGGGAAATGTCATCATGGGTTCTCAGTTGAGAAACGTGCGTATTAAATACATATGAAACGAGACGTGCCAGCGATACAGTAACCCGAAGAGTCGCCACAAGTCACATGATTGGATAGAATTTGAAAAGGCAGCACAATAGGTCGTGACATATCAGCTTTTACCAGCGAGCTTAAGCTCCCAGGCCGTAGATCGTATTGAGAGGTGAGAGGATGATGTTGTAGCTATATTTTGGGTTGATAAAAGCCTAATAGACTGATCTAATGGAATAACCCAACAGACAAAAGCCCAGTTTGCCAACACTCAGCTCGCAAGAACGAGTTCTCAAGTGGCTGCTTGAGTTCTTAGGTTCTTGATCACTGCCTTATGCTCAGCTCTAGGTCGCCTAGAGTGAGCTCCGGCTTGTAGCTTGAAGTATTAAAAGAATTCTTCCAAAAAGGCAACAACCCAAATTGAGAAAAAGTCAACTATCAAAATTGGTAGCAGAATCAAACTCCTATTTCGACGGAGCATATCCTTGAATTGATGGACACTGGTTTTGAAAATGTAATTAATGTAAAATTATTTCTTATTCTTATTGTATATAAATTATAACACCCCACGCTATAAATAAGAGTTGAAAACTCAGTGTAATCAATCAAAAAAACCATAAGATATAGTGACTCTATCAAGATAACCAGAAAAGCAATCGTGGACGTAGGCATCTTTTTGGGCCGAATCATGCGAAAATCCTCTTGCATTCACTGTTTTTCTTTTTCCCTTCTTGTGTTTTGCTTTTTTTTTTTGTAGGTATTGGATTAAGAATTTTGGTCGACCAAATTTAGGTGTCGACAAAAAGCAATTCAAATTTTTGAATAAGAAGGATAATAAACTTGATATTGTAAACGACACAAATGTTAAAGAAGAAATATGTGGTATGGAACCAAACAGTGTGAGTGTGGGAAGTAATTTTGTAGAGGAGGAGAACAGTAGGGAGCTTAACAATGAAATGGAGTTAAAGAAACTAATATAAGAAGAAGAGTTCTTACATTTGCTAGAAACTGGAACTGGTCTTAATTTAAAGGTTTCAGAGTCACTCATTCAATTATGTTTTGCATTTCACTCTTTCAATATATTTTGCATTTCACTTTAAAAATCATTCATGTGCTATTGCTACTTCATCTATCAATGATATGCTTGTTTCTCTCTCTCTATATATCTAGCGAGAAATGTTGATAGTCTAACGTGAGTTGAAAAAGATAAATTTATATTTGTTTATAAGATGAGGGTAAACTTCAACTCATGATCTAGTTTTTGTGATAGAGTTAGACCTTAGATCCTTTTGTGATATGGTATCAAAGCTGGGTCTGGGTTGGACTGTCTAAGTTGCATGGCCTAAACTCAGTTGCATGATGTCTCTACACATAAGCTAGCTTTTGTGATAGAGCTAAATACAAGACCCTTTTTCTGACAAGAGAGAGAGAAATGAGCATTTTCACTAATGGATAAAGTAAGGGTGCTAATGTTCTCCTTTGTTACCTTTGGAATAACTGATGCTTTTACTTCTTGGACAGGCAATGGACGAGCTTACTAAAATGGCATACAAATATTATGATGAGATTGCCTTACCAAAGCTGGTACTAATTGAATTCTTCATATCATATCATTGTGGCTATACGTGGTTATCTAGATTTTTTCATTTGATTTATTTTGTGAAGGAAAAAGCTTTGTTATGAACTAAATTTTTTTACTGGATTAGGTAACAGACTTCGGATCACTTAAACTTTCTTGAGTTGATGGCCACACACTAACACACTTTATGCATTTAAGAGGACTACAAATGTGTTCTTTAGGTCGCGTGGTAAGGAAACTCTATCTCTCTCTTGCTTACTCTTAGAAACACGCAAACGAAAACGTACTTGTTTTATCTTTGCTGTTAGATATGATGCTTTTATATATGTCATTCTTTACTGTAGTTGTTAATATTCCTTTGAAAAATCATGCCACATTATGAAACTTTTGATAGTGTTCAACCCTTCCAAGGCTTTGAATCCTTATAGTCTAGAGATAATTTTATGTAGTTCTTTAAAAAATTGACCTGCTTCTACTTGAAAGCATGGTATTCTTCCTGTTAGTTCTAATCTCCTTGTACAAATCAGGTTGAACTTGTAGAGAAGCTTCCACACCTACAATCACTTTGTATTTAGGAGATGGTTACTCGAGGTTTCAAAAGCATGTACTTCAAGCAGTTGTTGCATCTGTCGAAAACATAACAGACCTAGCTGAAGCTATAGCTTCTTCCTTAAATTTCTTACTTGGCTGCTGTGAAAATCGAGATGATGACCAAGGCTCAAATGAAGACCATGGTCTCAAATTGGTTACAGACTTTTCTTAAAAGAAGATTTGGTTGGTCTTTGAAAGATGAGTTTCGACACTTGAGAAAGTTTTCAATTCTCCGAGGACTTTTCCATAAGATGTCATCTTTTTTGTTTGCTTTTGGCTACTCAATGACAAGCATAGATTGAATACCTGTTCTGTATCCTATAAATAGGCTCTCAATTGTAAATTAACGTACTGTAAAATATATAATTTGTTCATATTCTATCACTTGTAAATGTTCCCCAGATTGGATTAGAATTAGCTCCAAGAGATTACTATTTGGAATGCGCGTACCTCGTCAGAAAAGAGGATATTGTCAGCATGGTTCCTGTTTGCAAGGTGAGACTCTTTTGTCTTCTTAAGTTCTGCTTTTTGCTATAATATTTACTTGCTCAATAAGCTTCATGTTCATAACTAAGTTATTTTATGGAATCCACAGCATGTGGCTTGCACTTCAGCAGATGGACGAACTTTATTTGAGTCATCCAAAATTGCTCTTGATAAAGGAAAACTAGAGGATGCTGTTAATTATGGAACAAAGGTAATAAACCACTAAGTTTGTATTCAAAAGTCACATAAATTCTTGACTTCATAGGATTTTGATTGATCTCATATTATGTATTCAAGGCATTAGCAAAGATTGCAGCTGTATGCGTTCCCTACCATCACGTTTTTGCAAGTGCTTACAGTCTTCTTGCTGTCGTTCTCTACCATACTGAAGATTTTAATCAGGTATCAGAATTGTCTCATCGGCATCCATGCTTAAGATTTGGCTCCTAAGTTGAGTTTGGACATATCTCAGTTGATCTTTTAAAGCAATGAACATTATCATTTTTTATTTGCGAGATTTATATAAGCTACTGTTTAGATGGTCCGACATTTGGTCTTATGGCATCTGAATCTAAATGATTGGATATGACTGAGTTGCCTGATTATTTCCACTGACTATTTACCTTTTGTCATTTGTAGACAACTATATATCAGCAGAAGGCGTTGGATATTAATGAGAGGGAACTCGGGCTTGATCATCCAGATACAATGAAAAGCTATGGGGATCTCTCGGTCTTTTGTTATCGCCTTCAACACATTGAGTTGGCTCTGAAGTAAGTCATAACCAGTTGTTTAACTTGTAACTGATTTGCCAGTACTAGCATATTTGTATTTGATTCTTTAACTCACATCTTCTATGGTTTCTTAATCATGTTACTGATATACTGGCAGATATGTAAATCGTGCCTTATTCCTTTTGCATTTTACTTGTGGACTTTCTCATCCAAACTAACAAGACCCAAACCAGATTCTCTTTAGGCTAGTATCTGGTAGGTCTCGTTTGACACCCCAATGGACCTCTTTTAAACCCTCTTAATTGGTTAAAAGAAATCTGCGAAGTGAACCTTGAACTTATCAATTTAAAATTTGTTTCGAATCTCATTAATATCATTGTTGGAAAACTAGTTGGGTTGATTTGATTTTGAATTCAATTTTTTTATTTGAAAATTGAACTAAAACTATAAAATTTATCATTTTCATTTACAGAATCTGAAATCATTTGAACGAAAAACTAGTAGCATAACAGCTGCAAATATAAAGTTTCCCAAATTGTCCTGTAAAGAAATTACACTCCCAAATTTTTTTTTTCAACCACAACCCAACTTCTTTTCACAAACATACATCTCAATATCCATTTGATCATCTTTGCAAAACCATAAACGATAACCAAGGCATTCATTTTCATAGTATAGAAATATTTACAAACAATTTACATTACAAAATATACTAATACAAGTTTCACATGGTATTTCAAGATTCAAAACAATGTATGTACTAACAAAATACAAGTCAAACTATATGATGCATTCTTTGAACATACGCCCACCTATATTGATGAAGAAATTTGTTTGCTTCAATCGTCCGTGCGAGTACTTGAAGATGGTTTATACAATATAACATAGAACGAATAAAATCTCAAGAAATTAAAGAAATTTAGCTATTGTTAATTACACAATTATAGACTTATTTAATTATGTACAAAGTACCACGTAACTCATTTCTTTTTAAAAGCACCATGCATACTCCTAACTGCTATGTCACGTGACGATTTTCAACTGACACCAACCGTGCGCTACTGAAACTCCTCGACAACTACGTGTGGAATTTTTTGCATCGTAAATCTTAGTGCGAGGTTATCTATAAATTCTAGTGACCACATGCGAAATTTTTTGCATCGCGAATCGTAGCGCAAGGGGCAACTACATTGCGGAATTTTCTGTATCGCATATTGTAGCCTAAGAAAACCTCTGATTTTAAGGGTATACACATGGCCTTTGAAAACTCTTGTTTACTAAGTGCTATAAGCACAAAATAACTTTTCCTTTGAAAACTTTTGGCTAGAGCTTTTAAGCTTAACTTTCATGAAAATTTCTTTATTTTTGAAATTACTTTGAATCC
This sequence comes from Litchi chinensis, assembly GCA_019925255.1. NCBI lineage: Eukaryota > Viridiplantae > Streptophyta > Magnoliopsida > Sapindales > Sapindaceae > Litchi > Litchi chinensis. Next base: position 33,277,170 of record CM034464.1, on the reverse strand, counting down.
ATGTTAAAATCAATTATAAACTTTTTAGTAAACAATAAAATCACAATTGCAACATAAATACTCATAATGTGAGTTAGTGACAGTCACCTCGAGTCCAAACTTACCAAGGAGCTCTAATGGGTCTCCCTTGATCCGCTTGCTTGTGTTTCACCTGCACATCATATTCTTATTCAATTTCCACTAAAATAAACTACTCAAAACTACAATTAAAGCTTTCAACACAACTAACTTTATTGAAAGCCCTCTAGATTATAGCTTTCTCATCTAGGTTCTAACTTAACCAAAGCTTTAAAATTCCAATTTCTTTTCATGAACCTCATTTATTATCACCTAGGAACACCTCCACACACTCGAAATAATTTTCTGAAGCTCGAAACGAAAAATCACTAAATTTGACCCCCCTTGGCCAAACCTATACTAGGGAGCAATCCCTAGCTTTTCTTTCTTTCGTCTTTGCTCCAATCATCTCTCTATCTCTCATTTAGGTTAGTCCCGAAACAAATTTGAAAAGAAACGACCGCCAGGTGGAGTTTCCTAGCTAAAAACCCCCATTTTTCACTACATTTTCATGTTAAAATCTACCTTTTTTACCTTGTCAACTCAATTCTCTTTCCATTAGGGTTCTTAGACTTACATCCACTCAATTAGGATCATACACGACATAAAAATACAAAAAGGAAGGGGCATTGCATGGTAACCATCAATGCCCTTCACTTATCTAAAACAACACACTGTTTCTTTTCTCTTCCTTTTTCACTTCTAACACTTCTATGTAGTCTCTAGTTTCTCACATGCATAAATTTAAACTCAATTTCATCAAAACTAAATGGAATCACACATCCCTCTTAGTGGCCGTGAGCTACCCACTCACACACACCACATTGCTTCTTTTAATTTTCAAGATTTTTACATTATCATTTTCTTAGATATTTCATTAAACACCTTACCTACATTCAATTTACTTAACCCAAGCCTAAATCAAGTTCTAGGGTTTCTCCTACACAAACTCTAACTTTCAATTCTCGTATGAGTTTTCTTGTATTGAGTCTCCCTTTTTGCTTATTAGGGTTTTACACTTAATTCCTATCAAAACCTCCATCAAATTCACAACAAATAACAAACCCAATCACCAACATATTATACAACTTAACTATCATCATTTCTAAACAAAAATGATAGAGACTTACTTTAATCTTGCTCAAACTTGGATTATCTAGCTTGAATGAGACTATATTCTTGGTTGGATGTTCAATTGACTTGAAAAATTTTGGGTTCTTCTTCCTCCCTTGGTGGCCAAACTTCACTCTCCACCTCTCTATCTATTTTGCTTCAAATTCTGCTAAGTGTTGAGAGCTCAACACTTATATATATAGGCTCTTATATGACAAATGACTATTTTGCCCTTTATTAGTGTTTAACTTATTATTTGGTTTAACTAATTTCTAAAATCTCTACTAATATTTTAATATCACTTATAAGGGTAGTGTTTATAAAATCTAATATCCTCCCCTTATAAGTTAAGCATTATTACTAAGAAATGCCAAATTACAAAAAAAGGGCTTACACAAACACTGCTGCGACAAATACAAATGTGGCTATGATGGAAGAGGGCATAGGACTTGTTCATGTTGCTCTTAGATACCTGAATGAAGCTCTTAAGTGCAACCAAAGGTGTTAAGAGCAAACCATATACAAGTCTCTCTTTCTCTCTCTCCTTCTCATGCACACACATGAATGTGCTTTGACACAATTCTGTCACAGCCCAAAATCTGAGTACGTGACAAAAATATTATAATCAAATATAAAAGAAGGGTGAATCTAGAATTCTCCTCTACTAGTACGACGTGCAAAAAGGTGTGTTCTTGCACTTGTGCAAGCTCCTACATATACATATTCCAATAAACCAAACCATTTATTTTGGTTTCTTTACCTGACAGACTACTGCATGCTATAGCCATAGCTCTTTCATTGATGGAAGCACATTCCTTGAGTGTGCAACATGAGGAAACTACACTTAAGATACTTCAAGCTAAACTTGGATTAGAAGACCTCCGAACTCAAGTATACATACGATCATGATTGTGTATTTTTGTTGCATGTAAATGAGATCAGGCTAGTTTGTTTTTCTTGTTACTTATATTGTAGGAAAGGGATAAAGTGGATTTCAACAATTGAACTTATATCACAGTTTCGATGAATTTACTGTCCTAAGAGAATATTCCAATTTTCTTATATATATATATATCTGGACAACATTTCTTTTGCAGGATGCTGCTGCGTGGCTTGAATATTTTGAATAAAAAGCTCTAGAGCAGTAAGAGGCCACACGAAATGGAACTTTAAAGCCATATGCAGCCATTGCAACTAAAGATCACCATAGGTATTTATTGTGGGTATTTTTGGGACTACATGATTGAGCTGGTAAAAGCCCAAAGAATTGATCCAATGGACTAGCCTAATAAGCGAAGACCCAGTTTGTCAACACTCAGTTCGTAGGAGCGAGCTCTCAGTTCACTGTTATTTTTAGATCGCTATTCAACTATGGTCAATGCTGCCTTATACTTAGCTCGAGGTCGTCCAAAGCGAGCTTCAGATCATAGCTCGAAGTGCTCATTGAGGCAATTCTTCTAGAAAAGCAGCATCCTAAATTGAAGATGAGTCAACTACCAAAATTGGAAACAGAATCTATCCATGATATGGTGGAAACCAATTTTGGAAGTACAATAAATGTGAGATTCTTTCCTATTTCAATTGTACTCAAACTGTAACGTCTCACACTATAAATAGGGGCTGAAATTTTATTGTAAACATATCATAATTAATAATATACTATGACTTTGCCAAAATAATCAGAGAACATAATCGTGGGCGTAGGCATTGTCCTGGCCGAACCACGTAAAAATCCCTATGCAAACATTGTTTTTCCTCTTCCTTTTCTCTTGTTTTGCTTTGCTTCTCTTTAATTACAGGTATTGAGTCAAGAACTTGAGTCGACCAAATTCAAACGTCGATATTTTGGCACTAGAAGAATGATCCAGACTGTAATTTATTGGAATTTTTGACAGCCATGGTAAGAGGAAGAATAACTAGAAGTTCTAACGCGGGCGGCTGATCAACCAGAAAGGTAGATCGATCAGCAGCAGCGTGAAAGCCAACTAATGGAAAATACAATTATGCCCATGACAGACGCGTCTCATGTCCTTACAATCGGTGCTATTGTGGGTATACCTCCACTGGCTCCTCGCCAACCAACACATATTGTCCCCAACGTCAAGGGACTACAGGTATGACACCAGCGCAGGAGATATTAGAAAATACGGTGCAGCAACTTGCAGATACAGTTAGGGCGCTGACATAGGCTCAAACACAAAACGTGCCTAGATCTGAGGTTGTTGCTCCAAGATATGTTTATCAGCAGTATAAAAAGGGAGTGCCAACACCTGAAAGACCATTAAGAGAAGTGTCGCAGCCTACCGATTCAGCTCATTCCTCCAACTCATGCTCCAGACCTGGAGGTTGCCAAGTTCACGAAGAGAAGGAAGCTCTGCGACCTACGAGCTTAAGAGAGAGGGCTAGTCAGGGATACATGCCAAACCGCTGCTCTCTAGGTCACGAGCACAAGCCTTAGGTCCTAAGGATAGAGGAGCTCCTTCAGAGGGTTCAACAACTTGAGGCACGCCCTGATACTTCAAACCAATGTGATCAATATGAGAAGAGGACCCCCTTCACTAGAGAGATCGAGATGCAACCTCTCGCTCACAAATTTAAGGTCCCGGACATTCCTCGATACAAGGGAAATAACGACCCCTATGATCACTTGGATGCATTCACTGTCCAAATGGATCTCTAGATGACTAATTCGTTGGTCAAGTGCCGTGTTTTTCCAGCCAACCTAGGGGATGTTCCACAAACCTGGTTTAAAAATCTCCTAGCTTGTAGCATTGAAAGTTAGGAGGAATGCCAATAAAAGTTCATTAGCCAGTACCGAGCTTTGAGGAGGCAGTTCATTCCATCTTGTCACCTCGCTACTGTCTTCTAGCTAAAAAATGAATTGCTGAAAGATTACATTATCAGGTTCAGAAGCGAAGTCGCTAATGTGGAGAACCCCTCAGATAAAAGCATCCTAACTGCGATTTCAACTAGGCTTCGCAAATATGGAAAATCATATGAGAGCATCTACAAATCTCCAGTGAGAAACTTGGGCGAGTTCTACAAGCGAGCTGCTAAGGAGATTCGATGGGAGGAGACCTTCGGCCCCAATCAATCTAACTAGAAAGGTGAAGCGGGCAGTTCCAACCGGCTAAAGAAAAGAAGCAATGGTAAGAACGAGAATAAAGGTCGGAACAATAACTCAAACAATCAGGTTGTTAAAAAACCCGGAAATGAGCCCAGAAACGAACGATCTTAACATTAAAGTCGTTATGATAGTTACAGCGTCTTGTTAGATACACCAGACAGAATCTTTGCAACGGAGAGGAACAGGGAGGACTTTGGAAAGCCCAAACCTATAGGGACTCCCGTTAATCTCAGAAGGAAGAACAAGTTTTGTGTTTATCATAATGAGGTCGGAGACAACACTTCAGAATGCTGGACATTAAAAGATGTCATTGAGGATCTAATCAAAAGAGGTCGCTTGAGAGACTATGTGGTGTGACCAGCGAATCCACAACCAGCACAACAGTAGTAAGGTTCCGACCCCCTATATAGCTCGATATTACACTGTTAGTTGAGGTTACGACCTACTGGATAGCTCCCATTACGCTATTAGCTGAGGCTCCAGTCTACTGGACAACACGAGATTACGCTGCTAGCTGAGGTTCCGACCTACTGGATAGCTCATTATTATGCCATTAGTTGAGACTCTGGCCTACAAGACAGTTCACTATTACGCTATTAGTTGAGACTCTAATCTACCGGATAGCTCACTATTACGCTGTTAGCTGAGGCTCCGGCCTACTGGACAACTCCACGTATCACTACGGTAGGCAAGATTACGACCCCCTAAATAGCTCGCAAAATATTATTGTGGTAGGCGAAATTACGACCTCCTACATAGCTCAACAAAATATTGCTATGGTAGGTGAGGTTTCGACCCTCTATATAGCTTGATAATCCATTGCTATGGTAGGCGAGGTTTCAACCCTCTATATAGCTTGATAATCCATTGTTATAGTAGGCGAGGTTTCGACCCCCTACATAGCTTGACAATACATCGCTATGGTAGGCGAGGTTTCGACCTCCTACATAGCTCGATCAAACATCGCTATGGCAGGTGAGGTTTCGACCCCTTACATAGCTTAACCAAATCATGCTATATCAACTGAGGTTCCGATCTCCCGAGCTCTCATAAGGTATTATTACCATTGATATTTATATTTTCATTTTTTAATTCCTCAGTTCACAGGAAATTCAAAGGTTCAAAAAGCAGAACACAAGTACAAGACAATATTGAAATCAATGCATTTAGAATAAGCCTTGCAACAAGAGCGAGGTGAACGAAGTATAGTCATGAAGAGCTTCAAAGAAAAAGATTCAACTTGACAACCAAACTACTCGAAGCCCTGGCCCCATGGGGTTGATTTTCTAGGAGCTCGATATTTTGAGGAGCCACATCTGGAATAGTTAAGGATTTGACGGCCTACACATTGTACTTCTCCACCTCCATGACCTCCTCTTTGGCAACAGCGACTTCCTTCTCAACTTTCTCCATTTTCCTTTTAGCAAACTCAATAAAGTCGCCACAAGATGGGACAAAATCTGAAAAAGGCAACACGATAGATCATGACACATCGGCTTTTACTAATGAGCTTTAGCTCCCAATCCGAAGATCGCACTAAGAGCTGAGGAGCTAATGTTGTGGGTATTTTTGGGACTGCATAAATGGGCTAGTAAAGCTCAAAGAACTAATCCAATGGACTAGCCCAATAAGCGAAGACCCAGTTCGTCAATACCCAGCTCGTAGGAGCAAGCTCTCAGTTCACTGCTATTTTCAGGTGGCTATTCAGCTATGGTCAATGCTGCCATATATTCAGCTCGAAGTTGTCCAAAATGAGCTCCAGATCGCAGCTCAAAATGCTCGTTAAGGCAATTCCTCTAGAAATGCAACATCCTAAATTGAATATGAGTCAACTGCCAGAATTGGAAACAGAATCTATCCCTGATATGGCGGAGTCAATCCCTGATATGATGGAAACCAAGTTTGGAAGTACAATAAATGTGGGATTCTTTCCTATTTCAATTGTACTCAAACTGTAACGACCCATACTATAAACAGGGGCTGAAATTTTATTGTAAATAGATCAAAATCAATAATATACTATGACTCTGTCAAAATAATCAGAGAACGCAATTATGGACGTAGGCATTATTCTGGCCAAACCACTTAAAAATCTCTGTGCAAACACTGTTTTTCCTTTTTCTTTTCTTTTGTTTTTGTTTTGCTTCTTTTTAATTGCAGTTATTAGGTCAAGAACTTGGGTCGACTAAATTCAGACGTCGATATTTTGACACTAGAAGGAGAGTCCAGACTGCAATTTATTAGATTTTTTTACCGTCATGGCAAGAGAAAGAATAATCAGAAGTTCTAACGCGGCGACTGATCAACCAGAAAGGTAGATGGATCAGCAGCAACGTGAAAGTCAACCAATGGAAAATACAACTATGCCTATGATAGCGCGTCTCATGTCCATACAATTGGTGCTATTGTGGGTATACCTCCACTGGCCCCTCGCTAACCAACACCTATTGTCCCCACCGTCAAGGGGCTATAAGCATAGCACCAGCGGTAAGAGATGTTAGAAAATACGGTGCAGCAACTTGCAGATGCAGTTAGGGCGTTGGCACAGGCCCAAGCACAAAACGTGCCTAGATCTGAGGTTGCTGCTCCAAGAGAAGTTTATCAGTAGCATGAAGAGGGAGTGCCAACACCTGAAAGATGATTAAAAGAGGTGTCGCGGCTTGTCGGTTCAGTTTGTTCCTCCAACTCACACTCCAAAGCAGGAGGTCGCCAAGCTCACGAAGAGGAGGAAGCTCTACGACCTGCAAGCTTCAGAGAGAGGGCTAGTCAAGGATACACGCCAAACCACCACTCTCCAGGCCGTGAGCACAAGCCTCAAGTCTCAAGGATAGAGGAGCTCCTTTAGAGGGTTCAACAACTTAAGGCGCACCCTGGTACTTCAAACCAACGTGATCAATATAAGGAGAGGACCCCATTCATTAGGGAGATCGAGACGCAACCTATCCCTCATAGATTCAAGGTCCCGAACATTCCTCGGTACAAGGGAAATAGTAACCCCTATTGATGGGCCCCGACTCCTACTTTCTACGCAACCCGTCCGGCAACCCTCCAGACTAGATCCCTTTCGATTGAAAAGTTTTCGTGAAGCTAAGCTTTTTTAAAACTTTATTTAGAAAATCCATTTTTGAAACTATTTTTATAAATTGTTTGCCAACGGAATAGGGTGGGAACTTTTTCGATTTAAACTTGACATTTATGAAAAGAATTTTATAAAAATTTCGATAGCATAACAGCTGTTTTTCTAAAAATACGATCTTGTGAAACCACATTAAAAGTCCTATACACTTAAAAAAAGAAAACGATTCAATTTTCAACTACTGGGCCTTAGGCCCCCTTTTCACAAATCATAAACCATTCCAAACATGCATCAATTCAAAACAATTTCAAATTCTGAAATATAGTATGCATGATCATATGTATACACAAAACTCAAACGCTAAAGTTATTTTTACATACAAGTTTCCTTAAGTTTAAAACGCAAATATCATACATGAAATATAAAGGGGTATCACAGCTGCACTCGACGGAAGTGTATATCTACTCCTGATGTGAGGTCCTTGCTACCTGATCGCTCGCACCTGTACCTAATCCTGGGAGGTTTTTATTTTTCAAAACAACAAAACTAGGGTGAGCATAAAACGCTCAGTGAGTGTTAGATATTTCTATTCAAGTCATTTAAAATATTACCTTCCTAAAACCCATTGTATAAACTCATTTTGTACATAAAAATCATGCTGCTAAAATTTGAATACATGATCCGAAAACCATACACATTTCAAAGCATGAATAATCATCTATATTTTTCACATGTATCATAACTCATGTATAATGCAATAACTTGAAAAGCAACTATTTATATCATCATTCACTTTCATATGCTTTTCAAATGACGAAATGTGAGTGATTCACACATTCACATACTTTCTTTTCACTTTTCATTCACGAAACACATCGGTGATGACAATTTTACGTTTTCGAAAAGCTTTCATTTAAAATAGGCCAATCATTGTTTTCAATTCATATGGTATCCTATATATGTGGCGGAGCAGAATTTACCTTCACTCAGTGCGGAATTTACCTTTGCACAGGCCATCTATTTGGTATCCGCTAGCGGGATTTACCTTCGCTAGGAGTGGCATTTACCTTCGCTCAATTCATTTATCCGGTATTTACGTAACGGAATTTACCTTCGCTCAAGATATATATCCAATATTGGCATAGTGAAAATTTACCTTCGCTCAAGATATCTAATTGATAATACCAGGATACCTTTAAGACATACCATAGGTTCACAAATCATTTTCATTCATTTTGCTTTTTAATAATTCACTCACATTTCAAGCAAGATATTCAATCATGAACAAGTTATCATGCAATTCAATTTTCATACGCAAATCCTATTTATCACATAACAATCATTTTCCATCACATGTTTTTCATTTCAAAACTCATGCTTTTATGGTTTTCATGCAATGCATTACAAAATTTATGCAATTTGGTTCTCGTTCGTAAAACTCGTTATTCATATAAAAATCATTTTACAATCATCACAGCATGAATAATTATTAATCATACAAATCAAATGAATAAAAATAACATCATTTCAACACATTTATCATTAGGACACTCACCTCGATTCCCTAACTCACTATTAGATTCTAATCCACGGTTTATATTTTTTATGGCCTTCGAATAACCTACACATTTCCTTAATCGATTTTCAGACTACGATACAATTATCACAACTTGCTCGTATATATTCACATATTCATTCAACAAATCACCCAACCAATTCATAACTTCGAAACATCCTATTTTAATATGTTTTAACACCTATTATTCGCGTTTAACATCCGTTCGTAATTCTAATTATTCAAATGCTATAAATGTAACAATTTAAAACTAAGTTCACGCAAAGGAATTTAAATGACAATTTTGAATCTAAACTTTCTCACTTGACCAAATTCAATATAATACCTTATCACCATTCTTTTCGCGATTTCACATTAACTTACATTCAAACATATCACGAATTATCTCAAATCTCATTTATAATTACTATACATTACTTCCGAACAATTATGAAACATAAAATCACGAAGTGACCAATATGTGTTCAACGATTTCGTTTTTAATTTCCGAGCTTATTATAACATTCAAACATTCCCTAAAATCACTTAAACCAACCGAAAACAATTTTAGAAGAACAAAAATGCCCTTTGGCCAAACACAAAATCTCCCCTAAATCATTTTTTCAATCTCATTTTAACATCTAACACATATAAAACACATCTCTAACATGGTGAAGTCATCAAAAATCACATCAAATCACAATATCTTTTCATGATCGGAACTAGAATACATGCATTTTCGTTTTCGAAATTAATCCACCACTAAAATCATCCACAAATCAATCTCTGCACTAACGAGATGGTATATTCTAAAACCCAATCATACATTTCACCAAAAACTTAATGAAATTGCTCGGAAAGTAAATGTTACCTTTCGAAATCGATGAAAATGCTTCTGAAAGGGGTTTAAACCTCTTGCATGTGCCTTAATTCTTCAAGAATGACATCATTTATCTCATGCATGGGTTTGGCCACCCTTCCCTTGCTTGGCCATGACCTCTTTCTTGCTCTCTTACGTTGATCGCTCCAATCCTTGCTTGTTCTTGCTCCTAGCTTTGATTTTTGCTTTTTGGATTCTTAGATTCCCTTCCAAAACTGAGAGAAACAAATTAAAGGAATGGGATTGCCGTGAGATGAGAAATAGACTGAGAGATTGTGTCTTGACTGAGCTTGCTTCTTGATTGCTTTCTTCTATTATGACCGAGAGGAAGGAACAATTGTGAGAGAGAGAGTCGTGAGAATGAGAGAATTTTAAAAGAGTGAGAGATTGAAATTGTGAGAGTGAATGAGAGATAGCATGAGAGATGGAAAGAATGTGAGAGTTCGGGTAAGAAAAGAAAAATGAAAGAATGAGTGAGGAATGGTGCGTTGACCGAATGAGTGGAGGGGGATTTTCCTTGGCTTTGTGTTATTTAATTCACATTTATTTTAACTTAATTATTCAATCCATACTTTACACTTGTCATGCATTCATTCAATCTTTTTCTAATGTCATGCCACTTGTCCAACAAGCACTTCTTTTCATGTATTCTATTCAATCCATGCTTTTCTATTTTCGCATCCATATCCAATTTCAGTCCATCTAGAAATTATACGAAAACTAAATTAATGCTTTCAGAAATTCTATTAATATTCGATTAATACTTACCGTACTTAAACAATCATTATATTACTTCTGAAACGAAATCATTTTCAGTCATATCCGAAATTTTACTAAAATTATATTTTCACAACCGGGTTTTGAAAATTATTTTATTTCTCTACAAATACTATATACAAGACACAAATCAAATAGAGTACTTTCATCCAACATTCTTTGAATCATTTAAAATCTCTTCGAAAAGACTTATCTTCGCTTTGCTTTAGTTTCCATTAATTCTAATATAAATTTCAAAACTTTAATGTACGAGATCCGATTTTCAGAAATTATTACTCACATAGAACCTTTTTTCCATCCAGAAATGTCTTGGGTCCATCTGAAAATTTTATTAAAATCCAATTTCACGTTCGAAAACTTCATTAGTATTCGATTATTTATTTGAGTCTGTTCGTTTTAAATAATTTTGTGATTTCGAAATCATAAACTTTCTCGGACCCGTCCGAAAATCTTACGAAAATATAATTATTTATTCAGGTTCAAATATTTTAATCATTTTACTATTCCGAACATAGGAGTAAGCTTTAAGGATTTACCTGGATTCCGGGAGAGAATGTTACACCTATGATCACCTGGATGCATTCAATGTCCAAATGGATCTCTAGATAACCAATCTGTTGATCAAGTGCCGTGTTTTCCAAACCACCCTAAGGGATGTTCCACGGACTTGGTTTAAGAATCTCTCAACTCTTAATATTGAAAGTTGGGAGGAATGCCAACAAAAGTTCATTGGCCAGTACCGAGCTTTGAGAAGGCAACTCGCTTAATCTTGTCACCTTACTATGGTCTTCCAGCGAAAAAATGAATCGCTGAAAGATTATATTACCAGGTTCAGACGCGAAGTCACTAATGTGGAAAACTCCTCAAACGGAAGTATCATAACTACAATTTCAATTAGGCTTCGCAAAGATGGAAAATTATATGAGAGCATTTACAAATCTCCAGTAAAAAACCTGGGCGAGTTCTACTAGCGAGCTGCCAAGGAAATCTGATGGAATGAGACCTTCAACCCCAATCAATCTAATTAGAAATGTGAAGCGGGCAGTTCTAACCAGCCAAAAAAAAGAAGCAATGGTATGAACGGGAGTAAAGGTCGGAACAATGACTCAAACAATCAGGTCGCTAAAAAACCCGGAAATGAGCCCAGAAACGAACGATCTTAGCAATAAGGTCGTTATGATAGTTATAACATCTTGTTAGATACACCGGACAGGATCTTTGCAACGGAGAGGAACAGGGAGAACTTTGGGAAGCCCAAACCTATAAGGACTCTTGTTAATCTCAGAAGCAAGAACAAATTTTGTGTTTATCATAATGAGATCAGACATAATACTTCAGAATGCTGGACATTAAAAGATGTCATTGAGGATCTAATTGAAAAAGGTTGCTTGAGAGACTATGTGGTGCGACCAACGAATTCACAACTAGCACAATAGTAGCGAGGTTTTGACCCCCTATATAACCCGATATTATGCTATTAGTTGAGGTTACAATCTACTGGATAACTCCCATTACATTGTTAGTTGAGGCTCCAGTCTACTAGACAACACGAGATTACGTTGCTAGCTGAGACTCTGGCTTACTGGACAACTCACTATTACACTGTTAGTTGAGGCTCCAGCTTACTAGATAGCTCACTATTACGCTATTAGCTGAGACTCCGACCTACTGGACATGTTACTATTATGCTGTTAATTGAGGCTCCGGCCTACTGGACAACTCTACGTATCACTATGGCAGGCAAAATTACGACTCCCTATATAGCTTGCAAAATATCGCTGTGATAGACGAGGTTACGACCCTTACATAGCTCAATAAAATATTGTTACGGTAAGCGAGGTTTAAACCCTCTACATAGCTCGACAACCCATCGCTATGGTAGGCGAGGTTTCGACCCTTTACATAGCTTGACAATACGTCGTTATGGTAGGGGAGGTTTCAACCTCTTACATAACTCAATCAAACATCGTTATAGTAGACGAAGTTTCGACCCCCTACAAAGGTTCAGAAAGCAAAACAAAAGTACAAGACAATATTAAAATCAATGCATTTAGAATAAGCCTTGTAACGAAAGCGAGGTGAATAAAGTACAGTTATGGAGAGCTTTAAAGAAAAATATTCAACTCAGCAAACAACCTACTTGAAGTCCTAGCCTTAGGGGGCCGATTTTTTGGGAGCTCGATATTTTGAGAAGCCACAACTGGGACAGTTAAGGATTGGGCTGCCTACTCCTTGTACTTCTCCACCTCCATGATCTCCTATTTGGCAATAACGACTTCCTTCCCAACCTCTTTCATTTTCTTTTTAGCAGCCTCAGTAGAGTCGCCACAAGATTGGACAAAATTTGAAAAGGCAGCATGACAGATCGTGACACATCAACTTGTACTAACGAACTTTAGCTCATAGTCCGAAGATCGCACTAAGAGCTGGGGAGCTAATATTGTGGGTATTTTTGGGATTGCATGAATGGGCTGGTAAAAGTCCAAAGAACTTATTCAATGGACTAGCCCAATAAGTGAAGGCCCAGTTCGTCAACATCCAGCTCGCAGAAGCGAACTCTCAGTTCACTGCTATTTTCAAGTTGCTATTCAGCTATGGTCAATACTGTCTTATACTCAACTCGAGGTCGTCCAAAGCGAGCTCCAGATCGCAGCTCAAAGTGCTCGTTAAGGCAATTCTTCCATAAAGGTAACATCCTAAATTGAAGATGAGTCAACTACCAGAATCGAAAACAGAATCTATCCCTAATATGACGGAGTCAATCCCTAATATGGTGGAAATCAATTTTGGAAATACAATAAATATGGGATTCTTTCCTATTTTAATTGTACTCAAACTGTAACACCTCACACAATAAATAATGACTGAAATTTCATTTTAAACAGATCTGAATTAATAATATACTATAACTGTGCCAAAATAATCAGAGAACATAGTCGTGGACATAGACATTATTTTAGTCGAACCACGTAAAAATCCCTATGCAAACACTGTTCTTCCTCTTCCTTTTATCTTGTTTTTGCTTTGTTTCTCTTTGATTGCAGGTATTGGATTAAGAACTTGGGTCGACCAAATTCAGACGTCGATAGTATTATTAATAGGGTATTCCCAAATTACTTGTTCTTACTGTGTTGATATATTTTTTTTCATTTTTTTGTTACCAAAAGCTATGACCGTTCTTGTAGTGTATCAGCACTTCTGGATTACACAAGTCCTGATCAAGATTCTAAATGAGGTGAAGCACATAGGCAATGACATGTGAAGCGGGATTTTTTCTTTCTTTTTCAAGTGATATTGGCACTGTTTTTCTTTAAAATTTTAGAAGTCGGATATCTTATTATTTTCATTGTTTTAACATTAACTATTTAATAGAAAACAAATTTAGAAGTTGGCCAACATCAAGAAACAAAGATGTTATGTGTGAGTTTCTAAAATTTTGACCAATATTAGAAATTTTATGTAATCGTCTCCTTTAGCTAAAAGTCAACAATAAATCTTTAATGAGGTTTGTAGAACACAGGCTCTATTCCACTATGGCTGATTTCTGATCGTCAGAGTTCATCGTTGTAATTTTACTGCTGCAGAAGAAGTTGATGATGTTAACTCATTACGAATTCTTTCACCTTGCTCAATTAACATTTTATGATATTGCTTTATATATCTTTTATGTGGTGCAGATCAATGATATGACACATCAATCCCATCATGATATGCTAGTTGAAGATGATGTGCCTAATGATGGACTGAAGAATAGCTTGACTATAGCGGATAGCAACACAGAAGTAGTCATGAACACAGTTCATCCTGAAGAGCCAAAAGGAAATGGTGATAATACTAAATATAGGCCATCGATTGCTAACAAATTTGTTGAAGAGAATGATGGTTTTAGTAGATACAAACCAACAAGTGCAAGCGAATTTGTTGAAGAAACAACTACAGATGAGGGATGGCAAGAAGCGAATCATGAAGGGAGGCCAGGTAATGCTGCCAGCCGAAAGTTTGGTCAGAGGCACCCAAATCTTGCAAAGCTATATATAAACGGTTGTAAATATTCAAATTCTAGAAAAACAAGCAATAAGTGTGAAATTATATCACCAGCACAGAAGAAAATGCCAAGGACCATTGCAACTGAGCTGTCAAAGGAGACAATTAAACTGCATGAAAAAGTTGTTGCTTCCAAACTCTTAACTGGTTCAACCAATCTCTTTACTGTAGCTTCTAAATCTCTGTCTTATAAAGAAGTAGCTGCAGCACCCTTAGGAATGGTTTTAAAGCCAATGGTGGGGAAAGTAGAAGAAATAAGCAACCGGGATTATAGCATTACACCTGAGACATCAAAAGAGGAAAACGATAATGGCTTTGTAGTCAAGGGTATACCAGGTGGCGCTCAACCAGAAGAAACTCAAAAAACTTTTAATCAATTTGAAACTAGTGCATGTTGTGGTAGTTGAATGAAAACAACTTGCAGATTTTTGTTGTCCAATTTGACAGTCCAAAATAGCCTTGTATTCCACCCAAAACAATAAACAAAATTCATCAAAAACTGCACAAAAGAATAGCTAGAAAACCTGTATGAAATAGAACAAAGAAAGTAGCAAAAATTGCAAATAAACGGCTTCAAGGCGCGTAACAAAATCGCTTTCCTTAAGACGTTATTCGCCTTCACCAATTCTGTGATGCATCAAGTTACGAATACGCCTCTAGGATACAATGAAACCTTTTGTTTGTCTGCGATGTGCACTAACGAAGACAAACCAGAACACCTTCAAATGATAACAAGTCTATTGGTAACAATTTTCTACTTCTGCAGAAAGTAGAATTATGCTTATTTTATTTATGAGAAACAAAGAATATTTTGGAAGAAAAGAATAGAAGATCTATTAGTCAAATTTTTGTTGATTGTGGCATTCATATATATATAGATTTCTAATGGATACAACTTTTTGCAAAACAATGTGTCTTTTCATTTTTGAAAATTTAATTTAATAGACACAACCTTTTGCAAACAATGTGTCTTTTTATTTTCAAAATTTAATTTAATAGATATAACCTTTGGTGAATGAATGTGTCTATTCATTTTCAAATTTAATTTATTTTAAAAATTTCTTTAACAATCCTCCACCATTTTCAAAATAAATTTATTTGAAAATGTTTTTACATAAACTTGAAAACCATATGCATAATTGAAAGTGTCTCTCGACTTGAACTCCCATTTAGTGAAAATGCATCAACGTTAATCAAGGTGACATGGCAGGCAAGCTTTGAACCAGTAACCTTATTTGACTAACCGGACACATCTCACACATAGGTTTCAATTTTCTAAGGTGTTCATAACACTGACACGTGGATTGGCCCTATGTCCCATATCCTATTTCATGAGTATTTTAATAACTAGCCAAGTTACACTGAAGATGGCACCATCTTCGATACTCACATAGATAGATGTTATCAAGAATGCCCCTGTAAAACATTCCAATAGAAAACTGTTATAACTTTATTAAAAGCTTATTAGCTTATCCTTCCCATAACATACATGCATCAAGCACTTTAACCTTTGGGACATAATAAATATTATAGTGCTTGTAATCACTACATATGATGTACTTTACTCATTGAACCCAAGATCTTGATGTTTCAAATGTTGAGTTAAGGTTCCATCATTGGTGATTTTTTTAAGTTGGCTTCAGTCCCATTCCCCTTGATGTTTTATATATTAAATCCCTTGCAAGGCCTTTTGTTAAAGGGTCTGCCAAATTTTGGTATGATTTTACAAAATCAATGGTTATTGCACCATTTATGAGCAACTGTCTCACATAACTATGTCTTAGGCCAATGTGCTTAGACTTGCCATTGTATATTTGGCTATATGCTCTAGACAATGTTACCTCACTATCACAATGAATTGATAAAGGTGGCATTGGTTTTGGCCACAAAGGAATTTCTATTAATAAATTCCTTAACCATTCTGCCTCTTTACTGCATGATGCTAATGCAATAAATTCAGCAGCCATGGTGGAATCTGCTATACAAGTTTGTTTCTTGGAACTCCAAGAAATAGCTCATCCACCAAGCATAAAAATCCACTCGTTTGCGGATGCATGATCAATCCGATCAATAATCCAACTGGCATCAGTAAATCCTTCTAAAACTAAAGGATAGTCAGAATAATGTATACCATAATTCAGAGTGTGCTTTAGGTATTTTAAAATTCTATACACTTCTTGCCAATGTAATTGACTTGGATTACTAGTATACCTACTAAGCTTTCCTACAACAAATGCAATATCAAGTCTTGTACAAGTCATTACATATATAAGACACCCTATAACATGAGCATACTTTAATTGAGATATGCTCTTCCTATGTTTGGGTATAGTTTTATGCTTGAATCAAATGGTGTGGATATTGGCTTGCAATCAAAATGATTGAACTTTTTCAATATTTTTTCAATGTAGTGTGATTGGGTCAATATCAGACCATTTTCTCTTTTTAAAATTTTAGTACCCAAAATCACATCAGCAAGCCCCATGTCTTTCATATCAAAATTGGATGATAGTAATGTTTTTGTCAATTCAATAGTTTCATTATCTGTTCCAAAAATTAACATATCATCCACATAAAGACATATAATCACACCTTTGTTTCCCTTGAATCTACTATAAACACACTTATTAGATTCATGAATTCGAAAACCATTTGCAACAATGACTTTGTCAAACTTTTGATGTCATTGCTTTGGAGCTTGTTTGAGACTATATAACGATTTGACAAGCTTGCAAACTTTGTGTTCTTGTCCTGGTACTATAAAACCTTCAGATTGCTCCATGTAAATTTCCTCATCTAGCTCTCCATTAAGAAAAGCTGTTTTTACATCTATTTGATGGATTTCAAGGTGGTAAATTGATGCCAATGCTATCAATATTCTTATAGTAGCAATTCTTGCAACTGGTGCATATGTATCAAAATAATCAAGACCTTCTTTTTGGGTAAAACCTTTTGCTACTAACCTTGCCTTGAATTTATCAATGGTTCCATCAACATTCATCTTCCTTTTGAAAATCCATTTGCATTCTATTGGTTTTGATCCAGGTGGTAGATCAACCAATTTTCAAGTCTTATTTCCCAATATAGGCTCCATTTCATCATTAATTGCTTCTTTCCAAAAAGCAACATCTTGTGACTTCATTGCTTCCTCAAAAGTGAGGGGATCCAATTCAATTATTGGCGAGACTATTGTCTATCTCATATGTGTATCTCTAGTACCTTCAACTAGATACACAATAAAGTCAGGGCCAAAGGATTTTTCTTTCCTTGCCCTTTTACTTCTTCGTATTTCGAGAGGATCCTCTATGACAATTCTTTTTGGTGTTGCCACATTTTCTATAGGTTTATCAGAATTCACAATTTTAGGAATTGCAAAAAATCTAGATTCATAAAATATGGCATCTCTAGATTATATAATAGTATTAATCTCAATAGAATTATTAGGTTCAGTTACCAAGAACCTATACGATTTACTATGTTCTGCATAACCTAAAAATATGCATTCTACACCTTTCTCACCTAGTTTCTTTATATTAGGTTCTGGTAATCTAACAATGGCTCTACATCTCCAAACTCTAAGATAAGATAAATTAGGTTTCCTTTTCTTCCAAAGTTCATATGGAGTAGTCTTAATATTCTTACTAGGTACTCTATTTAGTATATAACATGCAATTAATAATGCTTCACCCCAAAAACCTTTACTTAAACCTGAATTAGAAAACATTGAATTCACCATTTCTATAAGTGTCATATTTTTCCTTTCTGCTATCCCATTTTGTTGTGGTGTGTATGCTGTAGATGTTTCATGTATAATACCAATAGATTTACAAAATTCAGGAAATTGATATTCACCACCTTTGTCACTTCTAAGAATTTTAATTTTTGTATTACATGCATTTTCTACTTCAACCTTATAAATTTTAAATTTATTTAATACTTCATCTTTTGAATGCAACAAATAAACATAACAATATTTTGAATAATCATCAATAAATGTTACAAAATACTTTTTCCCACCTCTAGTAGGATTACTATGCATATCATATACATCACTATGAATTAATTGTAATAAAGAATATGTTCTTTCAAATTTAGGAAAGGGAGTTTTTGTAATTTTTGTTTGAGCACATACTTTACATTTTTCATGCATATCATAATTATATCTAGGAATTAATTCCAGATTAGCTATATCATGCAATTGTTTAATATGAACATATCCTAAACGATTATGCCATAAAAATAATGAATCAATAATATAAACAGAAAAAACATTCATTTTATTGATATTGAGTTTAAACATACCCTCATACATATAACCCTTTCCAATAAAAATTCCACTCTTAGACAATACAAACTTGTTTGACTCAAATACAAGTTTGAAGCCAAACTTATTAAGAAGACTCCCAGATACAAGATTTTTTCTAACTTCTGGTACATGATAAACATCAGTTAAAGTAAGAACTTTTTCAAAAGTGAATTCAAGTTGCACTTTGTCTTTTCCTTTTATTGTTGCAGTAGAAGAATTTCCCATGTACAAGACACTTTCATCTTTAATTGATTCATAAGATGTAAAAAGGCTACGATCTTTGCACATATGTTTGGTTGCACCCGAATCAATCCACCAAGCAAAGTCATCTTCGAGAACATTAATCTCGGATATAATGGCCATAAAATTTGAAGTCGAACATTCCTTTTGTTTCTTAAGAAATCGACAATCTTTCTTGAAATGGCCCGGTTTACCACAATGGTGACAAGAAAATTTCTTTTTCTTTCCATTTGGGTTTATTGTTGTTGTAACTTTTCTCTTCTTATTGCCTTTTGCATGTTAAGGTTGTTTAGACTTATTTTCTTCCACCATATTTATTTTGGAAGACACAATGGGTTGCTCATCATGACTAGTACGTCTATTCTCTTCTTCAATACGAAGATGTCTGTCCAATTCCTCAAGAGAGATGTCTTCCTTTTTGTGTTTAAGACTATTTTTGTAGTCTTTCCAAGATGGAGGAAGTTTATCAATAATAGAAGAAACAATAATTGACTCATCCATATGCATTTTGTGTTGTTGGAATTGATTGAAAATATGCATGATTTCATAAAATTGCTCAATAATCGGCCTACCATCAACCATTTTGTATTGAAAATATTTAGAGGTCAAAAATTTCTTACTTGTGGCATCCTCTGTCATATACTTGGGCTCCAAGAGATCCCATATTTCTTTAGCTGTTGATTTGTTGTGGTATTGATTAAAAAGTTCATTGGACATGGTGTTGCAAATGTGTCCCTTACATATGTAGTCATCTTGTTCCCATTTCTGTTGAGTTCGAGTTTATGCTTGTCGACGTTGAAATTCAGTCAACGAGTATTCAATGCCCAATACCTACAATCAATGTGAGAAAACACAGAAATCGAGAAGAAAATGATAAAGAACCAAGAACAAACAAAGGAACAGGGGATTTTTAACATGGTTTAGCCAATGCGCCTACGTCCACAATTGTCTCTCTAAAATTCTGCAGAGTGATAGTATGATATTCAATGTGTCATTACAATGATTTTCACCCCTATTTATAGGGGAAGAATTGTTACATATTAAGAAGCATTAAATTAGGAAAAAAATTTCATCATAAATACACTTCCTAATCAATTGGAGTAAAATCAGGTAATTGCCCTAAATATCTCGAGATAAGGTTGACTGAATTTGAATTTGAATTAACTTCCGTTTCTGGAGAGAGAATCACGATCAGATTAGGTAACTAGCTGTTTTGGAAGATACCGCATTAATTGTCCTCTGAACGAACTGTTTACTCACTGTATATGCGTATGGCGAATTATGGAACGAGCTACAACCTTGTTGCGAGACGAGCTCATTACTACGAGCTGAGAAGGTTACTGGGACGAGCTATAGAGCTCGCTAGGCTTAGAGTTGACATCTGGGCCTTGTCTGATGGGTCTTAATTGGATTGACTTTATTGGGCCTTCTATTGGGCCTAAGTTGGGCTTTTACTAGCCCATTTAATGAATCCGAAAAATGCACATAACATCAGCCTCCCAGCTCTCAGTTCGTTCTGCGAAGTGGGAGCTCGAACTCGCTGATAAAAGTTAGCTTCTTTGGTAAGCCAGCTTGAATTATCGTTTTCCCACCCTTCCGAATTCTATCTTATCAGCTTTGACACGTGGCGGTCATACAGGAGCTAACTGAAACAATGCTGGCACGTCTCTTACATGCGTATTTAATGCGCACGTCTTTCAACTGACGGTTGCATGATTAGAAGGTCTTACCTCGCGCTGTATCGTTGGATCAATGACGGTTACACAACACAGAGATCTGATGGCTGGGGTTCGAGCTCGTCCACCTATATAAACTGGTGGAGCCCTTTCATTTTCTTCTTTCATCTATCATTTTCTCTGGAAGCAACCAAGCAACCAAGTTCGGAAAACTCACTGGTTTTTCACGAAATCAGCATTTCCAATCGTCGTTCTTACCATTACATCAAGGATTCACGGTAAGTTCTTTTCTTTTGGCTTTAAGTTTTCAGCTTTTAGGCTCATTTTTGTTGAATCAATGCTGCAGTATGCTTGTACTTTGTTATTGTTGAGTCTTCGTCATTACTATGTCTAAATGGTCTGAACATGTTATGTTGTTGTTGACTCTTCACTGTTTTGGGTTTCTTGTTAAACACGACTTTTCAGATTCTATTGATTTGATCTTGTAGCATATTTATTTGCGACCTGATTACTGTTTGTGGTTTGTCATGCATGCGAACTGTAAGATTAGATTTGTAGACCATTAGCTCGTAGGTCGCTTCTTCCTAGGTCGAGCCCCTCATTATATGAATGATCTGAAAAATAGGAAACTAAGAAAGATTTTTAGTATTTTAATAATCTGTTCGCTGCGACCTGAACATGCTTCCTTTATACAGATGTCTTCAAGTGGAACTCGTAAGGTTAGTGGAACCACTCAAAGAGAAGGATCAGCTGAAACTCAAGTCTCTTCTAAAGCAAATCGTCGAGCCATAGAAAAGTAGCGAGCTGAAGATGAGAGGGAAGCTTGCAAAACGTTTGCTCATTACCCATCTTCCATAGAAGTTTCCGAACTGGAGGCGATCGCTCTTCACTTCCATATCCCTAAAGGCTGTCGCGCGATGTCACCCACTCCAAAAAAACATGCAGCCTATCCTCCGAGGGGGTATATTGTTGTTAGCACTCAGCACCTAGAACACGGGCTAAGATTCCCAGTTCCTTCTTATTTGATCAGATTCTTGAACGCTGTCAAGCTCGCTCCGTTCCAGTTAACACCGAACTCATACGCGCAGCTGACTTCGTTGGCTCTAGCCTTCCTCAAGAACGGCCTTCGTCCTCCAACTCCAAAAATAATCCAAAATTTCTACAGTATCAAGGCCTTAAGCACAAAGAAATGAGAGAAACCAGATGACATCTACTATCTAGCAGCTCACTCGTCGGAATATAAAGAACTCTTGCCCCAAGGAGAAGCAAAGGGTAAATCCAACGTTAGGAAATATAAGACGAGCTAGTTTCTCGTCTCATGCCCCTCTCTTGCACGTTTTAAAAACTTCAGTTTCGTCCTGGAACCAGGTATGCAGAAGAGAAACTTTGAAGGGCTAAACAAGGATTTATTATTATTTATTTTTTAATTATTATTTATTATTTATTTTTTTATTTTTTTATTTTTTTTAACGATCTGCTTTGCAGAATTAAAAATGGATAAGTCTCCTCTCAACAGCGAGGAGAAAAGGGCTCTCAATGTGCTCGTGAGCTCGGGCAAAGCTAGCATTAGCAGCAAGTTTGACAATGCTCTTCTTCAGGCTCATGGCCTCGCTCCTTTTGATGATTCTCCACTAATTGATGTCAAGAATGACATATCAAGCATTGGGCAGCGCCAGCTTCCTTCCGTCTTCAAAGTTCCTGTCCCTACCTCGCAGGTAGAAACTTCTCCAATTTCAGCACAGGCAGAAACGGCTCCAGCTTGCACTCCCTGCTCGCGAGCAGAGACAGCATCAGCTCCTCCTCCAGTTCAGGAAAAAACAACTCCAGCACGTATAGCCCCTCTTGTACAAGTAGATTCATCCCCCTTCCCAAATCACACAACTATTTCAGAGGCTCCATTGCCTGCTTCAGCAGACTTAGCGCCTGCTTTAATAGTTTCAACATCTGCTGAAGCAACACCAGCTCCAGCTCGCACCCCAGTAGTGGGTGCATCTCAAAAAGCTGCTTCTTCAGCTCTTGCTCCTTCCACTGAGCGAGCTCCATCTAAAAGGAAGAAAATGGCTCTTTTGGAGTTCTCTCCCGAGAATCCTGCCAAGACTTTAGCTCCTTCAGCAACTCCAGCAAAGCGACCAGTTGAAACCTCGGCCTCTCCAACTGCACCTTCAAAGGGTTCCAAACGACCTGCTGAAGCAAAAACTTCCTCGGTCGTTGCCCCAAGCGAGGTACTACCTCCAGAAACAACAACAGATCTTCAACTGGTTCCAACTTCCAACTCGCAACCTGGAAAAGGGGATGTTCCTCCTAAGGTTACTCTCCAGGCAACCCGAGTTGGAACTAACAAGAGAATAACTAAGCGTACCTTTCTTACACGACGTAATGTTTATCGGACTGAGGAGCCTGATGTCCCGGAGGCTGAGAGGACTCCTTTGCCAATAAGACCAGACATCGAGGTTGGACCTGGGGGGAGATATTTAACTTCCTTCCTCGACAACTGGACATCAATTATGTATACTCATGCAAGGGTCTTAGAGAATAGGTCCCTTAGGGGCACAGACCTAGACGAGTACACAGCTCGTCATTCTATGCTGGTAAGTTATTTTTCTTTATCTTCTGGCCTCTTTACTTTATCGCATATTAACTTGTAGAATTTTCAAGGCACCCTTGTTGCAATGAAGCAACTGAGGGAGACAAAGGCCACTGAGGATCGAATAATGAAGCTCGAAAATGAGCTGGAGGCTGCTAATGAGGAGATAGCACACTTGGCTAAGAAAACCACAGAGGACCATGAGGCACAGTTAGCTGCAGCGAATAATGCTAGACAGACCGCCGAGGAAACTCTACGAAGAATGGGAAATGAATGCGACAAGTTTAGGAATGAACTACATAAAGTGAGGGAAGAGTTGAGGCAATCTGAGCAGCGGGCCGAACTGGCCAATAAACAAGTCGAGCTGACACAGGCCGCGGCACAGCGGACTGAAGAGGCGGAGCAACGAGCTGCAATTGTAGAATGACGAATCGAGGTGCTCGGTCAACATGTTAATACCGCAGTGCAACGGGCTGAGGCTGTAGAGAAGCGGGCTGAAGAAGTAGAAGCTGCAACCAAACGAGTTGAAGAAGCTGAGCACCGAGCCGAGGTGCTTAGGCAGCAAGTGAGGGAGGTAATTCAGCGAGCTGAGGCTGCAGAGCAGCAAATAGAAGCTATGAAGGAAGAAGCCGAGGTCATCAATCGCCATGCAAATGATGCTTTTGAAGAACTAATGGTCTTCAAAAAAGAATCTGCTCAGGAACTAAAGATGCAGGTCGCTGAAACAAAGGATGAGGCTGAGGAAAAAACAGGCCTCAACTTTCTCTATACGCTGTGGATGTCCCAACAGGAAATAGATTTTTCTATCTTTGGGGATGTGGGACTTGAAGTTGTAGAAAAGTTCAAGGCAAGGGCTGCCTCATCCTCAGCTGATGCAGTCCCTTCGGCAACGGAGGTGCCTGGTGCGACCTCTCAAACTGAGCTCGCTAGTGACCTCGAGCCTCCTATCGTGTCTCATTCTCTCCGTGAAGGCCCCTTCTTTGGCCCAAATCCTCCAGCTCAGAGCTAACAGCTTGCTTTTTGTACTTGTATTTTTCGATCATCGATTTGTAAAGGATATTTCAGACTTAATGAAATTTATTTTTCCATTTCTCCTTTATCGAATGCGTTTGAGCTATTGCATCTGTGGTCACATATTTTATTATCTTCATTTTATGTCTTCATGCGAGCTAACCGTTAATGAGCTCAAAATCTGATATAACAATTAAAGCAATCGCTTAATTCAATCAGTTAATAAAATCTTGTAATTGATCAGAACCTCTTGATATATTAGAATGTTGACGAGCTATGTAGGGGGTCGTCACCTCGCCTGCTTTTTAGGGTCTTTCTTTTTAGCGAGCTATGCAGAGGTAGTTAGCCATACCTGCTTTTTAGGCTCTTTTATTTTTGTGTGCTATGCAGGTGGTCGTCACCTCGCCTGCTTTTTAGGCTCTTTCTTTTTAGCGAGCTATGCAGAGGCACTTAGCCATACTTGCTTTTTGGGCTCTTTTTAGCGAGCTATGCAGAGACACTTAGTCATACCTACTTTTTAGGCTTTTTTATTTTGTGAGCTATGCAGGGGGTCATCACCTCGCCTGTTTTTTAGGCTCTTTCTTTTTAGCGAGCTATGCAAAGGCAGTTCGCCATACCTGTTTTTTAGGCTCTTTTATTTTTGTGAGCTATGTAGGGGGTCGTCACCTCGCCTGCTTTTTAGGCTCTTTCTTTTTAGCGAGCTATACAGAGGCACTTAGCCATACCTGCTTTTTGGGCTCTTTTTAGCGAGCTATGCAGAGGCACTTAGTCATACCTGCTTTTTAGGCTCTTTTATTTTGTGAGCTATGCAAGGGGTCGTCACCTCGCCTGTTTTTTAGGCTTTTTTTTTTTAGCGAGCTATGCAGAGGCACTTAGCCATACCTGCTTTTTTGGGTTCTTTTTAGCGAGCTATGTAGGGGTACATAACCTCGCCTGCTTTTTAGGCTCGTTTTCTTTTTGGATGAGCAGCGAGCTAATCAACACGGAGCCTATTATCTTGGAGAAATAACGCACATCATAGGGGAAAATGGAGCTTTCATTTTCTATTATAACATCTGCGAATGGGTAACAAATAAAGTTACTGATAATATGGTCGAAGATGCTCGGCATTCCAAGCTCGAAGGACCTCAGCTCCATTTATATTAGTCAAATGATAAGCTCCATTTCCCAAGTTTGCCTTAATAATATAGGGTCCTTCCCAATTTGGGCCTAAGGACCCATCACTAGGCTTACGAGCTCCAGGCAAAATGATACGCAACACTAAGTCTCTCATGTTGAAGCTGCGGATTTGAGCATTCTTATTATAGTACCTCGCAATTCTTTGCTGATAACCAGCTACCCTTAATCTGACTGTTTCCCTGATTTCTTTAAGCAAATCTAGATTTGCATCTAGTAACTGCTCATTATTGTTTGGATTGAAGATTGCTCTTCGTTGCGAGGTGACCTCGAATTCTACTGGGATCATGGCCTTATACCCATATACCATTGAGAAAGGTGTCTCGCCTGTAGTGCTACAAGCTGTGGTTCTGTAAGCCCACAATACCTTCTGAAGCTCGTCTACCCATGCTCCTTTCTTTGCTTCCAGTTTCATCTTCAAGGTCTGCTTGATAATCTTGTTTACAACTTCAACTTGGCCATTGGCTTGTGGATGGTCCACTGCTGAGAAGCTTTTAACGATCTTGAGATCGCTGCAGAACCTGAGAAACTGTTCACTGCTGAATTGGGTCTCGTTGTCTGTCACGATCTGCTGTGGGACTCCGAATCTGCAAATAATATTGCTCCACACAAATTTTTCAATCTTCGTGGTGGAAATTTCAGCTAGCTCCTTTGCTTCTGCCCACTTAGTGAAATAATCAACTGCGACCACGGCGTGTTTGCATCTTCCGTGAGCCGTTGGCAAAGGTCCAATCAAATCCATTCTCCATATTGCAAAGGGCCATGGGCTTACCATTTGCTTAAAATAGACTGGCAGAGCTCGCGGAACTTAGGCAAACCTCTGACACTTATCACACCTTTTTACTAAGTTGATAGCGTCCTGTCTCATAGTAGGCTAATAAAAACCTTGACGGAGTGCCTTTTGAGCTAGAGATAGCCCCCCAGCGTGATTTCCACAATGGCCTTCGTGTATTTGCCTCATCACTGTTTCACACTCTGGGCCATCAATGCAACGTAAAAGTGGAGCCGAGAACCCCTTCTTGTATAACACATCATCATAGATGCAATATCTGACTGCTCTAGCTCGCAGACGCCGTGCTTCCAGCTTGTTACTTGACAGTTTTCCATCCTGCAAATAATTGAGAATTGGGCTCATCCAAGAATCGGGCTGCACAATTATGGCCATCATCTTATTCTTCTCTTCTGTACTTGGAGTTGGTAGGAACTCTACTGGAATTGCCCCCAAGAAGTCTGCATCCCGAGTGGTTGCCAAGCGAGCTAAAACATCTGCATGTGCGTTCTGAGCTCGTGGAATTTGCTTCACCTCGCACTTCTGGAAAGAACTCATCATTTCATGGACCTTTTGGAGGTATAAAGCCATTTTTGGCCCCTTAATCTAGTACTCTCCCAGGATGTGGCAAACCACGAGCTGCGAATCACTGAAAACTTTCAATCGCTCAGCTCGCATTTCTTTAGCCAAACGCAAACTTATGAGCACTACTTCGTATTCAGCTTCATTGTTTGTTGCCTGGAAACCAAACCTTAAAGCGTAAAGGATCTTGTCGCCTTCAAGACTAATCAGTAAGATCCCAGCTCCAGCCCTCTACTCACTGGATGACCATCAACATAAAGCTCCCAGGTCGGACCTTCAGAAGACTCAGCTTCATCATCCACAGGCCCTGTAAACTCTATAATGAAATCTGCCAGAGCTTGAGCTTTGATAGCCGTCCTCGGCTTAAATTGGATATCGAACTGTGCGAGCTCTACTGCCTATTTTAACAAACGACCTGAAGTGTCCGCTTTCTATAGAACTTGTTTCAGTGGATACTGGGTGAGGACTTCAATTGTATGAGCTTGAAAATAAGATCGCAGCTTCCTCGATGCGACCACCAGGCAATAAGCAAGCTTCTCCATCTGCGAGTACCTGGTTTCAACATCTTACAGCCTTTTACCTACATAATACACTGGAAGCTGTGTCTTCTCTTCTTCCCTCACTAGTGTAGCACTTAGAGCTTGCTGAGACACCCCCAAGTACAGAATCAGCTTTTCTCCTTCTTTGGGCTTAGAAAGGAGTGAAGCTCGCCCCATGTATTCTTTTAATTGTTGAAAGGCTACTTCACACTGCTCGATCCACTCAAAGCTTTTTTCCATCTTCAAAATGTCAAAGAATGGGATACATTTATCCGTGGCTTTTTAAATGAACCTGCTTAGTGTCGCGACCTGACCATTAAGGCTCTGCACATCCTTTACCCTGGTTGGCGATCTCATGTCGATCAATGCCTTGATCTTCTCAGGGTTGGCTTCAATTCCTCTGTTGTTCACCATGAAGCCTAGAAACTTCCCAGAAGCTACCCTGAACGCACACTTGTGTGGATTCAGCTTCATCTGATAGCTCCTCAGAATCTGAAACATCTCTCCCAAGTCGCGCATATGATCACCTACCTGCTTGGACTTTACTAACATATCATCAACATAGACTTCCATGGTTTTTCTGATCTGCTCTTCAAACATCATGTTTACCAAGCGTTGGTAGGTCGCTCCTGTATTTTTCAATCCGAAGGGCATCACCTTGTAGCAGTATAAGCCACAATTAGTCATAAACGAGGTGTGCTCTTCGTCCTCGGGATTCATTGGGATCTGATTATAACCCGAGTATGCATCCATAAAACTCAAGAGCTCGTGGCCAGCAGTAGCATCCACGAGCTGGTCCATCCTTGGCAAGAGGAAACTATCCTTTGGGCACGCCTTGTTTAAGTCAGTGAAGTCGATGCAAGTCCTCCACTTCCCATTTTTCTTCTTTACAAGGACTGGATTAGCGACGTAGGTCGGGTAGTAAGCTACTTGAATAAATTTGTTCGCCAATAGCTTATCTACCTCTTCCTTCAACGCAAGATATCGCTCCCCCGTCATTGCCCTTCTCTTCTGGCGAACTGGTTTGTAGTGAGGATCGATATTCAACCTATGTGACATCACCTTGGGATCTATCCTCACCATGTCCTCGTGATTCCACGCAAACACATCCAGGTTCGCCTTCAGGAAATCAGCGAGCTGGGTTCTCAATTTTGGAGCTAATCCTCTTCCTAGCTTTAGGCACCTTTCTGAATCCACCTCGCTGACTTGAACATCTTCCAATTCTTCGACTGGCCCAGTAGCTCGGTCTGCATCTACCTCGCGAGGGTCCAGGTCGTGACTAACCCCTTTTTTAGTCATATGTTGTGGCTCGCCCCCCGGTACCACATTAACTTTCTTTCCTTTCACACCCATCTTAACAACATCTTCATAGCATCGTCTGGCCAAATGCTGCTCACCCCGAACACATCCAATGTCATTAAGGGTTGGAAATTTTACCCTAAGGGTCCTGGTAGAAGTAACCACATCTAACTCGTTCATAGCAGGTCTTCCCAGGACCACGTTGTATGCTAATGGGCAATCAATTATTAGAAAATCTGCCAACACAGTAGCTTGACGTCCTACTTCCCCAAGCGTAAGTGGCAGCTTAATCTGGCCGACTGGCATAACAGCATCTCTAGTGAAACCGAATAAATGCTCTGGGGATGGTCTCAATTGTTCTGCTCCTAACCCCATCTGCTCAAAACAGTTCTTGTACATCACATTCACCGAGCTCCCAGTATCTATCATGATACGCCGTACCTCCATGTTGCTGATCTTAGCTCGTATAACCAATGCATCATTGTGTGGCCAGATCACACCTCTAGCATCCTTTTAAGTAAAAACAATCTCGTCCGAGGTTGTCTTGGGTTTCTTGGCAGGTCCCTCTGACCCACTGACTTGAAAGGTATGATTTGCCTCTTGAACGTACCTCTCATGCGACCTGTTTGAAGCACCTGCGATATGGGGGCCACCATAAATTGTAAAAATAGTTCTTACCGCAGGCTCATGCTCTGGCTCGGGAACTCGCTAGGGGTGCTGTTGCTGTTGTTGCTGCTGAGGTCGTTGTTGTGGAGGTTGCGAGTCTACAGGTCTCGCTACATAGTCTCTCAAGCGACCTCGCCTGATTAATTTCTCAATGGCGTCCTTCAACGCCCAACAATCTGAAGTATTGTGCCCGACCTCATTATGATAGACACAAAACTTACTCTGATCTCTATGCTGAACAGGGGCTCTTAAAGGATAACGCTTTCCAAAATCTTCCCTATTCCTTTCTGCTGCGAAAATCCTATCCGGTGATTCCGTCAGGACGCTGTACCCTTCCTGATGATCCAGACGTCGAGGTCGCTCATTTTTTGGCTCTCTCCTCACCCTTTTAGCAATTTGATTATTAAAGCCACTGTTTCTACCTTCTCCCTCGTTCCTACCATTACTTCTCCTTTTCACTTGGCTGGAACTGCCCGCTTCATTCTTCTAGTTGGGCTTCTTCGGGCCGAAGGTCTCTTCCTACCTAATCCTTTGCAGCTCGCTCGTAGAACTCTCCCAGATCCTTCACTGGGGACTTGTAAATGCTCTCGTACAGTTTTCCATCCTTGCGCAACCCAGCTAAGATCATTGTCAGTATGCTCTCATCTGATGGATTCTCAACATTCACGACCTCGCGTCTAAACCTGGTGATATATTCCTTCAACGATTCACCTTGACGTTGGAAGATAATAGCTAAGTGGCAGGACGGAGCGAGCTGTCTTCTCAATGCCCTGTGCTGGCCGACGAACTTCTATTGACATTCTTCCCAACTGCCTATGCTGCGAACTAGGAGATTTTTTAACCATGTCCTTGGAATATCCCCCAAGGTAGTTGGGAATACACGACACTTTACTATCGGATTTTCTATCTGCAGGTCCATCTGAACGTTGAAAGCATCTAGATGATCATAAGGATCACTGTCCCCGTTGTACTGCTAAATGCTTGGCATCTTAAATCTTGGAGGGAGAGGCTGCATTTCAATTTCTCTTGTAAATGGAGTTCTTTCCCCGTGGTACCCACGCTGCTCTGGTGCTTCAGGTCGCGCTTCTAGTTATTGGACCCTCTGGAAGAGCTCCACTACTTGTGGATCTCGGAGTTCATATCTCCTCCTATGGTCGCGATCTGGGGAGGGGTGCTCTGGGTCATAATCCTTATCCTCTCTGAACGAGCCTCCAGGTCTATGGGATCTCGCTTGCCGCTCACCCATTTCGACAACATGTCGAGCTGTCGCTCGGGTTCTATCATGATTAGCCTCTATCCTCCGACTTCCATCCTAATTTAGCCTCACCGCCAGGCTCACTAGGCGGGCTTCCCTTTCTTCTTGGACAGGGTGACCTCCAGCTCTGGATCGCACATTAGAGGAACGAACTAAGCCGGCAGTTCGTGGGATTTCCCTTGGTAGCCCTTCGGGCACCAGCATTGCTTCATGCTGTTGAGGCACGTGCCTTGGTGCCTGAACCTCAACTCTAGGTACGTTCTGTACCTAAGCCTGGACCAACATATTGACGGCCTCTGTGAGCTGTCTGACCGTGTTCTCCAGTGCCTCTTGCATCTGATACAATGTCTGTTGCTCATTAACTACTTGGGCGATTAGAACTGGTTGACAGGGAGGCAAAGATGGCCCGTTTGCAGCAGCACCAGCAACCTAACCATATGACGTACCTGCTGCATGCGTTGGTGCCCTTTCCACCTGCTGCGCATCATGTTGATGGTGACTAGGCTGGCTCTCTGCCTAGTCAGCCCTTGAGCCCACATACTTGGTTTGTCTGGTTCTTACCATGTTAACAGAAATCGATGAATTGAGATGAAAAATATTGCAGTTTAGCCCTCCTTCTAGTGTCAAAATGTCGACGTTGAAATTCAGTTGACGAGTATTCAATGCCCAATACCTGCAATCAATGTGAGAAAACACAGAAATCGAGAAGAAAATGATAAAAAACCAAGAACAAACAGAGGAACAGGGGATTTTTAACGTGGTTCAGCGAGTGCGCCTACGTCCACGGCTGTCTCTCTAAAATTCTGCAGAGTGACAGTACGATATTCAATGTGTCGTTACAATGATTTTCACCCCTATTTATAGGGAAAGAATTGTTACAGATTAGGAAGCATTAAAGTAGGAAAAGAATTTCATCATAAATACACTTCCTAATCAGTTGGAGTAAAATCAGGTAATTGCCCCAAATATCTCGAGATAAGGTTGATTGAATTTGAATTTGAATTAATTTTCATTTCTGGAAAGAGAATCACGATCAGATTAGGTAACTGGTTGTTCTGGAAGATACCGCATTAATTGTCCTCTGAACGAACTGTTTACTCACTGTATATGGGTATGGCGAATTATGGAACGAGCTACAATCTTGCTGCGAGACGAGCTCATTACTACAAGCTGAGAAAGTTACTGGGACGAGCTATAGAGCTCACTGGGCTTAGTCTGATGGGCCTTAATTGGATTGACTTTATTAGGCCTTCTATTGGGCCTAAGTTTGGCTTTTACCAGTCCATTTAATGAATCCGGAAAATACACATAACACTGCTAAAGTCTGATTTTCATGCTCCAGCGACTTTGGTGTTGTGAGCACATAAACAACTTTGAGAGTTGTCAAAAGAAAATGCAATTTCTTTTGCCAACGTTTGAAATTTCCGTCATCAAACCGCTCCAATTTGACAAAATCCACAGCAAAATCATGCAGCGACGCTACTGGTGCCATTGTTGAATGAAAACGTCTTAAGATTGTTGTGGTAGTTGAATGAAAACCCTACAAATTTTTGTTGCCCAATTTGACAGCCCAAAATAGCCTTGTATTCCACCCAAAACAGTCAGCAAAATTCACCAAAAACTACACAAAAGAACAGCCAGAAAACCTGCACGAAATAGCACAAAAAAAGTAGCAAAAATTGCAAATAAACGGCTTCAAGGCACGTAACAAAATCGCTTTCCTTAAGACGTTATTCGCCTCCACCAATTCTGTGATGCACCAAGTTGCGAATACGCCTCTAAGATACAATGAAACCTTTTGTTTGTCTATGATGTGCACTAGTAAAGACAAACCAAAACACCTTCGAAAGATAACAAGTCTATTGGTAATAATTTTCTACTTCTGCAGAAAGTAGAATATTACTTATTTTATTTGTGGAAACAAAAAATATTTTGGAAGAAAAGAATGGAAGATCTATTAGTAAGATTTTTGTTGATTATGGCATTTACATATATATATATATATATATATATTTTCTAATGGACACAACTTTTTACAAAACAATATGTCTTTTCATTTTTGAAAATTTAATTTAATAGACACAACCTTTTGTAAACAGTGTGTCTTTTTATTTTCAAAATTTAATTTAATAGATATAACCTTTAGTGAATGAATGTGTCTATTCATTTTCAAATTTAATTTATTTTAAAAATTTCTCTAACAATGCCCCAGAAGCCTCTAACCAGGAAAGGCCTATAGAGGCAAATGGGAGTAAGCTTTCAGCAGCAATTGAGCCATTCAATCCAGGAGCTCTCTCCATAGGCCATCCTTTAAATTCAGTAGCTGTCACAAGTCAAGGCATGTTTGCAGATCCTATCGTTGTTGCTAGCATTCCTTGTCGACCTAAATCATCACCTCTGTACCATAGAACTAATCAATCTTACTACATGAAACTTGGTTTTCTAAATAACCACAATTTTTGTTGTGGAAAGAAATAGGTTTGAGCCTTCAAGGATCATGAATTCACATGCACCAAAATTTGTACCAAGGAGAAGCTAGCAAACAAGTGTAGTAAATGCAGATTCAAACATTTCCAATGATTTCAACTCTTCACATGAAACAACTAGTGAGGTAGGAGACGATACAATTGAGGATGATAATTCAAGAAAGAGCAACTCAATATCTAAGAAGTTAGAGTTGGCAAGGCAGATACTGCTTAGCTTCATTTAAAGTCAGTACAACAACATGTAGATGGGTCTAAAGCTAATGAGAAGAAGTTTGATTATCTGAAAAGTTATGCAAATGACACCAACAATGCAATCATAAATGGCAAGACAACTTTGGCCTATTAGTCCCCTGATAACATGGAAGATGAAAACATAAAACGTGGGGATGCCGAAGGATTTGTAGTTATGACAAAGCGGAGAAGAAACCGACAATAGTTCCCTAATGTTGTATCTAGCCTGTATAATCAACAATCCATTTGTGCTTCTGTTCAATAAAGAATAGGGATGGTAAAAATACTTAATGCGATTCAAACCCGGGGAAACCCGGTCTATTCGAGATGGGTTTAAAGCAGAAAGTATTGATTCGTTTAAGCCACGGGTAGGGCACCTTTAAAAAATTTCTGGTTAAGTTTGGGGCAGGCTGATCCAAACCGATCCGACCTGTTTCCATTTGTAATAAAGATATAATTGTTCTATCAAGTTTCTTTGCATCACCTTTGAATACTGTAGAAATGGTTTAAAAAATAGTGCAAATGAGGTTAGTGACATGCTTAATATTTGATTATGTTGTTTCAAATGTCCTCATAAGATGGTTTTTAATAATTTGCGCAGAAATAATTTTATTTTCGTTGTTAAGGGAGTTTGCTTGATAAACAAGTAATGGGCCAATAACATGAGTTTTTTCTTCTGTTCTATTCATTTTTGCAGTTTTAATCTCTTTGATTTGGCAGGTTATATTGTTTCAAATGTCCTCGTAAGATGTTTTTGATAAAATGGCTTATGGGTTTAGCTCTACTGGGTCATGTTATTAAAACCCAATAAATAATAGTTTGGCCTTATCTCAAACCCATTAAAACCGGTATCATCCATTAATGTCATAATTACTTCTAATTTCAATTGTACTGCAAAATAAAACCCAATAAATGTATTACTAATTACATTTGCAATTGTAAAGAAATGCCAAAATGCATTAGAAGATAAGTGTCTTCAATTTAAAATATGTGTTTGCTTATTCAGACAATATTTGTTATTGAAGTTTTTCATAAAATTGTTTTCATATATATGTTTATTTTCGTTTTAATTTAATTGTAGATATGAGTTATTGTGGCATTATAATATATTTGTTTGTATCGGATTGTTCATGTGCTTTTATATTTTCAATTTTGTCATAATTTTCTTTTTTTTAATCCCATAATTTTCTTATTTTAACACTTTATTTTGTATTTTTTTAATTCTTTAATTACTGAAAATTATAATTATAAAAGATCATGAATTAAATGAATGAGTTTTAGATTTGCATTTCCAAACCCAATAAGCTAAAGGAGGAGTTGGATTAGTCAAAATTTGACTCTAACTCATTAACAATTTGACATGTATTCCCTTACGATAATTCTACTTTCTTCTTATAGTTTGACATAATACAAAATTCTCCAATTTTTTTTCAAAATCGTTAGTATTCCTTTATTGATTTATGAAATAAATTAAATACCCCTATAATGTATGAAAATATCTAAAAAAAAAAAAAACTTTACCTTTAAAGTTTATATTAAAAATTAAAGTTTAACAGCTAATGTAAAAAAGCTAAATTTATAGGTATTTTAATTATTTCGATTATTTCAGTAATGACGGTAACAATAAAGGGTAAAATAAGATTTGTTAAAATTATAGAGAATAATTAACAATTATATTAAATTATAAGAGACAAATTTTTTAAAATTATAGAAGATAATTAATGATTATATCAAACTATAAGAGATGAAAATGAGATTATCCCTTCACAATTTGACATGCATTCCCTTGTGAAATGTGAGAGGTTCCAACGGGAAATACATCAAACCTGAGGGGGGAGTCAAAAAGAGTAGTAACAGTAATTGAATGCATAAAGTTACAAAAAGAATACTAGTGTACACGTGCTGGTTGCTTGAAAAGTGAATGCACACAATTTTAGCCCTAATCTAAAACATCAGATGGCGAAGAAAGCTACCAAAAATCCAAAGTCGTCGTCTTCGTCGTCGTCGATTACGGTGAGTAGTGTGGTCTTCGTTGTTTAAACTAGCATGTATAGTCTGATTGCAATTGAAGGAATTAATGATTGAAATTTGACAGAGGAAGAGGAGGGAAACTGCTAAGTTTGATGTCAAGAAGCCAAAGAAACCCCCAACTGCCTTCTTCTATTTCTTGTTTGTCTTTGTTCCTAGTTTTTAGTTTTGTCTTTCTTTCTTTCATGTTCAGCTGATGTCTTTGTAATAACTCTCATTCTCTCTCTCTCTTTCCGTCAAGGGAGGATTTCCGCAAGGAATTTCAAGAGCAGAATCCTCATGTGAAGTCTATGCGGGACGTATGTTGTTAAATGTTTTTTTTTTTTCATTTCTATTATTATTGTTTTCAATTCAATCCCATGAAAAGACATTTTTTATTTCAGATTGGCAAGGCATGTGGAGACAAGTGGAAGACTATCACATATGAGGTAGCACAACTCTTTTCGGGTTTAGTTAGCTTAATGGTTGGTAAGGTTACCATTAATAACAACCAATTCAAGGAATATTATTGATGAATAACTTTATCTCTCTTTCGGGGTTAGTTATCTCACTGGTTGCTAAGGTTATCCATCAATAATAACCAATTTAATTCAAGAATGGATGACTTTATACAACCAGTAAGTTAGTAAAACAACTTTCAGGTTTAGATGACATTGGTTCTACTTCAATTTAATGTTTACTAGTACTCACTCACTGCTTATGTCTCTCAATTCAAAGGAAAAGGTCAAATATTATGATATAGCCACCGAGAAACGAGCGGAATTTGACAGAGCCATGGCGGATTATATCAAGCGACAGGTACTTTTTCCTTTCATCTTTGTTAATACTTGTTGTTGTTTGTATTGTACCATGTTGTTGCAATTCAATAATTAAGCCACTTACAGGAAAGTGGTGAAGCTGAAGAAACAGAAGATGATTCTGAGTATGATGGATGATGATGCTTAAGATTTTTGTTCTTGGGCTGCTGATGTAAATTATTACACCTGGGTAGCTAGCTGCTATATGGTTATTGCTTTTAAGTTTGAATTTTCTATCATTAATGATGCTTTCTACCACTGTACCAATATTAAGCTGGTTGTTGATTGGAAAACATAACTTCATCATTCATATGCATCTGGTAATAATGGCCTTTCACTGGAAATTCTCAATTCTTTGAAATACTACTGGTATTGCCTATGGTCAACATTGCAAGTGATTCACTGTGATGGGGCATTTGCATACAAGGTAATAATTTGTGGTTTAAGATATAATAAATAATTACTTTTCACTCGGTTTCCTTGTGCATTCAAAGAACCCAGTGTTTACATTTGTGATGAACAGGTTGGATGACTAAACTCGTAGCAACTTATTATTATTTTTTTTTTCTCTTTTAATACTGATACCTTGTGGGTCAAATTTGGTATCAGGACTGGTAAACTCATGATATGAGTTTATTTGTTGTCCCTTGCTGATGGGATTAAAGGCCCCTCGGGCTTGCCACAAATGTGGATGCAGTACTACCCAGTCCTCATCAACAAACACAGTCTAACAGTGGGCAGTATCATGGCAACCCAGTTGGTTGTAATTTTACTATGATTGCATACAGGGTACTGATGAAAGGTTATGTTGAACAAGTAATTCAAGCATTGGTCTTAAGATACATGAAGGATAGATATAATTAGTTATTTTTCACTCAGTTTCTCTGTGCATTCAAAGAACCAATGTTTACATGTACGATGATTTTATGCTAACATTTTACAGGTCAGATTGGGTCTCAGGTTTGGTAAAGAGTGTCGATATTTACACTCTAAAATTGTTTGTACACCCTATAATAAGTTAAACCCCGTTAACTAAGCCATAATTATAACTTAGAGTAGTTATAAAAACACCCAGATTTGTAGTTTAATTGCACAATTATGGTACTTTTACCAAATATTTCTTTTAAAGCTCCTGTGACAGGAACTATTTTTGTTATTTAAATATTGTATGAATGTCTGAGAGTTGTTTCTTTTTTAATAAAAAAGATTCATAGAGACTAATTGCAGGCACTTCGTATGAATAAAATAAACATGAACTTAAAGCAATTCCTATTTCTCCTTAACCATTGTCATCATCAGCACAGATGGATACCTGATAGAATCTTGCAATGGTCCGCGAGATATTGTGTCAGATTGAAGTATAAATGGTTAGGCTCCCAAAATATTTCATTTGCCTGTGCAAGGGCCCTGATCTCATCTTCGATTCCTTTCAGTATTGTCATCACTGTATATTATGAACTTTGAGGTTGCGGAAATTATTAAATAATGGCTGTATGTGCTTAAAGCTTTTTTATTATTGAACCAAAAATAGTTCCTGTCACAGGAGCTTTCAAAGAATTGGTAAAAGTGCTGCAATTTGACCATAATTTGGAGTGTTTATGTAATTACATTAAGCTATAGTTATGACTTATTTAAGGGGGTGAACTTATTAAAAGGTGTTCGAACATTTTAGAGGGGTGTAAATATCGACACTAACTGGTAAACGTATGATATGGATTTATTTGTGCTGATGGGATTAGAGGTCCCTTCGGCTTCCCAAATGTGGATCCACTACCCAGTCCTTTTCAACAAACACAGTCTAACAGTGGGCGGTATCACGAAGGCAACCCAGTTGGTTGTAATTTTACTATGATTGCATCCAGAATACTAATGAAGGATTATGTTGAACAAGCAATTCAAGCATTGGTCTTAAGATACATGAAGAAATGGTTAAACGGGATGGTGAATGAAATTGGTTTTTTATATATAAAGCCAACTACAATTTGTTATGGTTTCAATCGATGACCTATGTAAAGATGTGTTAACAGAGAAGGCAAACTAAAATATTTTCGGAATGTGGAGTGGGGGAAGCAATACAAATGTAATAAAATAATAATTTTTTCCCTAATTCATGGGATGAAGCAAAAGATTTGATCACTGAGATTGTGGATCAACATGTGCAGTCTAATGTAGTGATGTTTAGTGCGATGGATGAGTTTTGCGAGAATTAGGGGTGGGAACCTCAATATGATAATTTATAACAATTTGATAGATGGTTTGTGGTTTCATAAGTAAAATTGATGGTGCGAGGGAGTAGTTTGATTCTATGACAAATAAGGGATGTGGAAATGACGTAATTAGCTATAATAATAATTTATAGGTGTGTAGAGACGACATAATTAGCTATAATAATTTGATAGAGGCACACCGAATGAATTCAATAATGATAAATGATAATGCTATTTTGCCTAAATTGGTGCTCACAGGAGGTGGTGTCTTAATAAGCTTTTCAACGTAGTCGCACAGCTCATTTGTCTTAATTTAGAAAAAATTTCAGTTTAGTTCTTATGTTTTTGGTGATTTATTACGTTTTCAAATGCAAATGTATTGTTGAAAATCTTGGTCCACAAAATTTCTAAAACTTATCCGTTGGTTATGGGCACCCATCATGGTGTCACGGGCCTAGCTTTTGGAGCTTGAACCGTGCTGCCATGGATGCTAATTTGACACCTAAGCCTAAGAGAGTGAGAAGCTTGTACTAGAGAACTTTTGTGAGAGAAAGAAGTTTCACCATTACTTGAAAACTTACAATTGGAGTGTTTTTGAGTTGAGAGAGCAAACGAGGTCTTCCATATTTATAGATGGCTCCTATACAAATCAATGGCTAAGATCTATAAACAATCGTATGAATTATTTCTGTATACTCATAAAATCTCAATTTGCAACTATAATCTAGATAAACTTCTTTAAAATCACTTGCTAGTAGCAATAAGAAATTATTCTGAATATGCTCAATAAAACAATAATATATATATGTATGTATATGTATGTATGTGTGTGTATGTATATATCTTATAAACATTAATCCTTAAATGTTAATTCAGTGCCTAAAAAATTGTTTTATAAGTAATCTTATATCATTTTTTAAACTCTTTTTGTGAAATCTTTTAAGAAAAATTGATGTTATGAATATCTCATTTTTACTGATCATATTCAATATATAATATGCATAATTTGAAAATCTACACCAACTAGTACCTAGAGAAATTTGTCATTTGTGATGGAAAAAATCAACATACACACAGAGTGAGAGATAAATATTTGTCATACATGGTGGAAACTATCATCGCACATGCACTGTGAAAGTAACATCTGTCAAACACATGAAAAATGACTCGATAACCATTATAGGAGAGAGTACAATCTTGATATCTTGATATTCTGAAAATATTTTATTTTCCTTCTCAAACCTTAAATAACTTCATATACAAATATTCATAATTCTCTTTTTGAATAGACATATAATTATGAATAAATACTTTTCTCAAAGTATAAATCAATATTTTTTCTCAAAATATACTTAAAATATTTTGAACATTTCTTATAAATGAACGATCGAGCTGATAATATAAAATTCCAATTGGAATTTCTAATATATAAACATATATATGAATATGTAATAAATTCTTATTTCAATCATAAAACATAATTGATAATCCAAACATTTTATTTAAAAAAAATAAATATTTCATTTCAATAAATAATAAAAACTGAAATATAAATAATCATAATTAAGTCAATTCGATTAAAAAAACATAAAAAAAAACTATCCACTCATAAAATTCCTTTGTCCAAATTTGGATCTAAAACAGGTTTCCATCTAATTCTTCCTTATCTTAGATTCACCCTAAAATCACATTGAATTCAATTTAGAACTTATGTAAAAATTAACTAACTTTTGAGATTTCAAATTCCATTCAAATAAAAATAATTTATTTGGATATCCCAAACACCCAAATATTCTGTTCTTCCATCTGGAATTTTCTTCTCTTTCTCTTCGCTCCTCTTCTTTCTTTCTTTTTTCTTTTTTCCTTCTCGTTGTTTTCCT
The DNA here is from genome assembly GCA_019925255.1 of Litchi chinensis. Taxonomy (NCBI): domain Eukaryota; kingdom Viridiplantae; phylum Streptophyta; class Magnoliopsida; order Sapindales; family Sapindaceae; genus Litchi; species Litchi chinensis. The sequence continues at coordinate 33,236,809 of CM034464.1, read as the reverse complement.
TCTTTTCTATCATCAAATTAGCCCCTTGTGTTTATTGCCAAATGCTTTTATATATATATATATATAGATATATATGTATATGTATATGTGCATATATATATATATATATAAACAAATGGTGGAGACTTAGTAATTCAAAGAGGTTTAATAAATCCGATAAAAATTGACAATTGAGCTTGCATGTGCACCTTCAAAATAAATGGGGGTGTATTTAGGGCCAGTGGGCTTAATGATTAGAATAATTTATTGATTTTTATTTGGGCTCAATTTATTTATCATGTTTGCTTGGATTCAGGTCTTACAATTCCTCTTCCAATGCCTATCCATGCCACAATGGAAACACTTTATGTTAGGCTTGATGGCCTTGGAGCCCTTTTTGCCTTTCTTCTCAGTAGCTTGCTTTTTAGATTTAGGAGTCGTTTGTTTTTTTGTCTGAAAACTGAACAGTGCTGCTGAAGACTGAAGACTGAAGACTGAATAGTGATTGAAATATGAAATCTGATAAACATGTTTTTTTTTTTTTCATTACCTCTAAATGTATAATAATTTTGTTTGTTTTTTAAAGTTAAAATTGTCTGAATACCAACAATTTGACATTTATATCCTTTTATTATTAGTTATTAAGTAACTTTATTTAATATGATACAAACAATTACAATAAATTATTTAACAAATATTAAAACATTTATATATATATAATATTTTGATTCATTATTAAAATAAGATAAATTATTATAGTAGAGTAAATTAAATTTATATATTCAAATAAAAATAAACAAAATGGTCTTAAATTGAATTACTACTACAATAAAAATTAAAATTGTAAAGTAATATACACGATAACAGATTGGATAACAAAAAAAAGAAAAAAATTTTAAGGTTCTATTATACATCGATAATGGATTCGATAAAAACTTTGAGATAAAAAAACCAAAAGGAGAAACAAGAGGAGAAACTTTGAGGTTCAGTTATACATAAACAAATTTCCATCAATATACATAAACCAAAAATACTAGTAACACAGTGAAGTTTTAACAAATAAACACATATATGAGCTATTCCACCAGTAGATTAATAAAGAAAATCAATAAAGATTCTTATCGAAATTTGATTGGAGAAATATAGTAATCTAACTATAGAAAAATTTGATGTTGAGATGTTTAGAGTTTTTATTTTTTAATATTGTTTGTTAAAGCATTAAAAAAAATTTGTATAATGTAAAACTAGGATAAACTTGGAAATATGTTATTTTAGGAATGATAAATTTGGAATAATATATTTATAAAATCATTAAGTGATTTTGTATTAACTGAAAAGTAAAAAAATGTAATTTTTTTTTAAGTGGTTTTTGGGTTGTTTTAAGTGGTTTGACCATTTAAAAAAATAAACAAAAATCTCTTAATTGGTTTAATTAAGTATCATTAAGTGTTAAATGCAAAAAAACAAACAATCCCTTAGTCTTAACCTTCCTGACTCAATAATATTTTCCTTATCGTACTTATTATTATTCTTATTATTTAATCTCAAGCTTTGTTGGGTCTTAATGAAATGAAAGTTATTTTATCAGTTTTTTATTTTTTAATTTGATGTGTTGATTTCCACTGTCTATCTCATAGATAGATGGTAGAGATCAGTTTTTTTTTTATAATTTATTTATTTTAAATATTATTTTATAATTATTTTATTTTGTAAATAAAATTTTTTAATAGAGTTAAAAATGTCTTTTTACACTTTGTCTAACTTTACTATTAACGTAGTATCGATATAAGAGATTTTGAATAAAAATGAAAATAATGGTAAAAAAAATATTTTTGTAAACTATAATAGGTTTTTTGATATTATCCCTAATTAAAAATAAAATTGCACAATACTTGTCTCGGAGGTCAGGTAGTGTGTACCTTTCATTTTGCACTTTTAGTAGGGGTTGGATTTAGTAGTTGATAGAAAGAGTGCATTTAGTATATATTTGAAGAAAATTAACGAAGAGAAGGAAAATCAACCGCTTTAGTTATTTTGGGAGTGCTTTTATATATACCTTGCAGTCTTTAGATTAATTACATTAAATCGTTGAAACCATTGACCATAGTTTTTTTAGACATATAGTGGACCAACTCCATTTGACATATTATACTACCACTAAACTACATTGGATGCTAGTAAAACAACTGATCACTAATAAAGTTCTTTTCGGGCCATCTATAATATTATTTCCTAGCTTATTGAAATTGTTCTTCTCTCAAAAATGTTATCAGCGCCCAACTATTGTACATGTAAAGATGTCCCAACTCTCAAGTAAAAGACTAAAAGGAGGAATTACACCATGCAATGATTTCAATTTTGGTATATTACATGAAGATTGTTTGCAAACTCCGGAAAAACTGTAAAAACTGATTATGTTTAAATAATATATATTTTAACACAATTGTAGTCGAAATAACATTCTTTGTTTTATAAATAATAGATATAAAGGTCTCTATACTCTTACTATTTGTAAATACATTTAACATACATTTGATACAACTTATCTATTGATCAAAATTACTTTTTTAATATTAAAAGCTCTATTTGATTTTTTTAACATCGTTTGGTAACATTTTAGTAGAGCTTTTGGGGGATTAAAAAAGCTGAAAAATGTCAATTTGGAAAGTAGATTTTTTTGAGTTTTTTTTTTTTTTAAAGATTAAAATGTTTAATCTATCCTTATTTTATTTTGTTAATATCTCTATACCCTTATAATCTTATTATATATTTTTTATAAATATAAATATATAGCATTCACTTTCATTCACTTTTTATTTTATAAAAACATCAGATAACTTCTCTTTAACCGGTAAGTTTTATATAGTTCGTGTGTTTTTTTTTTTTTTTTATTGGTTTTGGCTCATATATATATATATTGCAAATTTTTTTATCTTATGTTGACTTTGTAATTATACACTACATATATAGACACTACATGTATGTGTGTGTGTATATATATTTCTTAAGGCTAATTAAACCGAAAGTGAGCAATAAAATCTTTATGACTACTACAATTAATTAATTTTTTATGGTTAAAGTTGAAGCAGTTATATTCATAGAATGAATATACTATTCATCTCTCTCATGTCATTTTTAGTAAATTAATAATCTAAAAATACTTTAAAAATAATTTAATCAAACTGCCTATAATTTAAAAAAGTTTTTTTAATTGATAACCAAACAACCAATAGCTTTTTTTCCAAAAAATTTGTTTTCAAAATATCTACGTTCAAAAGATCTATTTATAAAAGATCTACTTAGAAAAGTTATATCAAATAAAATCTTAGTATAATATCTGTTGACGTCCGGGGATGGTCAACACTCGGTTAGGGGTTGGAACCTTGTCAACGGAACAATTTGTATGAGACCAAGAGTGAAGACCATGCCGGACAACCCCTTTTGGCCCTTGAGGTTCGCGTCCGAAGTTGAACCTGTAACCCAAAAGGGGTTACTTGGCGTAGTCTTCACTCCCAGCCCGGCACGATCTTTACGACCGGCTCCATACAAATCGTTTCGTTGGCGAGATTCCGACCTCTAATCGGGTGTTGACTATCTCCGGACGTCAACAATATCCAAGATTGTTTTTAAATTTTTGAAAGATATGTAAAAACTTATTTGTAAACTATATATATATATATGTATGTATATGTGTATGTATACATGTGTATATAATTAATTAGACAAGTGAAGAAATGAGTTGTTTTTTTTGAGCAAAAATGACTTGGTTGTTAAGTTGGATTGTTTGTTTGTTTGTTTGTTTTTTTTTTTTTTAACTGCAACTAGGCTCTATACTAGTTTTCTTGTAAGGGCAACTGGGCTTAGAAAGTATTTGGCCCAAAATTTTCTATGGCCCTAAATATGGATGATTTTTCTGATATGCTGCGTTTTCACTTTTTGTAATATGTATAAATAACAAAGCACATCCAGTGTCTGACTGGGGTGGGGAGTGAACATGGGGTTTTGTATGTAACATTTGTGGTAAATGACAGAGAATAAAAATGCATATGTGGCAATTATTTGACTTTAGTTTTGATTGTCTTGTCTATTCCCAATTAATGAATTGAAGTAAATTAAACCAAATTTTGTGGTACATCAAATGTGCACTCAATCTCTTATCTATGTGTGGATCTGTAATTTATAACAATACAACTGCACCATAATATAGCAATGAGTGATTTCTTTTGGTGCAACATAACATTTTATTATAAAATTTTCCAGAATAAGGATAACAATTTTATTAGTTTTTCAATTAGTCAACAATGAATTTACTCTTAAGTAACTTTTTTCAAATAAAATGGATCTTCCTTCTGCTGCTTTTGCTATTATTATTATTTTTTTTTATCACAATATTTATCAATTTGCTATTTTAAAAATTGACATAGCTAATCACTTGAAAGACTCCATGCAGGTCTAAATACAAAGTGAAGGTTTTTTTTTTTTTTGGAAATAAAGCACAAAGTGAAGTCGGCAGTGCCAATATAGTAAGCAAAATAACATGAAGATCATTAACTAAATGGTTCTTGATCATTTGAACAATCAAATTTCTGGACTTTCAAACTTGTGAAGAACGAGAGTGAAATGACCATAAAACTCTTATATATACATCTTTTTGAAACTGTAATTAAAACAAGACATAATTAACTAATAACATAGATGTTTTAAGCACATTCAAAGATAATATACATTCACTAATTGTATTTACAGTACTAAATTTGATGTTTTTCTTTTGGTGATTAAAAAAAAAACACACACACACACACCCACACATACAAGACTACAGAGTGAAACGCCTAGAAACATTTTCTTACAATGTCCGCAAATATATACCCGAGGCGATGCAAAAAATGACAACACTTAGACCACCATCTTTAGTTGACAGGTAAAGGACTAATCAAACTTCAAAAGCCCACTACAAATCCAAGTGCCATGCTGACATAAAACCAATCCACTTCATGTTCTTCATCATCTTTTACTCAAACATTTTCAAAGTCTGGTTTTGGAGAAGTCTTGGTACAATCCTTCGGAAGCAAAGTTCATTCCCACTAAAACATTATGCATCCAAACTTTGTAGTTGAGTACTCAAAGGAATCTTCCCAATCAAGTTGTTATTGGATAAGTTCAAGTAACTCAAAAACGTCAAGTTTGAAATATTTTATGGGTTTTCACTAGAAAGTTTGTTTGAAGAGAAATCAATAGACACTAACAATCTCATAGCACCAAAACTTTCAGGAATTCTTCCAGTAAAAAAATTGTACGACAAATTCAATGACCACAATGCTTCAAGACTCGTCATTTCAATAGGAATCTCTCCTAAAAATTTATTTTTGAAAGGGTCTATGCTTCTAACCAAATTAAGAATAATGTTGTACTCGGTTGTTTGCCCTTTCATCACGACTAATGCATCCTCTATAGCAGCACTGTAATTGGTCGAATGACGTACACCATTTTGTACTAAATCGTTCATTGTCACCATGGCACTGCTGTTAGTGATGCATCTTGGTATAGCTCTAAAGAAATTATTCTGAACAAGATCTATGATTTGTAGAGAAGCAAGATTACAAAGTTCCCTTGGTAAAAGGCCATGAAACTTATTTGATCGAAGGTTGAGAATCATAAGGCTAGAAAGTTTGCCTTCCATCCATGTTAGAATGGTTCCAACAAGCTCATTTTCACCAATAGCAACTGTTCCTAACTTCATACAATTTCCAAGTGACATAGATATTGTTCTAGAAAGGTTGTTTTTTTGAAGGCGCAACCATTGAAGCTCCCTCAAAGTTCCCATAGAGACTAGAAGGTTACCAGTAAATTTATTATTGCCCAAATCCAAAACTTTTAAAAAGGGCCAAATCATGCAACAATAAGGTAATTTTCCTGATAAAAAATTGCCTATAAGTTTTAGGAACTCTATTTCCTTAGGTTCATGCATCCTATAACATACAAAATGAGAAATGGATTCCGAAAAGTTATTGTTGGAAAGATCAAGTCCGTATAGGGGATATGTAAGAGGTAATGGACCTGATAAATTATTTGAACTCAAGTGAAGGAAATAAAAACAAATTCCTTTCAATAAATATGGGATCCTAACGTGGATATGGTTATGAGAGATATTTAAATAAATAGGATTGTGGAAGAGATTTCCAAAATTTGTTAGGAATTGTATATGAAATTCCTGAGTTAGATATATCTAACCCAGACAAAAACTTTTGTGAATAAACCCACGATGGAAATCGAGGTTGTAAACCGTTAGTCTCGATTTTTAACTTCCTAGTGTTAGAAACTAGATTATGAAGTTAAAATAATAAATCTAGTCAACGTTAATTTAACCAGGGACATTGAAGAGTGAACAATCGTTATAGAATTATACAATGACTAATTTAATAAGAAAAAGTCAATGAAGGGTAAAATAGTCCATCCATAAACACGAGATAAATTATAAAGGACAATATGATCAAGTCTAAAAATAAGAATTATAGGATTTATTAATTATAGTTAGTGGTCAATTATACAATGACCTGCACTAGTCTGACTTATTTGAGATTATTCTAGACCTTAAATCATGCTTAGGAATCATAGCAAACCATATGTTTTGGAAGGGAACGATTCCGATAAAAATTATGTAGATTATGACCAAAATAGTGCGTTTAAAGAGTCGTAATGTGAGATGTCCATGTAAATGCAATTTTTATGGCATGAAATGAATATATTTGATCATAATTAGATAAAAGAACCTTAGATACGAAAAAAATAACATCGTCTCTTGTTTGATCCGAAAACGAGCATAAAAAAATATAGAAAAATAGGCGTTTTTCCTAGGTTTCACCCCTCAATACTTAGAGTTTTTCGAAACCATTTTACGAGGGACCTAAGTGAGAGATAAGAAGATGGTCCAAGTAAAAATGGAGGCGAAACAGCCTGTAGAATGGGTTGTGCGCACTGTTCTATTATAGGGGGTCCAAAATTTTGACTTTTCGTTCCGAGCTTCTGAAAATTATATGGACTGCGTGGGGGTATTCCTAGGGATGTATAACTGAAAATTTTGCAAAAAAATTGAAATTAGGAAGCCTCGGTTAAATTAGAAGTTAGTAGAGAAAGTTGTAGTCAAAAAGTGCATTGTAATGAATTTTTAAAGTTTAAAAGCAATGTGTGTAGTTTATGTAGCACATTTTAGCATATTTTAAATAAGAATATGTGGTGCAGGTGACGCACAAACTAGCGGGGCGAAGGAGCTTCCGTGAGGTTCTCTAGTAAGCTTGGAAAGCGAGGTAAGTGTTTCACCACTTGCATTTGTTTGGTTTCTATTTTAAGTTTTGCATATTGTGCTAAATAAAAATAAAAATGACTTTTAAATTCAAAGTTTAAGTTTTGAGTACGTAGGTTTCTTATGGAACCCATGAAGTGATTGAAACCAATATAAAGTTGTTTTTAAAATAAGTGAATCAAGAGAGTTTTTAAAGTTTCAAAAATAAGTAATTTTGTGCTTTTGCACTTAGTGAATTTAGTTTTAAAAACCCATGTATATACCTTAAGAACATATGGGATTTAGCGCTATGTGACGATGCAGAAAATTCCGTCCGTAGTCGCTCAGCCTATAGAGTAATTAGCACTACGAGACGATACAGAAAATTTCGTCCATAGTTACTTAGTTTTTCTAAAATATATAGCGCTATGTTGCGACGCAAACAATTCCGCATGTAGTCGGTTAGTTTAGCAGTTTGACACTACGTGGCGATGCAGTACATTCAGCTCGTAGCTCCCAAAGTTATAGCGCTACGATTGTGATGCAGTAAATTCCGCGTCGTAGTGGTTAAGATACCCCAATAGCTTCACGTTGGCGTTAGTTAGAATCACTCGTGATGGTTACAGTATTTTAAGGGTATAGATGGAGATTTTGAAAGAAAACTTTAAGATTTTAAAATTCCTAAGGATGAATAAGATTATAACTTATTACATTAGTGCATGTTATATTACATGGTCTTGTTGCACTAACTTGTTTATCTGTTGTGTAACTTATTTATACCATTAGGCGATATCGTAGGATGGTGGGACGACGCCATTTTCATTTCATATATATATAGGTAGGTAAGTCACAAAATATGTTTGTATAAATCATATACATGGGAAAACACTTGTATTATACTACAATCATGACATTTTTGCATTTTGGATTTGTATGATTATAAATGTGTTAGGAGATAAACTCAGAAAGAAAGAAGAAGAAGAAATCATAAAGCACAATCAAGCACACATCACAAAAACATAAAATAAAAGAGACACAAGAGTTTTACGTGGTTCGAGAAATTTCTTACGTCCACGGAGTGCATCAGCACTTCTTCCACTATCAAATTGATAATTACAAATTCAAGCCTTTGTCTCTCTCACTCTTAATCACGAATCTCTCTCTCACAAATCTCTCTCATCTTCCTACACTTGTCAATCTAAGTCTAAAACCCTTAGAGACCCCTTAATACATCATAGAACACACATATGAGATGTTTTACATGTGTATTTATAGTATAGGAATAATCCATTGTCGGTTTGGGTTCAAAAAATTGAAAAGGAAACGGATTCAAAAAATCCGTATAAAACTGACCACCGAATCTTGTTAGGGTGCATGAGAGCGCATGTGACCTTTATTCACTGCGATTTTTAAGATATTGGATTCATCTGGAAATAAGCTTTCCAACGATATCTTATTTAAGCAAAACGGATTTCATTTGACCTACTTACGTGTCAAACAAGTTTTGACTCTATTTGGAATCCAAAATATTTCAAACTTCCAATTCCGAATTCTTTCTAATTCAAGATTCCTTCAGGCTTCACAATTCCAACAATCTCCCACTTGAAGACTGAAACACATGCAATCATTAATTCTTATGACTAGTGAAAACAGTGCACTCAACGTCTTCTTCTTTAACCTTGAAGACCAACTGAAGCTAAATACAGCTCCAGTTTCTCGATAGTCACTGGCTTGGTCAACATGTCAGCTGGATTCTTACTCCCAAGAATCTTCACAAGTGTCAACACACCTTCATCCAACAAAGTACGAATGAAGTGATATCTCAGACCTATATGCTTAGTCCTCGAATGAAATGCTGAATTCTTGGCTAAGTGTATCGCACTTTGGCTATCACTGTGCAATACATTCAACACTTGTTTAAACCCCAATTCTGCTAATAGACCTTGTAACCAAATCAGTTCTTTGCTTGCCTCTGTAACCACTACATACTCTGCCTCAGTCGTAGATAAAGTCACAATCTTTTGTAACCGAGAGACCTAACTAATGGTCATCGCTCCCAAAGTAAAAACGTATCCTGTAGTACTCCTCCTATGATCCACCTCCCAGCAAAGTCAGCATCAACATATCCTTGTAACTTCAAATCACCCATTTTGAAGCATAAACATTTTTCTGTTGTACCTCGTAGATACCTCAAAATCCATTTAACTGCCTCCCAATGCTGCCTGCCTGGATTAGACATAAATCTACTAACTGCTCCCACTGCATGAGCAATATCTGGTCTCGTGCAAACCATAGCATACATTAAGCTTTTAATTACAGACGCATATGGAACTTTATCCATAAATGCCTTTTCTCCATATGTCTCTAGACACTGATCCTTGGAAAGTCTAAAATGATTGGCTATACGAATTTTAACTGGTTTAGCGTCACTCATGCTAAAACGTTAAAGAACCTTACGAATGTACTCTGCCTGAGACAATTGCAATGTACATCTCTTCTTATCTTTTTAATTCTCATTCCAAGAATCTGCTTTGCTGCCCCTAAATCCTTCATCTCAAACTCACTCGACAGTTGTTTCTTCAACTTTTTTATTTCTTCCAAATCTGCTTTAGCTACTAACATGTCATCAACATAGAGTAATAAAATAATGTAACTGGTACCAACCTTCTTGAAGTAACAACAATGGTCAGCATTGCATCTCAAGTATCATTTCTTTTGCATAAAGCTATCAAATTTCTTGTACCATTGACAAAGAGCTTGCTTGAGACCATACAAGCTTTTAGTCAACCTACATACCAAATTTTCTTTTCCTTTTTCCGCAAAACCTTCTGGTTGCATCATGTATATCTCCTCCTCGAGATCACCATGCAGAAAAGCGGTCTTTACATCTAATTGCTCTAGATTGTAAATCTTCCGCTGCCACAATGCTCAAAACTAACCGAATTATACTCAACTTCACAACAAGGGAAAATATCTCTGTATAGTCAATGCCTTCTTTTTGTTGAAAACCCTTGACCACTAATCTAGCCTTGTATCTCTTGGAGCCATCATGTTCTTCCTTAATTCTGAAGACCCATTTATTCTGGAGTGCCTTTTTACCCTCTGGTAACTTTGTCAACTCCAATGTATGGTTCGAATTTAGAGACTTTATCTCATCCTTCATCGCTAGCTCCCACTTGCTAGAATCATCTACCTGACATGCCTCAGCATAGCATTCAGGCTCCCCATCAGTCAGTAGCAGATAGTTCAGGTCATACTTCTTGTTTGGTATTCGACATCGCTTGGACCTTCGTAATGCATTTGCTGGATCTTCTGACTTATTAGGGTATAAATTTGCAACTCCCTTTTCTAGTGTTTTTGAATCTACACCTCCAGACGTCGAACTTGAAGTAGTGACTGGTTCCTTTTCTATAGGCTCATTGGCTTCTGATTTCATACCTAACTTAAGATTCTTACAAACAAGCACATCATCATAATTAAAATAGTTAGGTTCAGATGTGCCCCCACTAGAAGACTTTATAGATTTCCTATCTTTATACATAACTTTCTCATTGAAGATGACATCTCTGCTCCTGATCATCTTCCTACCATTTTCATCTCAAAACTTGTACTCAAATTTATCATTCCCATAGCCAATGAAAATACATTTAACAGATTTTGGGTCAAGTTTGTTTCTAGCATTATCACTAACATGGACATATGCTACACAATCAAAAACTCTAGTATGAGAAAGTTTTACCTCTTGACCACTCCAAATTTCTTCGGATAGTTTGAAATCTCAAAGTGTTTATGGACCACGATTGATCAAATAAGCTGCTGTATTGATTGCTTCTGCCCAGAACTACTTTGGCAAACCAGCGTGTAGCCTCATGCTTCTGTCTCTCTCAGTCAATGTTCAGTTCATACGTTCTGTAACACCATTCTACTGTGGAGTACCAGGCATGGTTCTCTCGAGACGAATCCCACTCTCAAAGCATAACTTTTTGAACTTAGAATCTTCATACTCACCATCATTATCTTATCGTAACTTCTTGATTTTCAACCCAGTTTCATTCTCAACCATTGCCTTCCACTTCTTGAAGGCATCAAATACTTCAAATTTCTGCCTCAAAAAATAAACTCAAATCTTCCTTGAGTGATCATCTATGAAAGTGAGGAAATAGTATTTTCCACCAATTGAGGAAACCGGTGCAGGTCCCCAAATATCTGTGTGAACTAACTCCAATTTCATTGCCTTCGGAGTTCTCCCGGTTTTTTTAAAGCTCACCCTTTTTTGCTTTCCAAAAACACAACTTTCACACATGTCTAGGTCAATCGATTTCAAATCTGACAACTTGCCATTCGAATGCATGACTCTCAGTCCCTTAGCACTCATATGCCCAAGCCTTTGATGCCATAGGTTGGGATCATCTCTACTTTCAGCTGCAGTAAATAAACCACGTCCATCTATGGTTGTGTAAAGAGTTCCATTCTTTTTTCCTCTAGCGATAGTCATAGCTCCCTTCGAAATCTTCCAGACATCCCCTGAAAAAGTTGTCACATAACCATCTTAGCTAACTGCCCAATTGAAATTAGATTTTTCTTTAAATTAGGTATATACCTTACATTATCCAGTTTCCAAATAGATCCATTCAAATTGATCTTCACTTTTCCTTTATGCATAATGTCATAAGTTTTGTCATCACTAAGATAAACCTTTCCCAGATTGCTTGTTACATATTCTTCAAATAATTCCTTCCTAGAGGTAGCATGAAATGATGCTCCTGAGTCCAATATCCATGACTCAGTATTATCCTCCAAAGAGCAAATTAAAGCATTATCTAAACCTTCTGAAACATAATTCGCACTAGTCTGACCATCGCTTTCTTTCTTTAAAGCTTTACATTCTGACCGGTAATGCCCCGTCTTATGGCAATTCCAATACTCGATGTCTTTCTTACCACCTTGCGAATTGTTCTAACAATTCCTAGATTTAGACTTACCACGCTTCGACTTGGATCTATCACGTTGCCCACTTTTAGTGTTGCTTCTTCCTCTACTCTCTACATTTAAGGCTGAATTTGAATTGAAGAACCCATCTTCACGCCTACGAATCTCTTCAGTCATGATCATATCCACAACTTTTGAAAACTTCAATTTTTCTTTTCCAAACGCACCACTGATTAACTGGACTGTACCCTTCCAACTTTCAGGTAACTGACCAAGAATGAGCAAGGCTTGTACTTCATCATAAAACTCGATCTTTACGGACATTAGCTGATCCGTAATCTCATTAAAAGCATTCAGGTGCTCCTTGAAGTTTCTATTTTCTGACATTCGAAGAGAAAAGAGTTTCTTTATTAGATGTACCTTGTTTACCGCAAAAGGTTGTTCATAGAGATTTGATAAGGCTTTCATGAGAGACGTCGTCGTGTCTTGATTTTTCACATTAAAGGCTGCTGATCTCGATAGACTCAATCTATTCGTGCTTAGGGCTTTGCGATCTAACACTTTCGAATCTTCATCTTTCACGTCTGCTGGCTTTTTTTTTAGCGGTAAGTACAAGTCTTTCTGGTACAGGTAATCATCCATCTGTATCTTCCAAAAACTGAAATTCAACCCATCGAACTTTTCAACCTTGTAATGGTCCTTCTCTAATCCCAAGATATTATGCCCAAACTGAAAAAATCAACCACTAACGAACTTCACTCTGATACCAATTATTAGGAGATAAACTCAGAAAGAAAAAAGAAGAAGAAATCATAAAGCCCAATCAAACACACATAACAAAAACATAAAATAAAAGAGACATAAGGGTTTTACGTGGTTCGGGAAATTTTCTATGTCCATAAAGTGCACCAGCACTTCTTCCACTATCAAATTGATGATTACAAACTCAAGCCTCTGTCTCTCTCACTCTCAATCACGAATCTCTCTCACATTCCTACACTTGTCAATCTAAGTTTAAAACTCTTAGAGACCCCTTAATATATCATAGAACACACCTATGAGACGTTTTACATGCGTATTTATAGTGTAGGAATAATCCATTGTCGATTTGGGTTCAAAAAACTAAAAAGGAAACGGATTCAGAAAATCCGTGTAAAACTAACCACCGAATCTTGTTGGGGTGCGTGAGAGAGCATGTGGGCTTTATTCGCTGCGATTTTTAAGGCATTGGATTCCTCTCAAAATAAGCTTTCCAATGATATCTTATTTGAGTAAAACGGACTTCGTTTGACCTACTTACGTGTCAAACAAGTTTTGACTCTTTTTGGAATCCAAAATCTTTTCGGAATCCAAAATCTTTCAAACTTCCAATTCTGAATTCTTTCTAATTCAAGATTCCTTCAGGCTTCACAATTCCATTAAAATGCTATTGTAAATATTTATGCATTTTCATATATGAGGTATATATGCATATTCTAGTATGAGTTCATACATATTTTTGTGGAAAGTGTGATGAAAATGTATGTTTGTGGATAAACGAAGTTGGGAGGAAATGAATATATAGTCGAAGTATGTTTTATTGTAGGTAAAAATTTTGGAAACATAAAAAATGCAGCCGTTATGCTGCTGAAATTTTTATAAAATCATTTTAAAAACAAATCGCGAAAAATTTTATCCACCCAAGTTATTTACAAAAGTAAAGAATACAATCGAATTAAGTTAAGAAAATCAGGTAAGATTAAGGAGTTCACTCCACGAGTCTCTCCATTCTAACAAGTCGAATTGAGAGAAGTCCGTTGGAGTGCCCGGCGGGACCCTTCAGATATGAGATCAGAGAGAGTCTGGGTTGGGTAGTTGGTAATAGAGCCCGGTTTTCTAAAAATTTGAGATTGAGTTTTAAAAGAATGATTTGAGCTACGTTATGCATTGAGTTTTAAAGAAAGTTAATATCATTTTGTGCATTAAGCCAAGCTTATTATATATGAATCATGCATAAGAGTATTGTAAGCATTACATTTTCTTGAGATTGCATAATTGATGTATTCTTACATTATATAAGATAAGCATGATGCGCTAAGATGTTAAATTAAGTATTGCATGAAATTACGATGCTAATTCATGCTGAGTTAGCATACTGATACTTGACTTCTTTGATTTTTATGTCTATTAGTACACATATAGCTATGCAGCGACGTACCCGTCCTAGGACGAGACAGGCAGTTGCAGAGGCACCTACCTAACAGGAGGAGCATGTTGAGGAGTCCATCAATGTGCCAACTAATTCTTCCCATCCGAAGCCGTTAGGACCGTCTAAAGCAGAGCTTACTCGAGGACCTATTCCAGGGCAGATGGAGCAAATGACCCAGATGCTGGCAGCGACACTCCAGCAGCCGCGGGAGACTGGCATATCTATTGAGTACGCTTGCAAGCTAGGCACCAAACCGTATGATGGGACCAGAGAGCCTGAGTGATGGAAACCAAGATAGCAAGCATGAAGGATGACGAGACAATTGGACAATAAGGCAATTGAAAGTTGTTGGGCTTAATTTTGAAGGCTTTGGGAGTTAATTGAAGGCAATTAAAGGCAAACTGAAGTTATTTGAGCTTTAGATAATTTGGGCTAAATTTATTTTAATTGTAATGAGTTTTTAAATTAAGTTGGTTTATTTAATTTTATATTAGGTCTTAATTAATGTATTGGGCCGAAATATTTAAATAACTTAAACCCATGCTTAATTGTTTTAAACCCATGATTATGTTTAGTAAGCCTAATTGTTAGGAGGCTAGGGTTTCAACAATGTTTTATTTTATTGGCCTATAAAAGGCTTGTAATTCTAAGCAAAAAGTTGAATAATGGAATGAAGATGCAGCTTTATGTTTCGCTGAGAGAGTGAATTTTCTCTTATTGTTCTTCCATGAAGATGTGATCTTATCAAGCTATATTTGTGGCGATCAAAATCATGACTTATCTCCCACCTTCTCATCTATGTATTGGGAGTGACGTCAATATCCTTCTTTTATAATTTTAGTTCTTAATTGAGTTCTAATCATTGGGTCAAAATTTCTTTATAACTTTGGTTCGTGATTGATATATAATCAATGGGTCAAAATTTCTTTTTTATAAACCTATTTTAATTTTTCTTGAGGTTGTGTTTCAATTTGACTGTTGATGTCGTATTGTTATATACAAGATTCGCATCAATTGGTATCAGAGCTTTGGGTATTAATTCAGGTTTGGTTATCCAATTTATTTGTTTTTTTTTTTTCAAAAAAGTTTTTTTTTAGATTTGTTTATTTTCTTTTCGCATAACATCGTGTTTCTGTTGTCATATTTTTCTTGTTCTTTCCTTTACTGTTCACGTCACTATATTTTTTGTGTTTTTGTTTTCATCTCTTCACAAGTTGCTAATATTCTTCATTGTGTGTGACTTCTAGTAGTAAAAAAAAAAAAAAGATGACAAAAACAAGAGAAAAAAAAAGAAAAAAAACCAGAAAAAAAAAAGTAGCAAAAATACAAGAAAGAAAATCTTAATTGGAGGAAATAGAAACTTTTTTTCCTTTCTAATTCGACATCTTACATATGAAGGAATTAATTTCATTTCTTTCCTTTTGTGTGCTAGTATAAATTAGAGGAATAAATTTTATTTCATTCATTTTGTGTCATTGCCTAAATTAGAGGAATAAATTTTATATCCTTCTTTTTATGTTCTTATCTAAATAAAATGAGTCAACGTCATTTCTTTTCTATTTTGTTCTTACTTAACTAAAGAAATAAAATTTATTTCCGTTCCATTCTGGTCTTACTTAAATAAAGGGGCAAACTTATTTCCTTCCTAATTTATTTTCTTGAAATTGTCTTGTTTCCATTTGTTTCTCACTTTGACCACAATTAATTCCTTGTTTGTGTATTCATTGTTTCTTGAATGTGTTTTTTGTTTCAATATTTCCTTTCATAAATGTGTGTTCTTTTCTTGTCGAGATTAGTCAAGGTGATTACTTTAAGAGTGACAAGTGATAAACACGTAAGAATTAGAGTGAAACATGTGAGGGAGTGTGTGAGATTCGTTTTCTTTATAAACATTCTTTTAGGTGTCAAGCACGTAATCGGACCATGATGCAAATGAGTCACGATTTGAGGACAAATCGTCTTGAGGAAAGAGGGAATGATGGAAACCAAGATAGCAAGCGTGAAGGATGACGAGACAATTGGATAATAAGGCAATTGAAAGCTGTTGGGCTTAATTTTGAAGGCTTTGGGAGTTAATTGAAGGCAATTAAAAACAAACTGAAGTTATTTGAGCTTTAGATAATTTAGGCTGAATTTATTTTAATTGTAATAAGTTTGTAAATTAAGTTGGTTTATTTAATTTTATATTGAGTCTTAATTAATGTATTGAGCTGGAACATTTAAATAAATTAAGCCCATGCTTAATTGTTTTAAACCCATGATTATGTTTAGTAAGCCCAATTGTTAGGGGGTTAGGGTTTCAACAATGTTTTATTTTATTGGCCTATAAAAGGCTTGTAATTCTAAGCAAAAAGTTGAATAATGGAATGAAGATGCAGCTTTATGTTTCATTGAGAGAGTGAATTTTCTCTTTTTTTTTTTCCATGAAGATGTGATCTTTTCAAGCTATGCTTGTGGCGATCAAAACTATGACTTATCTCACACATTCTCATTTATGTCTTGGGAGTGGCGTCAATATCATTCTTTTATAATTTTGGTTATTGATTGAGTTCTAATAATTGGGTCAAAGTTTCTTTATAACTTTGGTTCGTGATTGACATATAATCAATAGGTTAAAATTTCTTTTTTATAAATCTATTTTAATCTTTCTTGGGGTTGTAATTCAATTTGACTGTGGGTGTCATATCGTTATATACGGGGTTTGCATCACCGAGAGAGCATTATCATGACTAGAGACGAATGAGGAGATATTCCAGGTCATGGGGTGTTCAAAGGATCAGATGGTTACCTTCTCCGCCTTCCTGTTGAAGGATCGAGCAAAAGATTGGTGGAGAGCGCATCAGAGGGCACACCCAGGTGGAGTCTCCTGGTCCGAGTTCAAGAAGAAGTTTACAAACAAGTTCTTCCTTAAGAGCTACAAGGATGCAAAGATTGATGAATTCATCAAATTTGAGCAGAGAAGCCTTACAGTGACGGAGTATGAGAAAAAATTCTCGGAATTGGTCCGCCTGGTTTCATATATTACAGAAAATGAAGAGCAGAAGGTGAACAGGTTCACTACTGGTTTGAGTCCACAGATCTGGACATATGTGATCTCCGCAGGACATTCGTGATACGGGGAGTTAGTAGAGGCCGCTACCAGAGTTGAGCGGAGTGTCGAGCCCGCCCCTCAGCCAAGAAAATTTGAGCAGAAGCGCAGTTGGACAGGTAGCCAGTAAGGAGGAACCAATAAAGTAGCTAAGAGCGGTTAGAGGCCAGCCTGGTTTGAGAGTCAGTGACAGAGTCAGAGACCTCAGACGAACCAGAGTTCGATTCAGTTTTTCGCAGGGTCCAAGAGTCAGCAGAGTTGGAGGAGCCGACCAGTTTGCAGTAGATGTGGCCGATCACACCCCGGTGAGTGCCTCCAGGGCAGGACCGGATGCTTCAGGTGTGGACAAGAGGGTCACTTAATGCGAGAATGTCCCAACGTAGTTGCGTCGAGCCCAACTGAGGCTAAATCCACAGTCTAGGGACAGACCAGTGGTGGTCATGGACCAGAAAGAGGAGGCCCCCAGACCAGAGCAGCCATAGGCTTAAAGCCGCCTAGCGGTAGACCCAACAAGAGCCTACCATCGCGAGCACCACCTGGTAGACCTCGTAGCCAGGCCGTGAGAGTATATACGGTGACATAGCAGGCGACAGATGCAGCACCGGAGGTGGTCACAGGTACCATTTCTTTGTTTGATTCAAATACTCACGTACTGGTGGATCCAAGAGCCACTCATTCTTTTATTGCACGGGAGTTCATAGATAGAGTCGAGATAGAGTTGAGACCGACTGAGTGTAGCATGGTAATGTCACTTCCCACGGGCGATTCGCTTATTGCGGATAGAGTTTACATGGGAAGTAAAGTGATTATAGCAGATCATGAGTTCAAGGCTGATCTGATAGTGCTCGATATCCATGATTTCGATGTTATTTTGGGCATGGATTGGCTTTCCAAGCATCGTGCTATCATAGACTGCTACAAAAAAGAGGTCTAGTTCAGTAAGCCTGGGGAACCAAATATAATCTTTTGTGGAGAGCGGAAAATACTCTTTACAAGTTTGGTGAGTGTAATACAAGCCAATAAAATGCTCCGTAAAGCATGCTAGGGGTACTTGGTTTATGCAATAGCAGCTGTTAGTAGTGAATTGCAATTGGCAGAAGTTCCTGTGGTTAATGAATTCCCAAACGTCTTCCCCAATGACCTACCAAGGTTGCCACCAGATAGAGAGATTGAGTTTGAAATTGAGTTAGTACCTGGTACAGAGCCTATTTCGATAGCGCCATATCAAATGGCGCCAGCAGAACTAAAAGAGTTGAAGGTGCAAATGGAAGAACTGTTAAGCAAAGGCTTTGTTAAGACGAGCACATCACCATGGGGAGCTCTGATGTTGTTTGTTAAGAAGAATGATGAAAGCCTTCGTTTGTGCATCGACTACAGGCAGCTCAATAAAGTTACCATCCAGAATCAGCACCCGCTACTAAGAATTGATGACCTGTTCGATCAGCTTCAAGAAGCAAAAGTCTTCTCAAAGATAGATCTAAGGTCGGGGTATCATCAGTTGAGAGTACGTAGGGAAGATGTCCCTAAGATGGCTTTTAGGACTCACTATGGGCATTATGAGTTTCTAGTGATGTCGTTTGGTTTGACGAATGCCCTAGCAGCTTTTATTGATCTAATGAACAAAGTCTTCAAACCCTATCTGGACAAGTTCGTGATAGTTTTCATCGATGACATCCTTGTGTAATCAAGTAGTCGAGAGAAACATGCAGAGCACTTGAGGATTATATTGCAGACTCTGAGAGAGCATCAGCTCTATGTGAAATTTAGCAAGTGCTAGTTTTGGCTTGATCGAGTGGCATTCTTGGGACATGTGGTGTCCGCAAAGGGTATATCAGTAGACCCCCAGAAGATAGAGGTCATTGTAGATTGGAAGCCACCCATGAACGTGACAGAAGTTAGAAGTTTCTTGGGCCTAGCAGATTATTATAGAAAGTTTGTGGAAGGGTTCTCGAAGATTGCTACTCCATTGACCAGGTTAACCAGAAAAGAAGAGAAGTTTGTTTGGTCAGAAGCATGCTAGGGTAGTTTTGATGAGTTGAAGCAGAGGTTGACTACTGCACCAGTGCTTACTCTTCCCTCAGGAAGTGAGGGATTTACAGTGTATTGTGATGCCTCCAGGCAAGGTTTAGGTTGTGTGTTGATGCAGCACGATAGGGTGATAGCTTATGCTTCGAGACGATTGAAGAAGCATGACGTGAACTATCCAACGCACGACTTGGAGTTAGCGGTCGTAGTGTTCGCTTTGAGGATTTAGAGTCACTACCTTTATGGAGTACCTTGCAAGATCTTTACAGATCATAAAAGTTTGCAGTATCTGTTCTCGTAGAAAGAGTTAAACATGAGACAAAGAAGATGGGTGGAACTCATCAAGTACTATGACTGCACTATTGAATACCACCCGGGCAAAGCGAACGTGGTGGCAGATGCATTAAGCAAAAAGCATACTAGTTCTTTAGCGCAGTTAAAAGTCAAGTATCTATCTATATTGATAGAGTTGAGATCAATGGGAGTCAGTTTGGAGACGGCAGAGTTAGGTGCTCTACTAGCAACCTTTCATGTTTATCCTATATTGGTGGACCAGGTTCGAGAGTTACAGGTTTAGGATCCGTATTTTATGAAGCTGAGAAGCAAGATAGAGGCTGGGCAGCAAAGTAGCTTTACCTTGAGAGGTGATGGAACATTAGTCCAAAAACAGAGACTGTGTGTGCCAGATGTCGAAGAATTGAAAAGAGAAATCATGGAAGAAGCCCACTCCTCAGTATATGCTATGCACCCAAAGAGTACAAAGATGTGTTGGACTCTGAAGGACCATTACTGGTGCAGAGGCATGAAGAAGGAGATAGCAGAGTTCGTGTCCAAGTGCTTAACTTGCCAGCAGATTAAGATTGAGCATCAGAAACCCGCAGGTTTACTATAGCCTTTGTCCATTCCGGAATGGATGTGGGAAAGGATCACGATGGATTTCGTGGTGGGACTTCCTAGGACACAAAGCGGACATGATGCCATTTGGGTGATAGTTGATAGATTGACGAAGTCCGCTCACTTTCTTGCTATTAAGAACATCTATTCTTTGGAAAAGTTAGCTGAGCTATATGTAGATGAGATCATGAGATTACATGGTGCACCGGTGTCCATTGTATCAGACAAAGATCCTCGCTTCACTTCTCGATTCTGGTCGAAGCTGCAGAAGCCATGGGCACCAGATTGAGCTTCAGTACAACTTTTCACCCACAGACAGATGGCCAATCAAAAAGAACCATCCAGACTCTCGAAGACATGTTGAGAGCATGTGTAATGGAGTTTAAAGGGAGTTGGGATAGTCACCTAACCTTGATCGAATTCGCTACAATAGCTGTCAGGTCAGTATTGGCATGGCACCGTATGAGGCATTGTATAGCAGGAAGTGCAGAACCCCAGTCTGTTGGGACGAAGTAGGTAAAAGAAGATTGATTGGCTCAGAGATTGTCCAAGCTACAACCGAGAAAATAAGTGTGATTAGAGAACGGTTGAAGATAGCAAGCAACAGACAGAAAAGCTATACGGATAATCGGAGACGAGATCTAGAGTTTGAAGTGGGTGACAGAGTATTCTTATAGATCTCACCTTGGAAGAGTATCTTGAGATTTGGGAAACATGGGAAGCTGAGCGCACGATACATGGGGCCCTACGAAATCGTAACAAGAGTGGGTGTGGTAGCTTATGGGTTGAAGTTGCCACCAAAGCTAGCCAACATCCATGATGTGTTCCACGTCTCTATGCTTCGCAAGTATATCGCCAATCCTTTGCATATTCTGAAAGAACAACCAGTCCAATTGAAGGAAAACATGACATACGAGGAGCAGCCGGTGGCGATTCTAGATCGTAGGGATCAAGTGCTGCGTAATAAGGTGATTCCGCTAATGAAGGTGTTGTGGCAAAATCATGGGTCAGAAGAGGCTACTTGGGAGCCTGAAGAGCAGATGCGTGCCCAGTATCCTCACTTATTTGAATCAGGTAAACAGTTTAAAATTTCGATGACGAAATTTTTATAAGGGGAGAAGAAATTGTAAACTTTTAGTCTCGATATTTAACTTCCTAATATTAGAAACTGGATTATGAAGTTAAAATAATAAATCTAGTCAACGTTAATTAACCAAAGATATAGAAGAGTGAACGATCGTTATAGAATTATACAATGACTAATTTAATAAGAAAAAATCAATGAAGAGTAAAATAGTCCATCCATAACACGAGATAAATTATAAAGGATAATATGATCAAGTCTAAAAATGAGAATTATAGGATTTATTAATTATAGTTAGTGGTCAATTACTAATGAGACTAAATTAAACTATTAGTGATAGTCAAAGTAGTTAAAGGGACAAGCTTGTCATTTTAGGAAATGTTATTTATGTATATAAGCAACACTTAGAGAAAAATTAAGAAAGAAAGAAGCAAAGTTGTCGTGAGACATTAGAAAGAGTGAGAGAGAGTGGTGTGAAAAGAAGAATGAATCATAAGTTTAGAGTGGGAGAGAGGGACGGTAGCCATGATGCAAGAAGAAAGTGATTTCTCCTCCAACCTTTAAGCCTCCAATCATCGATCTAAAGTGTTTCCAAGCTAGAATCACAAATCCCAAGCAAGACAAAGGTAATTCTTCTAGTTTTTCTTGAGTTGAGAGTTGTTTTGAATGAGTAAAAGCATGAAGTTGGAGTAGTATGAGTATGTTGATAGTCTTGTTGTTGTAGTGAGTTGTGTGGGGTATTTTACACTTAAAACTAGTATAGAACCCTAAGTGGGTATTATAGAAGTTTAAATGACATGTTGTCATGTGTAAATCTTAGGCTAGGGTTCATGGATAGCAAACTTTAAAGTATGGTTTAAAACACTCAAATGTTAAACAAGTTGTAGACAAATTGTTTGATAAAAGGATTGAGTGAAATTGGCATGTAGAATTGACAAGATCTACTCTTTGATGTGTATGTGTGTGTGTCTTAGCCATGAAGGACAGTAAGATACCTTTGAGTTTTGATTAATTTGAACTCAAATCTAAGCATAATTAAGGTTAGGAAAGCATATAGAAGTGATAGGATTGTTAAAGGAGTAGTTTTAAGCAAATTGAAGAATCCCGAGCCAAACAAAGGGACAGTGATGACTTGCACTAGTCTGACTTATTTGGGATTGTTTTAGACCTCAAATCATGCCTAGGAATCATAGCAAACCATAGGTTTTGGAAGGGAATGATTCCGATAAAAATTATACAAGTTATGACCAAAATAATGAGTTTAGAGAGTCATAATGTGAGATGTCCATGTAAATGCAATTTTTATTGCATGAAATGAATATATTTGATCATAATTAGGTAAAAGAACCTTAGATACGAAAAAAATAACATCGTCGCTTGTTCGATACGAAAACGCGCATAAAAAAATGTAGAAAAATAGACATTTTTCCTAGGTTTCACCCCTCAATACTTTGAGTTTTTTGAAACCATTTTACGGAGGACCTAAGTGAGAGATAAGAAGATGGTCCAAGTGAAAACGGAGGTGAAACAGCTCGTAGAATGGGTTGTGCGCACTGTTTTATTATAGGGGGTCCAAAATTTTGACTTTTCGTTTCGGGCTTCTGAAAATTATACGGACTGCGTGGGGGTGTTCCTAGGGATGTATAACTAAAACTTTTGTAAAGAAATTGGAATTAGGAAGCCTCAGTTAAGTTAGAAGTTAGTAGAGAAAGTTGTAGTCAAAAAGTGCATTGTAATGAATTTTTAAAGTTTAAAAGCAATGTGTGTAGTTTATGTAGCACATTTTAGCATATTTTAAATAAGAATATGTGGTGCAGGTGACGCACAAACTAGCAGGGCAAAGGAGCTTCCGTGAGGTTCTCTAGTAAGCTTGGAAAACGAGGTAAGTGTTTCACCACTTGCATTTGTTTGATTTCTATTTTAAGTTTTGCATATTGTGCTAAACGAAAATAAAAATGACTTTTAAATTCAAAGTTTAAGTTTTCAGTACGTGGATTTCTTATGGAATCCATGAAGTGATTGAAATCAATATAAAATTGTTTTTAAAATAAGTGAATCAAGAGAGTTTTTGGAGTTTCAAAAATAAGTAATTTTGTGCTTTTGCACTTAGTGAATTTAGTTTAAAAAATCCATGTATATACCTTAAGAACATATGAAATTTAGCGCTATGTGATAACGTAGAAAATTCCGTCCGTAGTCGCTCAGCCTATAGAGTAATTAGCACTACGTGATGACGTATAAAATTTCGTCTGTAGTTGCTCAGTTTTTCTAAAATATATAGCGCTACGTTGCGAGGCAGACAATTTCGCACGTAGTCGGTTAGTTTAACAGTTTGGCACTATGTGGTGATACAGTACATTCCGCTCCTAGTTGCTCAGAGTTATAACGCTACGATTGTGATGCAGTAAATTCCGCGTCGTAGTGGTCAAGATACCCCAGTAGCTTCACGTTGGCGTTAGTTAGAATCGCCCGTGATGATTAGAGTATTTTAAGGGTGTACATGGGAATTTTGGAAGAAAACTTTAAGATTTTAAAATTCCTAAGGATGAATAAGATTATAACTTATTACATTAGTGCATGTTATATTACATGGTCTTGTTGAACTAACTTGTTTATCTATTGTGTAGCTTATTATACCGTTGGGCGTTGTCGTAGGACGGTGGGACGACAACATTTTCATTTCATATATATATAGACGGGTGAGTCACGAAATATGTTTGTATAAACCATGTACATAGGAAAACACCTGTATTATACTACAATCATGGCATTTTTGCATTTTGGATTTGCATGATTGTAAATAATATTGTAAATATTTATGGATTTTCATATATGAGGTAGATATACATATTCTAGTATGAGTTCATGCATATTTTCATGGAAAGTGTGATGAAAATGTATGTTTGTGGATAAACGAAGTTGGGAGGAAATGAATACATAGTCGAAGTGTGTTTTATTGCTGGTAAAAATTTTGGAAACATAAAAAATGCAGCTGTTATGCTGCCAAAATTTTTATAAAATCTTTTTAAAAATAAATAGCGAAAAATTTTGTCCACCCAAGTTATTTATAAAAGTAAAGAATACAATTGAATTAAGTTAAGAAAATCGGATAAGATTAAGGGGTTTGCTCTGCGGGTCTCTCCATTCTGACAAGTCGGATTGAGAGAAGTCTGTTGGAGTGCCCGACGGGACTCTCCAGATATGAGATCAGAGAGAGTCTGGGTTGGGTCCTGTCAAAGGTCCTAAATGACAAGATCTCAAACTTAACTCATTAAGTTGGAAAGGATGAGCCACCTAAGATTGATTGTCAAATTCAATGAATTATCAGATGCATCAAAAAATAAGAGTTTTGTGAGATTTTTAAAATGAATATGAGAAAGAGTTCCATTCAGTTTATTAAAAGATACATCTAAAAGTTTCAATGACCAGAGTTTTCTTAAGGAAGGTGGTATGGGACCTACTATAGAATTGTTCCTTAGATTAGAAGTTTGTAGGCTTTTAAATTGTCCAAATTGATAATAAGGCAAAGAACAAAAACTTGAGCATTACTCAAATATAATTACTCTAGCTTATTTGAAATACATAGCGATAAAAGATTTAAAATTTTGAATATTGCTTGAATCAACTTGATATATAAAAAATGAATTGATCTCATATTACAAAGTTTTCCGGAAAGATCTTGAAATTCTTCAAGTTTGTAATTATAACCAAGATCAAGTCTTTCGATACAAGTGAAGTTTGCTATTGCATTTGAAATCCTTCCTTGCAAGTTATTATCCAACAAAGATAGGTACTCAAGATAGGTAAATCTTTACATCCATGTTGGTATTGAAGAATTGAAATGGTTTAAAGATAAATCTAGATGTCTAAGAGAAGTTAAAGTTTGAAGTCAATTAGGAATTAGACTTTGAACTTCAGTCTCATGCATGTCAAGAAAGAGCAAATGATTAAGACCACAAACCTAACTTGGAATGTAACACCCTCTCCCTCGATCCCCGACGTTCTGGACGCCGAAGCCGAGATGGAGGACGTTACGATTTCTTATTTAAGGAAACCCATTTATTTAATCAATTTAATCTACGAAAAATCTGGCAGAGTTTCCCCTGTTTTATTGTAAAACCCAAAATTTTTGAACTTGCATATTCAAAAGAAACACTTCAAATATGTTTTCACTTTCTCAACTTCCGTAATCGGACACTCCGTCTGTCATCAAACCACTTCAACACACAAATTCAAAGATAACATATATTTCTCTTACATAAAGCTTTAAAACAAAATAAACACATGCTCATTTTAAGATACAAACTCATCTTGTTTTCCTAACTTTTTGAGAAAGCATTTAAAAACATAATACAAACCATATACATTGAAATTTACAAAACCTCGTATGCAAATGCATTGGAATATACAAAATGTAAGTCATGAAACTTTATTTTTACAAAATATATGTGACAAAGATGTCTACCAAAAAGTTCGGAGATTTGCTATGACTTGCAGAGCGCACTGGGGACTATCTCCTCTTCAGACTCTCTCTCTCTCTTAGTCTACTCGGCTCACCTCACTACCTGTGCGTGGAAAATCCAACGTGCTAAGTAAAATAGCTCAGTTGGTATACACATGTAATATCAAAATCACAAAATTTCACAAACATCGTATATGCAAGACATCATTTCACAAAACTTGAACAATATACATAGTATATGTTCAAATAACTTTTCAAAAATTTTATCAAAGGCGTTTCAACACATTTTCAATTCAAATTCGTTGTTGGTTATTAGAATATCGTAAGAGCTTTTCGTAAATGCTATTACGATATCATGAATCAATAACGGATTTCACATTTTCTCTCCGGCATAGGACACTCAGTGCTTGCCCGCCGGAGCTCAACTTCACATTCGTATCACATTGTGGACTAGACACTCGGTGTCTCTTAAGGTTCGTTAATCACATCTTATAAGCGTAATGACGTAGTACTGCTAATAAATATCTTATTGGCATGCCAACCACTAATCCCCACCTACCAATACATAAGTTTATTTAGGCTCTTAATATTTTCAATAATTACGAAAATTATAGTTTTCGATTAAACTTTTATAAATCGTTTAACTTTCAAACGGCATCATTTATTTTCATTTTCAAAATCTTTCGAAACCTTCCTCTTGGCCATTACCAAAGGACCATTTTGCTCTTGGTTTCACAATAGAAACCTTATTATACAATCACATTCTTTTCATATTTTTCATTAGGCTCTAAGAGGTGGTTTTCGAATTTTTCTCTTCGAAATCATAATTCATCACACGAATCATCATACCACGATGCGAATAACACATAAATACAAGCGAAATTCCGAAAATACCCCTAAACTTCTCTATTCTTCAAATTCGGTCAAGAGGGTTTTTCGTTTGAAATTTGTTTCATCTTCAAAATTCATTTTACAAATCGTTTAAATATCATCCGTTACATACATGATTGAACTTGAAATGACATAAATACCCATATATCCCTCTTGATACATATTCGGTCATACAAAGGGATTTTTTTGTAAAACATTTTGTTCCACTTAGTTTTTCATCATAAAATCCCATCCATCATTATCCAAACAACACATACATATAATTTATAACATCCCAACATATCAACATAACGAAATCGCAAGTTTCGAAACAAATTTTTCACTCTTTTAACTACTAATAAAATTCAAATTCGTGGTTAAAAGTATACCAACCTTTTGAGCTTTCACCCAAGCTCTCTACTAAATCAAATTAGAAGCTCAAAGCTTCTTCTTGCCTTTACTAGACTTCTTACGCCCTAATTTATCACATAGGATTTCAAAATCACATTTTAAAGCCATAAAAATGACATTAACACTAATAAATGCTTACCCAACTACCACCACATGCCTATGAATGCATCTACATGCTTACTAATTTATTTGAACACAAAAATAAGAAATTACAACACATACCTCACTTTGACCCCGTTCTAACGAAAATAAGTCTTGGTTCCTTGGATATTTTTACAAGAAATGAATGTATAAATAGGTAGGGAAGATGAAAACAAAATGATTGATGTGTTTTATGGCTTGAAAAGAGAAAAAAAAAATTGAGAGACATAAGAAGAATGCAGGTCGGTAGAAATGGGTGGAGAGGAAGAAATGAAATTTCACAAAATTTGACCCCAATGTATACTAAACAACTTATCAAAATTCTATCTTTGCCCCCACCTTTCTAAAATTCTATTTAAGCCCAACAACTATCACACATGCCATTTTTCTATTGGACAACAATAACAACTCACCATTCCACTCACTTTTCCACCACACACTTGCAACTTTTCTATTGAATCTCACAACTTTTACTTTTAAATTTCAATTTATCATTGGTTTAAGAAAATTCCCATGCAATGTATTCTAATTGCACTCATTTCATCTTCCAATGACAAATTTCCATCATCAAAGCTTTCTAATTAAATTTCTAATTAAATCTTTTTACTAAAAAAAATATTTTTCAACATAAATCATTAAATCAACTATTAAATTTTCTTAACAATTAAATATATTAATATACTAATTATACTAATTATATTTAAATTAACTTTTAATCCAACTTAATACGCTTACTTATTTAATTTAATAACGCTACTTATATGGAAATAAATTACGGGACGTTACATGGAATCATAAGGTTACTTAAAGAAGGATAATTGAGAGAATGATCAAGGGTAATGAGAGATGAAAAATTTACAATAAACAGTGGAGGAAAGTGCTGAAGTTCACATAAAAACAATTATAACACTTCTAAAGAAGAAAGTGTATTTATCTCCAATAGCTAGTTAAAGACTCTACTAAGATTTAGTCAACTCAAATCCAGGTGCTCCAATTAGGGGTGACAATTTGGAATTTAACACGACGAGTCGACATGAAACCGATACGATTATTATGAGTTAGGGTTGAACATAAACGAGTTAGGTAAATAAATGGGTTAACTCGTCTAACTCGTTTAATAATCATTCAGGTTCGTGTTCTATTAATCGTGTTATTGGTTAGCCCATTTAAATAAAGGTAAAAAAGTAATTTCATATTAGAGGGATATTCATGTAATTTTAATTGTAGGTATTTATACCCTTTAAACCTTAACCACACTCCACATTTCATTCATTTCATCCCCAGCCGCTGCACCCACATCCTCCATAGTCCACTCCATGGCTACACCATATGGCCACATGGCCTACACCAACCAATGCTTACGCTAGTTATCATCGTCACGCCAGTCAACCAACCCATCTCATTTGTCTCCATCGTCTACACCGGTTCGTAATTGCAACATCTCCTTCGTCTCCTTCCTTTCCATAATCTCTACACTAACGGTCATGGCATCTCCTTCCTCTTCATCATCTCTACACCGGTTGGTGTTTGCGACATCTCCTTCATCTCCAAAATAGTCGCAACATCTTTTTCGTCTTCATTCTCTCTACACGTCATCTATCGCGGCATCTCCGTCGTCTTATTCGTCTCCACACCGATCACATCATTTTTTTCGTCTCCGTCTTCTCCACACTGGTCACAGCATCTCTTTCATCTTCGTTGTTTCCACACCGAATGGTAGTCGTGACAACTCTTTAATAAAGTACATATTTCACATGTCTCCCTTAAACTAAGCAAAATAAAGTAAATTTCAATCACAGTAGAAACACTAGAAAAGCTAAGATACGATGAGACTGCATAAAGGCGTATGCAATTTCAGTTGGCAGTCCTAACAGTAAACATCTAGGAGCGATTACTTTAGTAAAAACACGACAGTATTCTCTCTTCTTCTCTGTTTCTTTTATAGCAATAATGTTCTTACAAGCAATAACTAAGAAATAGAATCAAGAATGGATATGACATTCAAAATGATTACAGAACTAAGAATGAGTGTTTGATAGTTCATTATATTTTTAATTTCATATATTTAGTTGAAATCATTTTATGGATTAGATGTGCTTGATAATTCAAATTAAGTGAGTTAATTATGAGATTACTTTTTAATTTTTCATGTACAGCTTAAATATATGGATTTCAATGATGTCAATATCAAAAATTGGGAAACCAATAGTATGGAAGAGAATTTTGATGAGGAAGGAGATGAATATGTCGAAGTAGAGGCCACAGATACGGGAAAAAGGGAAGAATGTCATGCTGACCAAACCGACTCCCAAAAGAAAGCTTAGATCAGAAGTGTGAAGTGTATTTACAAAACTACCATGAAGTAAAGATGGAAAGCTAAGGAGTAAGTGTAAGCTCTACAACAAGATTTATATTTGTAAAAGCAATTGGTACCGAAAACATCAAATGCCATATGGAATTAACTTGTCCGATGAGGAAAAACCATGATATAAGTCGAATGGTCATTGAAAAAATTGGTGCAGATGTTGTGGCACTTACGAAGTCTAAAGATGCTGAAGTATTTCGAGGTATGATATTTGCGGCCGTTGTATGTCATGATTTACCTTTTCAATTTGTGGAGTGGATGTGGATTAGGAAAATAATTGAATATTTGGACAAGGATTTCACTTTAGTTTTTAGGAATACCGTAAAGATGAATGTGTTAAAGATGCATGCCTAAAAAAAATAAAAGATTAGGAATATGTTAGAAGAATCCCTTGGTAGAATTAGTTTGACATGTGATTTGTGGATATCTATAGCTACTGGTGGTTATTTATGTCTGATATCACATTTTCTTGATAAAGATTGGAGTGTTACAAAAGAAAGTGTTGAATTTTTCTTTTATGGCACCACTATATGACATAGTTTCTTTAGTTCATAAGATTAATATATTGTTATGTGAGTGGAGAATTCAAAATAAGATATTTTCAATTATTTTGGACAATGTTTTATCTAATAAATCTTTTATTGATATTTTGAAAAATCAATTGAACATAAAGGGGGCATTTGTATGTCATGGTGATTTTTTATATATTCGTTGTTGAGCTCATATTTTTAATTTGATTGTTTAAGGTGGTTTGAAAGAAATAAATGAGGTGGTCTATAAAATTCATGAGTGTGTGAAATATATGAAGGGGTCGCAAGTGAGGAAACAAAAGTTTTTAGAATGTGTGAAGCAAGTTTCTCTTGATTGTAAGATGGGTCTAAGGTAAGATGTTCCAATTAGATGGAATTCGACTTATCTTATGTTTGCAAGTGCTATTAATTACTGTTGTGCTTTGTGTACATTAGAGTTGAGTGATAGTAATTTTAACCATTGTCCTTCTCCAAGTGAGTGGGAAAAGGTTGAGAAAATTGCCTTATTTTTTAAAATATTTTATAAAGTCACTTGCATTTTCTGGAGAATGAAGTATCCACTTTCAAATTTGTATTTTTCCAAGGTGTTAGAAATTTATGTGCTATTACAGCAAAACTTGGAAAGTGGTTATTTTTTTAAAAAAAATATGACCACTCAAATGTACACTAAATTTAACAAATACTAGGGTGATTGTTGTACAATCATGGCCATAGCATTGATTTTGGATCCTCGATATAAGATGAAATTTGTTGATTTTGCTTATAGAAAAGTTTATGAGGGGGATTCATTTGAGTTTGAAAATGTTCGAAGTAAATTGCATTTGTTGTTTGATGAGTATGTGAAAAATACTTCAACTTCTTCGACATCTACTCTTGGTGGTAGTGGTCATAATCTGATCATTAATTTTCGTCACAAGCTACCATTGCTCTGCCATCTTTTAGTCTCATGAAGGTAATTGCTATTTACTAGTTTGTTCATATATGTAATTTGGTTTGTTATATATATGTATTATTTGCATAATATTAACATTGTTTTTGTTTAATAAATATTTATAGGAGTGGGAATCGTTTGACAAAGATATATTCGATAGCGATTTCATGAGAAAGAAACAATTGCAGTTGTACTTGAATGAACCAAAGCTTCAAGATATAGTGGACTTTGATGTTTTGAGTTTCTAGAAAGCCAATGCAATTCGATTTCCTAAACTTGTAATGATGCCTTGTGATGTTTTGAACATCCCAATATCTATGGTCCCATCTGAATCGGCGTTTACTGTTGGTGGTTAAGTCCTTGACAATATCGAAGTTCACTTAAACCACACATGGTGGAGACTATAGTTTGCGCTCGAGATTGGATATATGGACTAAAAAGTGTTAATTACAATTTGCACGTGTTATATGATTATGAGTTTTATTTTTCTTTTTTAATGGGATAATCTTAATTTTTTTATTTGTCATTATTGTAGAAAATTCAAATCTTGGATTGGATAAGTTTACCAAAGATGTTATGAACATAAATGATGATAGTGAAACTGTTAGTGCTAGTAATCATTCTATCGAATCTTTCTCATCACAAATTACCATATAGTGATAAAATTTTATTGGTTTTGATAAAATATTTATTAAAATATTTTTTTCATGTATAAATATGATAAGACCCGACCTGGATTCCCTTTATCAAACCCAGCGATCCTGTCGGGCACCCCAAGAAACCCTTCTAAAGCTTAACTAGCAAGACCCCAAAAGGATGCCGTGGAGCAAGCCTTTAACTATTATTATTTTACTAAACATATGAATCATAAAATTTTAAAGCTCTCATATCAAATTTCAAGTAAATTTTTAAAATTATAATTAAGAGTATTATCACAAACATTCGGGTAACTAAAACATGCATGTGTCATCTTAACATAAAAAGTTCTACAAAATTTGTTCACAATCAAATATACACAAACACATGATTGATTTCCAAATCACAGTATTCATAAAAGACTTTGCAACATCGTCGATCGTTTAGCCCATCTAATCTGAACGAGACGAACGGGTACCCTGATTACTTGTTCTTGCACCTGGGAGGTTTTTGTAACATAAAATCAAAAATATTATGAGCTACAGAAGCTCAATGAGTGTGTACGTGTTTCTATTTAAACTAATCTCTATAAAATATACCTCCCAAAAAACGTTTGAAAAATATTTTTCTTTTAAAATATTTTTATTTCTAAAAACTTATATTTATAAATTTACTGCAAAGTTTTCAAAAACTTGTGCTAAATTTAGTTTGTAAAATACTATAACATTTCACAAATTCTCGAGCATGGTTAAAAAAATTTTCTTTCTAAAATTCACTTTTAATGGTATGTTTTTCTTTCTATAATGCATTAATGGGAACCCAAGGGAAGCTATAACCACATGACAACTAATCTAGCGCCGCTCAATGTGGGGTCACGTGGTGTAAAGCTAACATCGCACACTGTGACAAAACTACAAAAACATCTCGCTACTACGTGGTGGAATGCTACATCGCACATCGCATAGCGACTTAATATCCCATAAGTGTAGAGGGCGACTCGACAGACATGACATACTCAATCCCCCCAATGTTAGTGACACGCCCTCCCAACACTTGCTATATACTACGGGGCATACCAGCTAGGTCTGAATCTATAAAATTTATCTATGAATTTGGGTCATCCACTAGCCTTTGAAAACTTTTTCTTTCTATAATTCAAATCAAATTCTTTTTCATTCTATAAACATAAAGTGTGCCAATAGGTTGCATACCATCTCATACGTAAACTATTCATTTTTATGCTAGAATATAAAATCATTTATAAGCTAAAATATATAATGAAAATATATAAAATGCTTGCATGATAAACTGAAAAGTATTTAACATTAATAAAAACAATTTCACACTCACTACCTAATTTCCAATGCACTCGAAATCACTTATTCAGTGACCTCTTTTAGCTTGCCTCTTCACCTACACCTAATACAAATGAAATCTCTACTTATAATGTGCAAGGATATCCAACACCTCAATTCCAAGTCATTTCTATTATCACTATAACTTATAATCCCATTCAAGAGGTAACAAATTGCACACTGCCTGGTCCGGATCAAGCTACGAGCTCGGTCAGCTCATCCAACTCATCCTTTTTTGCGAGTTGCTACCTTCTTCCAACTTAGCCCGCTTTACAGGCACTGCCCAACTCATCTTTTGTAAGTTATTGCCTTAGTCTAGCTCGAACATGTATTATAACGGACTGCGGCATCACCTAACCCTTTTTGTGAGCTACCGCTCTAGGTCAGCTCGGACAAGTGCGATAAAAAGTGAAACGGGCATCGCCTAGCTTGCTCTTTGTGAGCTCATGCCCTAGGCTAGCTTAACAGGTGCTGAAATGGGTTGCGGGTACCATCTAGCTTGCACCTCGTGAGCTCCCGCCCTAACTCACGCGTATTCAATTTTTAACATTTCTTTTCCAAGTTTTACACTCCACTAGGTATTAACATGCCCCAACCTCATTAAATTTCACATGCAGACACTCAGCAACATTTCATTAGTTTCTTCATCTAAAACCAAGTCGTGACCACAACAGGTTTTGTGACAGAAACTTAATCATCCTACATAATAATCAAACTACCTTAATTCAACATATTTTCTAAGCTACTTCATTTACCAATTTCCCCTCAACCTTTTGCCTTACTTCCCACTTGTTTGCTGCTTCAAATCTTCAGATCTACATTCGAGAATCTCATTAAACACATGTACAGACCATGAGTTATTCTTGACAGACTTCTCATTAACATAAAACCATGAAAACTTACTCTTACCAATTGATTCTTACCAGATCTGGTTTAATAATCCTCCTAAATTCGTTTTTTACTTTCCTACAACCTAATTACCCTTCAAAAACGGTAGAAATCGGCTTGATGCTACTGCTAATCTGCTTCCTTTGTTTTGCCGATAGCTTTCTCTCTCCTCTCTAGATTTTTCTTGTCTTCAACTCTCTCTTTTCCCTTTTCACGGCAACACTCACTTACTACACATACATATAGGCGTGGATCAAACTTAATCTTTACTCTTAAACTTCCTTAAATTTACGATTTTTACCCTTTTCTAGAGAATTCTTCACTTTCCCAAAATATCCTTAACATCTCACTTTATTTATAATTTTGCCACTTTTTAGAAAAATCTTTTATTCCATCAATTACCCTTTAAATTTTTATAATCCAAATTTATTTCCGATCCTTTCGAAAATTCTACAAAAATTTAATTTCATCTCTAAATTCTTAAAAAAAAAGTCCTTTTATTATCTCATAAAGGAGAGTATACTAGTATGATACATTATTCCATACATATGTACAATAACAAAATCAGGATGGGGTATTACAAAATGTATAATTTACTAATTAGCTAGCTTTTAGTTATTATTTTTTGGCAAGTTTAGTTTGATAGATGCAATCAACACTTGATGTTATTTTTCTAATATAAAGGACTATATTTGCAGATATATTTTTTTTATGTTTTTTGTTATTTTTTTTAAAATATAAAGGACTATATTTGTAAAGATGTTTTTATAATCATCTTTGTGAACATTTATATTTTTATGTTTTGGATTGTATTTGTAGATGATTGTATTTTTTAAAGTTTTGCATTATATTTATGAATTTAAGAGGTCTTGTGTATCTTTATTTTAATTTTGTTTTTTATTATGTCCATATTAAATTTTAAATGTATTAAATATGGTTAAATGGGTCATAAAAGGATCTATATTAAACATGTCAGTTAAACAACTCATTAACTGTGTCGATTAAATGGATTATTAAATATGTCAGCTAAACGGGTCAATAAACAGGTTATTAAATATGTCGGTTAAATGAGTCACTAAACAGGTCAATAAACGACCTATAAATAAATGAGTTAATAGTATCATTTCCGTGTTGACACACTAATAATTGTGTCATGTTCGTGTTGAAGGGTTCGACTAATTTATTAATTAGGTCGTGTTTGTGTTATGTCAAAAATAATCGTATTGTGTTTGTGTCGTGTCCAACCCAACCTGCCAACTTGGATTACCACCCCTAGCTCTAATGAAGGAAGAGAAGATAGCCAAAACATATTCTCAGTTGAACTGAAAGAATTATAAATGAGATCAAGATATTGAAGATTGGAGAGATTTCCAAGTTGGTGAGGAATCATACCCAAAAATTTGACCTTCGAGAGACTAAGGTATGTCAAACTATCCATAGAACCAAGAAATTTAGGAACCCTAATTTCTTCAAAATATTTATTGCTCAAATCCAAGTAATTCAAATACTTTAAATCAAGCAAAAAGGGATTCAACTTACTACTCATTCTTAACCTCTAATAAGCATCACATGTAGCTGTCATTTCATTTACGGATGTTGTGTACCCATCAAGAATAACATACTTCATATAAGGATCTACAAGGTGAAGCTTAAGCACATGACCTGTGAGGTTGTCATAGACAATACCAGCCCATTTACAACAATCTCCATCACCAACCTAAGAGTCGAGCCTGTTGGAAGTATTTGTGAGATCTTGCTTGAACATTAGAAGTGCTTTTCTCTCAGTTTCCATGCAACCCACATAAGTGCTTCCATTGCAGAAGCTAACATTGATGGAAAGTAACTGGAAGAAAAGGAAGACAATAAGAAAACTCATGATTGTAAGTTACAACAAAGTGTGTGATTAAAAAAATAATCAAAGCCACATTTTTATAATGACTATCCTATCATGAATATGGAATTCTTTCTGGTGAAAAATATAAAAAATACCAATATAAGAATGTGAAATCGTTTTTAGCCATATTTTTAAAAATATTCATTTTCAGCCTCTCAAACAAATTAATTGTACCAGATACTCACCTTATTCAAATTGCCCCTACCTACCTTGTTCTCCTCCTCCATTGCTCATGTTATGAGATCTTTGACTTTTCTTGTTGATTGTTTGAGTTTTGTTGGGATTTTTTGAGTTTTTTTTTTTGGTGATTTTTTTTGTTTTTTTATGTTTGGATACAGTTAGATTTAGTTAGGTTTGGCTGGATTTGACTTGGAAATGAAGATTTTTGATGAGATACAACAATGAAGACGATGATTAGATTTATTGGGTTTTATGGGGCCATACAACCCTATTACTTATTTTTATGGCACTATAAAACCTGGTACAGAGTTTAAATTCCGTGTTTTTTAAATTTTAATTTAAGAGTAGTTTGGTAAACTTAGGTATAGAATGAAAATAGCTTGTTTGGGAGGCTAAAAACAAATTTTCATAAATAAGCAAGTAAAAACAAATTTTTTCTTTTGTTTTTAGATAAAAGTGAATTTGACACTTATTTTTATAAAAATTAAAGGGATAATCCCAAAAAACACTTGACTTTTGACACATTATTTATTTTCCTACATATAGTTTCGTTTTTCTCCAAAATACCACTTAACTTTAAAATAAACACACAAAATACCCCTTGGAAGTGTATGAAGAGACAATAATACCCTTGACGATAATAGATTTTGTTAGGTGAACATGTTTGATCATTTGACTCTAGGGATAAAAAGGGAAATGCAATGACAAATTAATGGGAGATTCCTAAAAAACCATCTTACTGTTGATAGATTATCTATTTTCCCTCATATCGTTTCGTTTTTATTTAAAATCTCCTTTACCATCAATTTTTTAACAAAAACGTTAGAAAAAGTTAAAATGTCGAATTTACCTTTAGTTTAAATAATATTAAACTTAAAATAAAAAATAAAAATAAATAATATTAAATATAAAAATATAAAAATATAAAAATCAAAATAAATAATATAAAAATATAATATTTTTTAAAAAAGTAAAACAAATTAATTTAAAAAAAAAAATTGTTTCGTTTGATCTAGAAGAATCTAGAGAACAAACACAAAAAACCATAAACCATCAATCGCCATTAATCTTCCACAAATTGAAGATCTGGAACCATCATCTTCAAATGGAACCACCATCGTCAATTTCCTTTAAATAAAATTATGTTATTTTTAATATTTAGTATTATTTATTTTGATTTTTGATTTTTTAATTAATATTATTTTAATTAATTCTTCATCACATTTCCCCTTTTGTTCCTAGAGTCAAATAGTTAATCATGTTCATCTAATGAAATTTGTTACCATCAAAGGTATTATTGTTCCTTCATATGCCTCAAGAGGTATTTTGAATATTTAATTTAAAGTTAATTGACATTTTGGATAAAAATGAAACTACATAAGGGAAAATGAATAATGTGTCAAAAGTAAGGGAGTTTTTTGGGATTATCCCTTTTATTTTAATATTATTAAAACTAAGGGTAAATTTGACATTTTAACTTTTTCTAACGTTTTTGTTAAAAAATTGACAGTAGGGGAGATTTTGGATAAAAATTAAACTACATGTAGGAAAATAGATAATCTGTCAAAAGTCAGATGATTTTTTAGGATTTTGTTTATATATATGTATATGCACATTCTATGCATAGCACATACCTGGGTATGTATACACTTGACTAAAAAAGAGAGTGATTGTACTTTAAAATGTATGATTTTAATTTATTATATGTGATTATATTTACTGATTATGATCAATGTAATCATATTTATTGATTGTAATCATACATGTTTAGTTGTAATCACATATAATAAATTACAATCACATATTTTAAAATGTAATCAGATATATATATTTTTTATTAAGTGTGTGCATACCCTAGGTGTTTCTAAGGGTATCCCATATATATATATATATATATATAAATACACACACACACATACATACATACTATCTTTGGCTCCATAATATTCAAGAGGGTTATTGTCATTGGCTCAAACTTTTCATTTTCCTTCACAGTATTGTCTTTTTTTAATACATAAGAATCCAATTTTTTGAAGCTAACACTAAGCATATTCGATATCTATAAAAACTTACCAAATTGAAACACTACTTGTGCAATCTTAACATCTACCCCATAAATAAGAGAGAAACCCCGCAATAAGGGGATAAAACTATCCATATAAACTATAATATGTATTTGATAAGAATTGAACCTTCAACCTTTTAGAAGATAGGGAGGCATTGAACCACCAATGATAAGAATACATTAATTCATGTACAAAATTTTATTGGATTCTTGATCTTATATGCATTGTCAATTAGATCAAATTACTTTAGAAGTAAAGTAAGATGCAAACAATTGTATCCAAAATAAATGAATATATTCAAAAATAATTGTATTTAATTAAATTTTTGTAAATTTATAACCCATTAAATAAATAAATTGTGCTATTCTTCAGCTACGCAAATCCATTACTCTTCCTATCTATATATGATGAATTGGAATGCATATATATGATGTTTAAACAATTGAGAGTAATTATTGATATATATAATAAAAAATTGTGCCATCTTTGGTTCCACAATGTTTAATGAGAGTATCAAACTCAAACTTTTCACTTTCCAGTCATATGCTATCTTTAAGTCTCTAGCGCCTATCATTCTCCTTTAATTGATTCTCTAACTTTTG
Organism: Litchi chinensis; assembly: GCA_019925255.1. NCBI lineage: Eukaryota > Viridiplantae > Streptophyta > Magnoliopsida > Sapindales > Sapindaceae > Litchi > Litchi chinensis. The sequence continues at coordinate 33,198,012 of CM034464.1, read as the reverse complement.
TTTTACTCCAACAAGTCTCGAATGATTTTTAGGCAGGTATTATTTTGAGTTTTTTTTCTTTCTCTTGTATTCCATGTTACTCAACTGAATGCTAAAACCATATTTAAAAAAAAAAAAAAAGAATGTTGAAACCCATTCTTCGTTACATGTATTGTTTTTATATGTATTTTTTAAATATGAAAAATTAATTTGGGTATGGTTTCATGCATTTATTTTGTTAATTTATTTTTCAAGTGATAAATTATATTTACATATCACTTGCGAGCTGTCTCTTGCTCAGTTGTGGTGAGGTCCATGTTGAACACAAAAAGTACAGATACATGCATGAACTTTGTATATTACTTGAAGACATTGTTTCTTCCATATTTCTTTTATCTTGAACCATATTTTAAATTACATTATGAAATTTTTTATTGGACAGAAACAAAGACCAGGATCAGGAAGAGTTAGGTGGGGGAGTGATTGAAGATTTTAACGGACACTTTTTGATTGGACCGTTAGGTACATGCAATTACATTTGAAAGTGTAAAAGTTTCTGATAATTTTGTTATGAGTGTTCTGATAATTTTGTTAAGAGTTTTGGTTTTTCCATTAATGGTTCTTAATCAATTTTCTAACTCTTTAGGTAGATATTTGGGATGGGAGTTGAACAAAGTATTTGGGATGGGAGTTGAACAAAGTATCATTAAAATAGTATATTGCTGCATTTTCAAAAGGAGAAATCCAAGAGTGACTTGATACTAAGCATGAGACATTTTAATAAAGTTAAAAAGTAAATTTCACCGTTCTTAAATTAAGTTTTGAATGTCAAAAGTATGTTGAAATTAAATGAGAAGTGAAAATATCAAGAATGGACTATGGATATAGGTTTGGTGTGGTGGGCTGTTTGCTTGAGGAGTGAAGGGTGCCTAGCTAGGTATTGGTTTTAATTTTAATTTAGTTTAATTTTAGTTTGAACTTTTGATATATTATATTATTTTTAATGGCAAATATTTGGGGTTGGGTTAGATAATTTAGATTACATATTTACCCCTGGCTTTTCATAACTTTCGAACAAAAAAGTTAACTGAGGGCCTTTTCCAGTAATTGAATAAAACTGGGGTTTAAATCGTCACTAGATTCAAAACTGGGGGCTTTGATAGTATCCCTTTTAGATTAGCTAATCCAGCTTTCCTTTTTTGATACATGTATACACTTTTTTTTTTTTTGGTGGGGGAGGAGAGGGATTAAGTTCAGACAAAGTACTTACACCTTGTGTTTTAAGACAAATATAGGATTTAAAACTTTGATTTTTTTGGATCAAGGAAAACACTAAATTGTTCCTATTAAAGGGTGGTGTGCATACATGTATACACTTATTAACTTAAAACAAAAACATTTAGTTCAAGTAGGTGGTCAATGGCGTCATTGGTACCATTGTGCTTTGAAGGCATAGGTTCTATACCCCGTGAAGACATTCTCCCACAAAAAAAAAAAAAAAAAAGTGTGAGTTGTCCCTTCCACCTTGTGTGGGGACTCACATTTGCAGCTTTGATACTCTTGCAAATGCTATTTTGAAATCTAAGGGCTACAGATTTTTATTACAGAAGTGAATACATATAATAGGTATTCTAGTAAGCATCAGTAAAACTGGACCAAGTTAGTTTACTTCTTGCTACTTGCATAAGCAATTGTAAATTTCCATTTGTATGTTTGCCCATTTAGTTAGTAGTTAGTCTTCTATTGCTCATTACTTTTCAGAGCGTCTGTTCTCATCATTAGTCATACTCATTTAATCAATTGAATATTTGTTATTTGAATTTACCTCTTGAGTCTGATATGACATATAAATGTGTCGTAGTGGTGGATAAATTGTTCATGCATGTAGTGAACTTCTAAATAGCCTAGTGTATTAAAATAAGGGAAAATTTTATTTTGGTCCTTAATTTTTTAAAAATTAACAATTTTTTAAATATATTTAAGATAATATATCAAACATCTCTAAATTTATAAAAAAAATTCATCATTTTAGTCCCTATCGTTAGTCAATCATTGGTCAAATTGATGGTAAGAAGGTTAAAATGGTAATCTTGCATTAAAATTTTGGGAAAATTTCATTTTGGTCCCTAATTTTTTAGAAATTGATAATTTTTTAAATATCTTTAATATAATATATCAAACATCCTTAAATTTGTTAAAAATTCATCATTTTAGTCCTGCTGACCAGTTTTTTAACAGTTAATATTAACAAAAAACGAAAAAAGACCAAACTACCCCTACTTTGTTGGAAGTACCTTTTTACCCTTGATGCATTAAAATGTAAGATATTTGGAAGGATCATTATACCCTTCTATATAAAAACAAATTAGAATTAAAAAGACCAAAATACACTTATAATTTTTTATTAATTTTTTTTGGATGCTGCATGTTGAGTGAATGAATTGCTTGTTGCATTGGATTTGATAAGTTTTGATGGGTAAGGAAAATACATTTTTGCCCTTAACACATAAAACCAAAAAAATAACAATTTAATATTACTTTTTTTTATGGTCACAACGGTAACAAGAAAATAGATTTAAAAGTGAGTGTTATTGCTTGTTGGTGGCTGTAATTTTGCTGCCCAAATATTTCAATTTTCTTCTCCAATTTGTTTGTTCATTTTTTGATCTCCCAATTTTTGTGCTCCAATTTTTTACCTCCAATATTTTTTTCAAATATCATCAATCCACAGTGGTACAAAAAATTCAAATTTGGCTCCAATTTTTTACCTTTAATAATCTTCTCAAATATCTCAATTTTTCTAGACTACACACGTGTTGCCTTAAGAAATTTTAATACAAGATTACCATTTTAACCTTATCACAATCAATTTGATCAACAATTGACTAACGGTCAGAACTAAAATAATAAATTTTTTATAAATTTAGAGATGTTTGGTATATTATCTTAAAGATATTTAAAAAAAATTATCAATTTCTAAAAAATTAGGGACTAAAATAAAATTTTTTCAAAATTTTAATACAAGATTACCAGTTTAACCTTCTTACTGTCAATTTGACCAATGGTTAACTAATGATAGAGATTAAAATAATGATTTTTTTTTATAAATTTAGGGATGTTTGGTATATTATCTTAAAGATATTTTAAAAATTTTAAATGTCTAAAAAATTAGGGACAAAAATGAATTTTTCCCTAAAAATAACTAGCGATAGGATACAGGTCTATATGCGAGTCTCATCAGATCCATAAGAGAACAGGTGTTTAAAAACCCTTTATCCATTTTCTTTCATAAAAACCCTGCTTTGTTCGACTGCGCCTCTCTCTCTCTCTACCCTCATCACTACTGCTTCAAGCTTTATCGATCAAACAGTAGCAGATCTTTTCAATCTCTTCATTGTCATTGTGTTGATGCTGCATCTTCGGAGACAACCAGTATCTTCAGTAATTGGGTATGTCTTTTTTTTGTTTTTTTTTTGTTTCTGACAGTTTTGTGATATTGGGTGTTTGTCAGTTTGTTGTCTTGATTTGTTTTTATTGGAGTTGTTGTTGTTGCTATTTTTATTTGAATCTCTTTTCCTTTATAGCTTTCCATGTATTTACTGGTTTTGGCTTTGGTTGTGGTGTTGGTGTCGGTGTCGACGTTGGTAGCCCCATAAAGCTTGGTACAAACTTAAAACAAACACACACTCCTTGTTGCTTTTATTATGATTTGAAAGATGATTTTTTGAGATTTATCGAAGCCCAAAAATAGAGAAAACCATTATCAATCTCTTGCTAAGAAACCATGTGTGCATTCTTCTCTCATGTTGTTTCATTGTTGTTCCGCCATTGAGTTGTTTGCGTTTGTTCAATGAGGAATCTTTGTGCTGCCAATTTCTATTTAAGTTTGTAATTAGTACTGCATTATATTAAATAATGTGTTGTTGTTACTTTATAGTATAAGTTTTGATTCTTTCATACTTAGATTCACACAAAATTTATGTATTTTTTTTATAGTATTGTAATATGAATTTATAATTTCGTAGTATTGTCAATAAGGAGAAAGAAGAATAAAAATAAATTGGAAGAAAGCGAAAAACAAATGGTTTTAGTAGCCAATTGATGAATTAGAATTAGCATAATTTGATATAACTATGAAATTGAGTGCTTGTTTTTCTTGATTGACTCACATTTGCAACTTTGATACACTTGAAAATGCTATTTTGAAATCTAAGGGTTATGAAGTTTTATTACTGGAGTCAATGCATATAATAGGTAATCTAGTAGGCATCAGTAGAATTGGAGCATGTTAGTTTACTTCTTACTACTTGCATCAACAATTTTAAACTTCCTTTTGTATGTTTACCCATTTAGTTGGCAGTTAATCTTCTGTTGCTCATTGTTTTTTAGAGCATTTGTTCTCATCATCAGTCATGCTCATTTAATCAATTGAGTATTTATTGTTTGAATTTACTTCATGAGTCTGATATAACTTATAAAAAGCCATAGTGGTTGATAAACTATTCATGCATCTAGTGAACTTCTGAATAGCCCAGTGTGTATAAAACAACCTTTTTGTGTCATCTTTGCTATATATATGCATATGCTCAATAGCTGGCAGGATAAGGGTCTATACGTAGGTCTCATCAAATCAATAAGAGACCAAATGTTTAAAAACTCTTTATCCGTTTTCTTTTATAAAAACCCTGCTGTGCTTGATTATGTCTCTCTTTATTGTCGTCGTTTCAAGCTTCATCGATCAAACACCAGCAGATCTTTTAATCTCCCCATTGCCGCCTTGTCTTCGCTTGATAACCGACGACCACCAGCATCTCCGACAATTCGATATGTCTTTTTTTTTTTTTTTATTGGAGTTGCTGTTGTTGTGGTTCTTATTTGAATCCCTTTGCTTTCAAAGCTTGCCATGCATTTAATGGCTTTGACTTTAGTTGTGGTGTTGGTGTTGGTATTGGTGTTAGTATTGATGGCCTCATAAATCTTGGTACCTCCTTAAAACAAATGCACACTCTTTGTTGCTTTTATTATTATTTGAAAGATGATTTTGGGAGATTTATTGAGGCTCAAAAATAGTGAAAACCATCAACAATCTCTTGATAAGAAGCCCTGTATGCATTCTTCTATCACTTTGTTTTATTGTTATTCTGCTATTGAGTTATTTGTATTTGTCCAATTAGGAATATTTGTGGTGTTAATTTTTATAATTATATTAAACAATGTGTTGTTACTTTGTAGTATAAGTTTTGATTCTTTCGTTTTTAGGTTCATATAAGTTTTATATATTTTTACAGTATTGTAATATGAATTTATAATTTCATAGTATTGCTAATAAAGAGAAAGAAGAATGAAAATAAATTGAAAGAATGTGAAAAATAAATGGTTTTACTAGCCAATTTATGAATTGGAAATAGCATCATTAGATATAACTATAAAATTGAGTCCTCGTTTTCATTGATTGGCTCACATTTGTAGCTTTGATATACTTGCAAATGCTATTTTGAAATTTAGGGGCTATAAAGTTTTATTACCGGAGTCAATGCATATAAGAGGTAATCTAGTAGGCATCAATAGAACTGGACAAAGTTAGTTTACTTCTTGCTACTTGCATCAAGAAATGTAAATTTCCTCTTATATGTTTGCCCATTTAGTTGGCAGTTAGTCTTCTATTACTCATTGCTTTAGAGCATCTATTCTCATCATCAGATATTCTCATTTAATCAATTGAGTATTTATTGTTTGAATTTACCTCATGAGTTTGATATAACATATAAATGTGTTGTAGTGGTTGATAAACTGTTTATGCATCTAGTGAACTTCTGAATAGCCTAGTGTGTATAAAATACCTTTTTGCACCATCTTTGTTGTATGTGTGTATATGCTCAATAGCCGAAGGATATGGGTCTAAAAGTGGGTTTCATTAGACCTATAAGGGATCGGGTGTTTAAAGACCTTTTATTCGTTTTATTTCATATAAACCCTGCTTTGGTCAATTACGCCTCTCTCTCTCTCCCCTGGTGCCGTCACTTCAAGCTTCATCGATTAAACACCAGTAGATCTTTTCAAGATCCCCATCATTATTGTGTTGTCGCTTCATCTCCGGTGACCATAGGCATCTCCAACAACTTAGTATATATATATATTTTTGTTTCTGGCAGTTTTGTGATATTGGGTGTTTGTTAGTCTATTGTTCTGATTTGTTTTTATTTGAGTTGTTGTTATTGTTTTTATTTGAATCTCTTTGCTTTCATAGATTTCCAGGCATTTACTAGCTTTGATTTTGGTTGTGGGGTTGATGTAAACATTGGAAGCCCTATAAATCTTGGTATAACCTTAAAACAAGCAACACTCTTTGTTGCTTTAATTATTATTTGAAAGATGATTTTGAGAGATTTATTGGAGCCTAAAAATGGAGAAAACCATTAACAATCTCTTGCTAAGAAACCATGGATGCATTCTTCTATCACTTTGTTTTATTTTTATTCTAACATCCAATTGTTTGTATTTGTTCAATTAGAAATATCTGCGGTGCTAATTTCTATGTAAGTTTGTAATTAATGTTACATTATATTAAACAATGTATTGTTGTTATTTTGTAGTATAAGTTCTGATTTTTTTGTATTTAAGATTATGTAAGTTTTATGAATTTTTACAATATTTTAATATGAATTTATAATTTCATAGTATTGCTAATAAAGAGAAAGAGGAATAAAAATAAATGGGAAGAACATAAAAAACAAATGATTTTAGTAGCCAATTAATGAATTGGAAATAGCGTAATTTGAAGCAACTATGAAATCAAGTTCTCGTTTCGTTGATTGACTCACATTTGCAGCTTTGATACCCTTGCAAATGCTATTTTAAAATCTAAGTGTTATGAAGTTTTATTACTAGAGTCAATGCATATAATAGGTAATCTAGTAGGCATCAGTGCAACTAGACCAAGTTAATTTACTTCTTGGACTTTGTTACTTGTATCAGTAATTGTAAATTTCCTCTTCTATGTTTGCCCATAGAGTTGGCACTCAGTCTTTTATTGCTCATTGCTTTTTAGAGTGTTTGTTCTCGTCATCAGTCACGCTCATTTAATCAATTGAGTATTTGTTGTTTGAATTTATGTCATAAGTTTAATATAACATATAAATGTGTCATAGTGGTTGATAAACTGTTCATGTATCTAGTGAACTTTTGAATAGCCCAATGTGTATAAAACATCCTTTTTGCGCCATCTTTGCTGTATATGTGCATATGCTGCATATGCTCATCTAGTGAACTAGTGGCTCCTACTATGTAGTTGATCCTACTTTATACATTGCCATGGACACAAGAAACTAATATAATGTACTTGATCCTAGTTTGGTGTTGACCTTTTTTGTTAGTGTGTTATTGACCAATTTAATGCTTGTTTATGTGTTTATTTTGCTTAACTTTGTCTTTTTACTATTGTATAATTTAACAGCTTGCAATTTGATTGATTTTTTTTTTTTTTTTTTTTTTTTATGTTACAATTTTAGAATCTGGGTATAATTTTGTTTTTGATTTTGCGTCAATTTTCACCTTCCAAGTTTTCGACATTTATGTTGTGATAGTTAATTGAATTGTTTAAATATATTAGGCAGTTAGACATATAACTAGTTGTGAAGGAAGTCATATGAATACTTCGACTTGTGAGAATAATGATATTGTATTATTTAAATTTTAAATTTTAGTTTTATTTTTTGTTTAATTTTGATTGTGGCATGTTTCTTGTAAATTTTGACAAGAATTGATTATGGAATGGATTATGTGATATGTGAAATTGGTCTAATTTAATTTAGTAGAAAAATTATTTTCTTTTAAAAAACAAAAAGGAAATTGGGCTAGAATTTTCAATTCATAGAATTTCTTAGCCCATAAAATTTTTGGGAGAAAAATTTGAAGAGAGGTGATATTTCCACCCCTCAAAAAGTGTATGGACACTCCAAATTAGTATTTTTTAAATATCTAATATTATTTTTGAATAAAATTATTAAAAAGTTAAATATTTTGTATGCACATCCACCACCACCTCTTCAGTCTTTCCATTTCTTCGTTATCGTGTCTAAGTCCTAACAAAGCTCGAAAAAACCGTGTAGTCTCTTCTCTCTTGTTTTCTCTTCCTCTACAATTTCTTGCAAAAACCTAGAAAACGAAAATAGCTCTCAAAGTTGTTCGTGTCTCTGGTGTACCCTATCTTAATCAAGTCCCTAAAAATGTCGTATTGTATCTCTTATTGTCGCGTAGCTTGAACAAAGGTGATGATCAGTTTCACATCAACAATTACCCACAACATTGCTCATTATTTTATTTTTTGAATTGGTTTTGGATTCTAAATTCTGGATTGTTTTCATTTTTCGATTGTGATTAGGTGTCAATGGAGATGTTGACAATACAAAGAAGAGATTCAAGTTTCCAAAATCTGTGGCGACGGGACATAGAGGTAGTGGCATGAACATTGTTGCAGTCATCTGATCAAAAAATGAAATTCATCAAACAGAATTCGATTGTGTCATTCAATGCAGCCACTAAATTCCCTCTTAATTTCATTGAATTTGATGTTCAAGTAAAACTTCAAAAAATAAAAAAAAATTTCCGGTGAATTTTCGGCAAAAATCAATTTCATCGACAATGCCAAAAGCAATATGCGGATGTAATTACAAAATATTTACTATTTTAGTAATATTATTCGCATATAATATTGGATATTAAAAAAAAATACTAATTGGGGATGTAAATAGCAAATATAGCCACTCAAATTTGGATTTAAAATAAAAAATCTGGTCAACCTAGATTTGACCTTATCAAAATGGATCTAGTGTGGGTTTGGACAAACCCTCTATATGCACAAGTCAGGTCTGGAATGGGACTTTCAATTTAATTGAAGGGTCTAGACATCTAGTCAGGGTTTGAGCCCTTAAAAAAAAATAATAATAAGATGGCCCAATATCAAGGGCCGGCACGATGTGTTCCTCGTGGATTATAAGTGGCCAATAATTTTGGCCCAATATACAGTATAATTACAACAAAATATGGCACATTATAAGTGGCCAATAATTTTGTACAGATTGCCATGTGTCATCGTAAATGATGATTTTGTCTGTTTAGAGTACAAATATTCACACTTGAGTCTTTCCCATTGTGTATTTCCCTCCAACTTCATCTTCTCATTCAATGCTTTGCCATTCTGCTCGAGGACTCCTCTCTTTCCCTGTATTTCTGGGTAAGTTATTTTTTCCAACTACTTTAAGTTTGTTTGTTATTTTTTGGGATGTGAATTTGTTCTATGAATAAAATTTATATGTATACCTTAAAATTGTTGTGTATATCATTGGAGTGTGTGATAGATTTATTTGCTTAAGAATGATGCTTGTCAACACTTGTTTGTTGTGGAAACCATGCACATGCTTATTAACTGTATGTATAAATGTCTCTCTTAGATTTTGAGTCTTTACTTTTGCTTTTAATTCTATTTGTTGTTTTTTCAATTAGTGATTTTTAGTACTATTTGATATTGTTTTTGAGTTTATAAAGTAATTGAATGTATAAAATGTAGTGTGAGGTTTTTTTTTTTTTTTTTTTTAATAAATTAAATTAAATGTAATGTGAGTCGGGTTGGGTCGGGTTGGGTCGGGTTAGATGGAAAACTGAGAACCAAACCCGAACCGGAGACTATATAAAGAAAATGATGAGCCCTAGCCACACTCTTCATCCATTTCTCCCATATTTTCACCATCTCCTTTTCTTCATCCATCCACGACCTACGCCTTACTATTCCATCTCCTCCATTTCCGCTGATCAGTTAGTCAGCCCATCTTATCCTTGCTGCTCCACGGCCTCGTTCATGGTGGTCCTCCAGTCTCCAGCTTCCACAGTCTCTAATAGCCGGTTCCTCACTCGTACGCACTCTTCCCTCTTGCGTTCCCCTCGCTGTGCTTCTCCTCGCTAGTGGTTGGTTGCTTACGGCGTCGTGCTTCTCCTTGGTTGATTTTGGTTGTTGCTTCTCAAACAAAGAAATCTACTGATTTTGTATGTTTTTAACACTAATATCTGTTAATTAATTGGTATGTATCGTTTGTGGTAGTATTTAGGTTTGTTTGTAGTGTCGTTTGTAGTTTGATTTAGGTTTGTTTGTAGTTTTATCCAGCCTTCCTAATATCTTCGGTTTTCATGGTTTCTGCATTTGGTTTGTAATTTATTTATTTATTTTTTCTGATTTTAATATTAAGTGTAGAAGGGCATCATCTGTTGTGCTTGCTTGATATTTCTCTTTATTGTTATATGAACTTGAATTGGGTTTGATATTTCAAGCTACTTAATTGGTTTTGTGATACTTGTTTGATTAAGCTTCTGTAAAGTTAGTTACAGTTGAGGTATCGATGTTGCTACATTTTGACTCTTTAATTGAAACACTTAGACTATACAATCTATAATTGAGAATCCATTAAGATATTTCAGAAAAGAATTGAGATTTTTTTTTAGGCTGACATTTTATGTTTTTGAGTTTGTTGACAAGAAATTATGGTGTTTTTGAGGCTATGAAATGGTATGGTCTGTACTTTATAAGATATAGGTTTGGATGCAGTTGGGAAGTTTAACTAAAGAAATTAAAATGCTTTTTACATGTGCTAAGTGTCCTTCATTATTTTGTAATTTGTGTAATTTAAGGCTAGATTCTAATAAACAGACGATCCTAAGGGTTATTTTATAGATAATAGTAAGAAGTCAATTTTTACTGCTAATAGCATCCGTTTGATGTATAAGTAGGAAATAAATATTTATGCTCATAGATTGTTGTTAACAGACAAACAAAAGAAAGTCCCAAAGAAACAAGGTTTTCAAAGATGTTGAAAAGACTCTCCATGCCATTTGTTATAGTCGTTTGTTGCTTTTGTCTTAGTACTTGTTTTGAAGTTGACTTTCCTAGATTATAACTTTGTTTTACTCCTTTAGGACTTAACGTCAAACTTTCTTGAAATTTTTTGGAGTGTCCTTAACTTTTGTTGATTGAAAAAAAAGTTGTGGTTTCTCATTGTTTTTGGACAAGAACTTTTGTTTGTAATCATTTAATAGGTTAAACTTGTAATCACCAATGTTTTAAAAGGCGAAAGGCGAGGCGAGGCGGTAGCCTCAAGGCGATCGAGGCTATAGCCTCGACACGAAATAAAAAAAAATTCAAAAAAAAAAAAAACCTAACATATAAAATAATTTATAACATTTTTAAATATTGTGAAAAGCAATATTAAAACCACATATATCAAACAAATAAAACCAAGTAACTAACACAACAAGTAGGGATCATTCATATCATCCTAAACACAAAATCATCCATATAAAATCTTAACATACAAGATATCAAATGATTAAGGATTAGTAGGGGTATTAAATAAAGAATCATTTGAATCTAGTAGCCTAAAATTTGGATCAAAATATGGAGGCATGGTTGAAGACATGGTTGAATCTGGAGGTAAAGTTTCATCTTCATCATCCTCATCATTATATCTGATTCTTGCATCACCCTCCTCATCACTACTCTCATCCTCCTCCAACTCAGGTTCTTCAGTCTCTTGGCGTATATTCTTCCCTTTGTCTAACAAATAATATAAAATAATATTTTAGTGATTATATCATTAACTTTAATAGAATTTACTATATTTAATTAGAGAATAACTTACCTCTAATCCTCTTTCTCTTATAGGTTAGTTGTCGACTACCACTTGGTTGACTGATGTTAACTCCTAAGAATTCATCATTCACCCATTCATCATCAGAAGGCACATCATTACTAACAACCAAGGGTTCCTCATCATCTTTTAGCGTCTGCTTCTTCAAGTATCTATGTTGGAGTCTTCTATTATACATGATGTACACCAAATCATTCAATCTCTTGGTTTCCAATCGATTTCTCTTCTTTGTATGAATCATATTAAAAACACTCCAATTCCTCTCATAAGCAGAGGACAAGCAAGTGAGACTCAAAATCCTCACAACAAAAGATTTAAGTTTTGGGGTGTCAGCTCCAAAAGCAAGCCACCAATCAACTACAAATAAGCATTTAAAAATTAGGAGAATATTATAAATTTCATAAACAAATTAACAATGATAAATAATAACTTCACATACCAGGGCTACATTTGTACACAGTATTCTTTGCCAATGAATATCCAAACATCCCTCTTTTCTGCCTATAATCATCCATTTGACAATGAGCTTTAACTTTATCCAATTCATTGGTAAAAGTTTCTCCATACACATAATGACCCCCCGATCAATCTCTGGATGCTTGGAAGGATTTTCACTATAATGGAATTAGGGATTTAAGAAGTAGGCAGTTGCATGCAAATGACGGTGCAATTGAAACTCCCATTTGTCATCAATAATGTTCCATATCTCATTGTAAGCTCCTAAATCATTTCCAAAGGTTTTGGTTATTTCCTCCTTAGCTTTATCAATTGCACCACAAATGAATCCCATTGCAGGAACCTTTTCAAAATCCATCATCCTCAACACATTCACAATGGGCTTAGTTGTCTTCAATGCATAAGACATACAATGCCAGAAGCTCCCATCCATCAATATGATTTTTCTAATTGCTTTTCCCTCTAGTTTTTTAGCTCAACTACTCTCTCGCCACTCTCGTGAAATGAACATCTCCTGCAATTGTACTTTTAGACTATACATACTTTGTAAAGTCAAGTATGCAGTCGCAAATCTCGTAGGCCTAGGATGAACCAGATCTTTCTTCGTATGGGTCCTCATCAAAGCCAACACCCACCCGTGATTGTAGATGAAGTTACTCACCTATTATAGAACAATAATAAAAATATTAACAACTAGAAAATAATTATAGTAAAAACAATATTGATAAAGTAATTGATATTTACCTTCTTTGCTTTAAATAAGGCATTTTTGTGTTGAGGAAGTTCTTCAATCTTCTCAAGCATTAAATCAATGCAATAAGTAGCACACGACGTTCACCATAAGCGTTTCCTCTTCTCCATCACATTTCACCTGCTTTTTTATAGTTGGACGCATTATCCGTCACAACTTGAACAACAAGATCTTTACCAACTTCTTCAACTACATTATCTAGTAGCTTAAATAATAACTTTGCATCTTTCACCGCATCACTTACATAAATTGATTTCAAAAATACTGTATCTTACAGATTGTTCACAAGGAAGTTCACCAATTGTCTTCCTTTCATATCTTTCCAGCCATCCGACAATATTGACACCCCTATCTCTGGCCATGTCTTCTTTATGTCATTAACAACAGCTACTACGTTGGCTACTTTGTCATTCAAAAAGTTAGTGCGAATCTCATATGGTGTAGGAGGTTTTAAACCACGTCCATAATTGTCAATTGATCGACACATATTAATAAACGAAGGACTTTGGGCAACATTAAATGCAATCCCATTCTCAAAGAAGAATTTACTAATGTCCAAACACGTTTGATAGCGTGCTTCCTTCTCACTTCCTATAGACGGTCTCTCTTGCTCCACCTACACATCATCCCCAAAAACATTCATCAAAAACCTATCAATTGGCCCTTTTAGTCGTTTTTGGGGCATCGAAGCTAAGGTTGAATCTTCTGTAGATGGATGAGTGTTAAAGTTGATAAAGCTGTCAAGTCTTTATTCCCGTGTTAGTTGATCTTGCTTTTTAGCATCTCCACTTTTGGCAATATATTTCTTTATTTCATCTTGAACCTCCGGGGTAACTTTCTCACATGGGGCAACATTCCCATGAGTTCCTGCAAGGTGCTCTTTAAATCTATACACCCCCTCTTTGATTACTCTGTCACAAAAAATGCAACGAACATACTTGTATATTTTTCGTTCTCCAAACTCAACCTCAACCCCATACTTCCAAGCCGGATCTTTCCGGTTCGACATCCCACACAAAATCTACAACAATATCATGTACAAACACTAACTAAAATTAAACAAAAACCAAGATTGAAACCAATAAACACTTGCAACAATATATACAATCACAATATTTGATACCACGATATATACAACACTTGCAACAATATTTGATACAACAATATATACAACACTTGCAACAATACATTTTTCGTGCATGTCATGCAATCAACACATTTTTCGTGCTATATAGGAAAAGAATAGATAATCACTTGCAACAATACATACAACCACAAACAATTTCAAAGTAGTGTGTTAAAAGTCTAAAACAACAACCAAAACCCATTATTTAATAAGTAAAAAGCTGAAATAATTGAAAAACTTACATGAGCAAAGCTGGATTTCAGACTTGGGCGAGCTGCAGACGGAGGAGATGAGCTGCAGATGGGCCGATTTCAGAGAGTTGAGTGATGGAGATGAACTGTAGATACTGATTTCAGAGACTTAAGTGATGAGGAGTGTTTGGAGACTTGAGGATTTGAGAGATTTAGAGAGAAAATGAAAGAAAATGGAGAGAGAGATCATGAAAAGGAGTGGGGCAGCAGAATGGAGGCTGTCGGTCACCCTTCTGTTTTTCAAACCTAAAAAAAGCCTTGGAAATGTCGATTTTACCCTTAAAAAAAACCCCCCCCGCCTCAGTGTGCCTCGAGGTTGAGGCGCACTGAGGCGACCGCCTTAGCCTCCAGAGGCGAGGTTTTTTTGCTTCCCCACCTCTGGAGTGCGCCTTGAGGCGCTTTTGGGAGCAAGGCGGCGAGGCGGCGCCTCGCCTCGCCTTTTAAAACATTGGTAATCACTTTATGGATTGAATATTTATTTGTACTCATTTTATGAATTGAACCTTTATTTGTAATTATTATTTGAAATTTTTGAATTTATGTGTGATAATATAATTTTAGGAATGTTGTTTGTAATTATTAAGAACTTTTTTCAATATTTCAATTATGTCCAACCCGATCAACTCAACCTAACCCAACTAATATTGTGTTGAGTTGGGTTAGGTTGAAAAATTATATTGGGTTGGATTCAAAATTTTCAATCACATTGGAAGATTTCTAACCCAACTTGACCCTACAAACGCCCACCCTTACCAATGAATCTGCATGAAGTTTATATGTTTTCATGGAGCTAAATCTCAATGTACTCATCTTCTCTAGTCATATATTCTTCTTTTTCTTCTTCTTTCAATCATCACCTTGTTGGATCTCCATTGAGTCGAGATGTTTTTACGGAGCTAGATCTCCATGTATTCATCTTCTTTGTATTTTAATATATTTTAATATTATTTAATACATTTCTTGAGGGTGTAAAGGTCTTTTCCATATTTATTTAATTTAGAGAAAAGGGGTTAAATGGTGAAAAATAAAATTAGAGGGCATGTTAGGGAATAGGTAAAATTAGAGAGAAAATTTTAATTATACCATTTGTGTAATTATGTTAGTTAAACATATATGGGTTTAAAATGGGGACATACCCAGTCAAATTTGGATCCCATCTGGGTCTCTAAAACTTGGAATTTGTACGAGTTAGATCTGACTTGAACTTGAAATTTATTAAAATAATAAAATGACCTAAGTTGAGTTTGGAGCCTTAAAAAAGAGAGGGTGTATGCAAGTCTGGATCAAGTTTAGGCCTAGACCCATTGTTTGACTCCCCAGAGCCTAATAAAGCTACAAAAGTCACTTCCTTCCTTTCTTGGTTGTAGGGTTTTAAGTTATTATTGTAAGTGAGAAATGGGGGGCGAAGCAAAAGAAAGCATTCAACAAGAATTTGAAGAAAGCTTCATCCATGTCTGCAGATAAAAGCCAAGCGGCTGATTTCTTGGTAACTCTTATCTCATTAGCTACTTATGTCTCTTTATGTTTCCCTTTTTCTTACAAATTATTAACTTCTGGTATTTGTTGAAGCTGCTAGAAGCCGGGCCAGCCTGTAAACTTCCCGTGGAAAAACCACCACTTATTAATAAGTCTGCAGTTTTGTATATTGGTCGGATTCCACATGGCTTTTATGAGAAGGAAATGCAAGGTTTCTTCTATTTATTTCTCTCTTTTCTATGTTTTATGGATAATAATATGTTGTTTATTGCTAATTCCATTGTTTTTTCATAGCTTTCTTTAGCCAATTTGGCCTCATCAAGAGGCTCAGGATTGCTCGCAATAAAAAGGTAAAATAGAAGATTATGTTAATAAGTCATTCTTATACATGCTGGATCTATATTCAAATATGCTAATGTCGCATTGGTGTATGTAGCTTTCGTTATTGTGAATTTTGATTGGATGTGTTTCATTTGCATCATGTACACACATTACCTAGAGATTCCCTACGTGTGATCCATTGCTTTAGCAAATGATTTTTCTTCAAGTTATATTGTGCATCAACTGTTCCTTGCTTTAATCTGAAAAAACTATGATTCTGGCTATGTTGGCTTGAGATACGTGACTCTTTTGTTTTACGGTCTGAGGTTGACATTTTGTATTTTTGTTTTATTTGTTATATAATTGATGGCATGTTAACTTCATTTATTGATCTGATGTTTTAGACAGGAAAATCAAAGCACTTTGGCTTCATCGAATTTAAGGATCCTGAGGTTGTTTTCAACTTAGTAGAACTTAATGCACAAACACTTGTAATGTTCATGCCTCTGTTCTAATGTACGTTTTGTTGATTGCAGGTAGCGGAAGTTGTGGCTGATACTATGCATGGATATCTATTGTTTGAACACATTTTGCAAGTGCATCTTATACCTCCAGAACATGTGCATCCGAAACTGTAAGCAGTTAATAGTTTTCTAATAGAATTAAGTTGTTTAAATTTGTAATTAATATGATGGCATTGATGGGAAAGTTTTACCAAGTACCCTGGCTGATATTGTATTCTCTGTGACACTAGGCAAGCACCATCTAGGTTAGCTGAGAATAAGAAGTAATATAAAAGTAACTATAATCTACTATTGAGGTGATGTGTGTGTTCAATGTGTTATTATAATCTCCAACATGTGCTATTTTTAAAATCATTGGAATGCACATGAAAGATGTTCGACTATTTAATGCCTTCACCATTATGTTGTTGCAACTTTGTAACCTACCTGCATTTCCTACCTTAGGTGGAAAGGATTTAACCCCCGATACAAGCCAGTGGACTGGGTTCAAGAAGAACGCAAGTGTCAAAATAAGGTTATTCGTTGTGGACAAGAGAAAATACTTTTGTGCAAATTTGATATTTTGATGCATACCAATGCAAATTGGAAGTCATTTTTGGGTCTAAGAATTTCATTCTTTTTCAATGATTTTCAGGCAAGAACTTTGATGGAACACAAGAAGTTGGTGGATAAAATCTTGAAGCGTGACCAGAAGCGGCGCAAGAGGATAGAGGCTGCTGGTATTGAGTATGAGTGCCCAGAAATTGTAAGCTTCAAACCTTGCTTTTTTACCTAATTAATTAATTATTTATTTATTTGCTTTTTGTTTTAGGTGGACTTGTGGGGAAAACAGTAGTAGTGTAGTTATTATTAGGTAAAAAAAAATTAATTCATTTTCAACAAAGAAAAAAGTTACAATCGTGAGTTTTGATGTTTCTTTGCTTGATGTTAGTACTTTAAGATAATTATTTTTAAGGAAAAATAGTACAGGGACTAGAAATCTTCTACATTTTTAGTATTACATGGTTTAGTTGACACATAATGTGGTACTGAGTGGTTGAGTATGAGTATTAGACAAGGTGGAGCAATGAAGAGAGAATTTGTGTAGCATGGTTCCCTAGTGAAAGACTGACTTATGAAACATGTTTGTTGACTATCTTTTTCTTTGTGAGCCCTCATAATGTGCGTGCTGAAGGTACACATTAAAATTCAAAAGTTTAATAAAAAACACATATCTATTTTTTTGCATTGCTCCAATGCACATGGAATTGTGTCTTGATAAGATAAATATGAGTTATTTGTTATGCACTTTTTCAATCTTCAACATGTGTCCTAAATTAATACATTCCTTTCTATACAGTTATCATAGGAATGATTTATTGACGACTTGACCTAAATCTTACTAAATTGGGTCAGGTACTTAAATTTGTCTGTCTTTTTTTTTTTTTTTTTGTGTTTTTTTATAGGATTTTATTTTGTATTTTGTGATAACTTAAAGCTAATTTAAATAAGTTAGATACTTCAGTTGTCTAAGCTAATGTTGATTACAGATTTTACTGAAACTTAAAAAGTGATAAGAATTGTAAGTGATTAAGTAGTTAAATTATGACATTATTTAAGGCATCAAAGTTATATACATGGTAAAATTAACTATAACATCATATATTTCTTCCTATAAAGTCACACATTTTATGTCCAACAATGAGTTTATGTGACAGACGATGGAAGGCACCGGATATTGTTACTTTTTTATGTGACAGATGGTGAAAGGCACCGGATATTGTTACTTTTTCATGAGTGTTATATAATTCATATACTTAAATAGACGGCGTGCATGTTCTTTACCACAGAACCTATGTTGTTATTTTTCATATCTTGTCATATGCAAATAATTAGTCAAATATATTGCTTGATTGTTGGGAGTACGAGACCCCTTAATCATATTTTATGTTCCTTTCCAGGTGGGTGGCCTCATGCTTACTCCTAAGAAGATAAAGTTTGATGAAGATTAGGTGTGCTATTGTGTTATTTTCTGTTTTGGAATATTAAGCTTCGTCTCTTTTAATGAAAATTTTAATGTAACAATCCCTTTTCTTCCCTTCGTTTGTTAGGTTGGTCTGGTTGTAGTGAAGAAGTCCAAACAATTATTCTATGAAGAGTGAAGGAGTATAAATCACTTTCTCTCGGGAAAAGAAGTGGCTTTCTCCTTTAAGCTGAATCCTAGAATCAGCTTTTGTATCTTTGAAGTATAGATGGAAGGTTTGTGACCCTCAAAAAGTATTTGGAAGTATAGATTTGACTGATAACTTTGATAGGTTGAGTCAACATTAGATATTGTTTTCTGCAAATGTTTAAAAGAGGCTATCTTTTATTAAATAACCCGTCTTTCAGTTTTGGGCATCTGACTGACTTTGATTAAAATGCTATAATTATTTAGTCAATGAGCTACGTGGCAAATTGTGTTACGTACTAATGAAATTAAATTGATGATGCTTAAGCATCCATAAAAGCCAGAACCTTACATGACAGCAACATCAGATAGGCATGGAAGAAAATGAGTAAGATTGAATAATGCTGAGATAATTTTTTAGTTAAATACAAGCGTCCCTCTTGTTGTCTTGTTGACTTTGATCAGCATTGATAATCTGGTCACGATTCAAGAATCCTATGAGAGGGCATTAAACTCTTTAAATGTTAGGGTGCATGTGTGCCTTGAAGCAGTTGCTTATTCTCATCAACTGACAATCAGCTTTTGCATTATCCTAGGGATGGCCTCAAAATTTTCCAACTCTAACCAAATTTCTAGAAATTAGCTATATATATGTCATCACAATTTGGATTAAAACATGCCTTCTTTATTCTTGGCATGACAAGTTCATTTTCTCAACATTAAGGCAAACCAAAACCAAATAAGAACCAGAAGAATTAGCCAGTAAACTAAATATGAATTTCTTGAAAATTCAATTAGAGTACATGGGAATTGCAAAGTAGAAAAGTTTTAACCAAGGGTAAAAATATGCTAAAAAAGAAAAGGCAGTCAAAGAAGAGTAATGAGGATGAAAATAAGAAGAGCAGCGATAAAAGAGTACTTGAGTGCAGCAACAAGAATAGCCAGCGATATAAAAGCCAATTGCCACAACACTCGCACACTTGCCCAAGCCAGCAGACCCGTCAATCCAACGGCCAGCAAGTTGTCGGGATTAGGGTCAAATATATCACCCCACTTGAGATTGAACATGGGCCGTCCATCCTTCTTCAACTCATCACCACCATTGCTTGATCCATTTTGTGGCGGTTTTTCTTTCTGTTCTTTTTTATTGTTGTTGGGGTTTAGTGCACATCGATTGAATCTTGAAGAAGAGACTTGTGGGATTTTTTGGGCTTTAACTTTTAAGGGAAAATGACAAGTCACAAGTGTTGGAATTGGTGGGTTGTTGAGGCTAGTGAATCCTAACATTCTTCTCGCAAATGAAAAACTCACAAATGCCCATTCACCAACTCAGAATCATCTTTGTCTCTGATTAATCTTTCAATTCCAAATATAATTACACTATTTATAACAATAAAGTTAGAATTTGTTACGATTATGAAATTCTTTTTTATAAGAATAATCACTCAAAAACTAAAATAAATCATATGAATTTTCTTATATCAACTCCAAGCCTTTATTGCCACTAAAGCCCTGAAAAAAAAAAATGGCCACTTAATTAGGCTTAATTATAAATATAACTCTATATGTTACAAAATCTAAATGCATAAAAATAAACTAACTTGAGATTTAAAACCTTAAAAAAAAAAAAAGAAAACTCAAAAACAGTATCAAATAGTACTAAAAATCACTAATTGAAAAAACAACAAATAGAATTAAAAGTAAAAGTAAAGACTTAAAATCTAAGAGAGACATTTATACAAACACTTAATAAGCATGTGCATAGTTTCCATAATAAACAAGTGTTGACAAGCATCATTCTTAAGCAAATAAATCCATCACACACTCCAATGACATACACAATAATTTTAAGGTATACATACAAATTTTATTCATAGAACAAATTCACATCCCAAAAATAACAAACAAAATTAAAATAGTTGGAAAAAATAACTTACCCAGAAGAAGCCCAAAAATATAGGAAAAGACTCAAGTGTGAATGAGCAGATGGAGTTGGAGGAAAATACACAATGGGAAAGACTCAAGTGTGAATATTTGTACTCTAAACAGACAAAATCATCATCAACGATGAACTCATGGCACTCTGTACAAAATTATTGGCCACTTATAATGTGCCAAATTTTGTTGTAATTATACTGTAATTATACTGTATATTAGGCTAAAATTATTATATTATCACATATAAATTTAAAAATTTCAAATAATAATTACAAATAAAGGTTTAATTCATAAAACGAGTACAAATAAATATTCAATTCATAAAGTGATTACAAGTTTAACCTATTAAATGATTACAAACAAAAGTTCTTGTCCAAAAACAATGAGAAACCACAACCCTTCATTCAATCAACAAAAGTTAAGGATAGTCCAAAAAATTTCAAGAAAGTTTGACATTAAGTCCTAAAGGAGGTAAAACAAAGTTATAATCTAGGAAGTCAACTTCAAAACAAGTACGGAGACAAAAGCAACAAACTACTATACTAAATGGCATGGAGAGCCTTTTCAACATCTTTCAAAACCTTGTTTCTTTGGGACTTTCTTTTGTTTGTCTCTTAACAACAATCTATGAGCATAAATATTTATTTCCTATTTATACATCAAGCGGATGCTATTAGCAGTAAAATTTCACTTCCTATTATTATCAATAAAACAACCCTTAGGATCGTCTGTTTATTAGAATCTAACCGTTAATTACACAAATTGCAAAATAATGAGGGACACTTGGCACACGTAAAAAGTATTTTGATTTCTTTAGCTAAACTTCCCAACTGCATCCAAACCTGCATCTTATAAAGTACATGTCATACCATTTCATAGCCTCAAAAACACCATAATTTGTTGTCAACAAACTCAAAAACATAAAATGCCAGCCTAAAAAAAATCTCAATTATTTTTAAAAATATCCTAATGGATTCTCAATTATAGATTTTATAGTCTTAGTGTTCGAATAAAATAGTCAAAATATAGCATGATTGATACTTCAACTGTAACAAACTTTACAAAAGCTTAATCAAACAAGTATCACAAACCCAATTAAGTAGCTAGAAATATCAAACCCAATTCAAGTTCTGTTATGTGTGGTTTCTGGACTCACTAAATGAGCTAGTAAAAGCCTAATGAAGGCCTAATCAAGTCAGTCCAAATGCGAAGGCCTATTAGACAAGACTTAGTTATCAATTCAAACCCAGTAAGCTCTACAGCTCAGCTCACCCCAGCGAGCTCTTCGGTTCGTATGAGTCAGCTCATTTCACAACTTAATTACAGTTCGCTATGAAACTCGCTCTCTATATATA
This sequence comes from Litchi chinensis, assembly GCA_019925255.1. Classification (NCBI taxonomy): domain Eukaryota; kingdom Viridiplantae; phylum Streptophyta; class Magnoliopsida; order Sapindales; family Sapindaceae; genus Litchi; species Litchi chinensis. The sequence goes on along the minus strand of CM034464.1, from coordinate 33,175,993 downwards.
TAGCTCGCTACTCAGCGAGGTCCAGCTCGAGGTCGCTCAAGACAGTAAACAGTTCGCCCAATGGACAGTTAATACCAAATCTTCCAGATATGGCAGTTACCCAATCTAATCGTGATTCTCTCACCAAATATGAAAGTTAATTCAAATTCGAACTCAATCAACGTTATCTGGGATTTTGTGGAGCAGATTCCTGATTTTATTCAAACAGATTAGGAAGTGTAATTAATTCATGATTCTCTTCTTGTTACATCCCCTATAAATATGGGCTAAAATCATTATAACAACGATGACACATTCAATAACATACTGTCACTCTGCAGAATTTTAGAGAGACAGCCGTGGACGTAAGCGCACTCACTGAATCACGTTAAAAATCCTCTGTTCTTTCGTTTGTTCTTGGTTCTTTGTTGTGTTTTTCTCAATTTTTGTGTTTTCTCACATTGATTGCAGGTATTGGAATTTGAGTTCTCGTCGACTGGATTTCAACGTCGACAAGTTCATATAACACTAAAGAGAAATATCAAGCAAGCACAACAGATGATGCCCTTCTACACTTAATATTAAAATCAGAAAAAAAAATTACAAACCAAATGTAGAAAACATGAAAACTGGAGATACCAGGAAGGTTGGAGAAAACTACAAACAAACCTAAATCAAACTACAAAAAACACTACAAACAAACCTAAATATTACCACAAACGATACATACCAATTAATTAACAGAGATTAGCATTAAAAACATACAAAATCAATAGATTTCTTTGTTTGAGAAGCGACAATCAATATCAACCAAGGAGAAGCACGACATCGTAAGCAACTAGTTACTAGCGAGGAGAAGCACGACAAGGGAAGAGCGAGAGGGAAGAGTGCGTACGAGTGAGGAACCGGCTACTAGAGGCTATGGAAGCCGGAGACTGAAGGACCACCGTGAAGGAGGTCGTGGAGCAGCAATGATGACATAGGCTGACTGACTGATCGGCAGAAATGGAGATGGAGCAGCAAGGCGTGGGTCGTGGCTGGATGAAGAAAAAGAGATGCAGAGCATACTGACCGGCAGCAGAGGGGAGGAAATCAATGAGGAAATAAGAGAAATGGATGAAGGGTGTGGCTAGGGATCATCATTTTCATTATATAGTCTTGGGTTCGGGTTTGGTTATCGATTTTGCATCTAACCCGACCCAACCCAACTCACATTACATTTAATTAAAAAAAACAAAAAACAAAAAACAAAAACTCACACTACATTTTATACATTCAAGTACTTTACAAATTCAAAAACAATATCAAATAGTACTAAAAATCACTAATTGAAAAAACAACAAATAGAATTAAAAGTAAAAGTAAAGACTTAAAATCTAAGAGAGACATTTATTATACAAACACTTAATAAGCATGTGCCTAGTTTCCATATCAAACAAGTGTTGACAAGCATCATTCTTAAGCAAATAAATCTATCACACACTCCAATGATATACATAACAATTTTAAGGTATACATACAAATTTTACTCATAGAACAAATTCACATCCCAAAAAATAACAAACAAAATTAAAATAGTTGAAAAAAATAACTTACCCAGAAGAAGCCTAGAAATATAGGGAAAGAGAGGAGTCCCCAAGTGGAATGGTAAGGCATTGGATGAGAAGATGAAGTTGGAGGAAAATATACAATGGGAAAGACGCAAGTGTGAATATTTGTACCCTAAACAGACAAAATCATCATTTACGATGAACACATGGCACTCTGTACAAAATTATTGGCCACTTATAATGTGCCAAATTTTGTTGTAATTATACTGTGATTATACAGTATATTGGGCCAAAATTATCAGCCACTTATAATCTACGATGAACAAATGGCACTGGGCCTTGATACTTGGCCACCCTTTTTTCTTTTCTTTTTTTTTTTTTTTGATCTCTTTTTTCAACGGTTCAAACCCTGAGTAGACATCTAGACCTTTCAATTATATTGAGAGTCCCATTCCAGACTTGAGTCGTGCAAACAGAGGGTTGGTCCAGACCCACACCGTATTCATTTTGATCGGGTCAAATCCAGGTTGACCCAATATATAGTTTTTTTAATTTTCAAAATTGAGTGGCTATATTTGCTATGTACACCCCAAATTAGTATTTTTTTTTTAAAATATCCAATATTATATGCTAATAAAATTATTAAAATGGTAAATATTTTGTAATTACATCCGCCTATTGCTTTTGGCATTGTCGATGAAACTGATTTTTGTTGAAAATTCACCAAAAATATATTTTTTATTTTTTGAATTTTTACTTGAACGTCAAATTCGATGAAATCAAACGGGAATTTAGTGGCTGCATTGAATGACAGAATCAAATTCTATTTGATGGATTTTATTCTCTGATCAGATGACTGCAACAATGTTCATGCCACTACCTGTATGCCCCGTCGCCATAGATTTTGGAAACTTGAATCTCTTCTTTGTATCGTCATCATCTTCATTGACACCTAATCACAACCGAAAAATGAAAACAACCCAGAATTTAGAATTCAAAACCAATACAAAAAATAAAAAAGATGAGCAATGTTTAAAGAGAGGTATAGTCGAGTAGAGCAGGGTTTTTATGAAAGAAAATGGATAAAGGGTTTTTAAACACCCGATCTTTTATAGGTTTGATGAGACCCGCATAGAGACTCGTATCCTATTGACTATTAAGCATATACACACATACAACAAAGATGATGCAAAAAAGTTGTTTTATACACACTAGGCTAGTCAGAAGTTCACTAGATGCATGAACAGTTTATCAACCACTATGGCACATTTATATGTCATATCAGACTCATGAGGTAAACTCAAACAACAAATATTCAATTGATTAAATGAGCATGACCAATGATGACAAGAGACGCTCTAAAAAGCTATAAGCAATAGAAGACTAACTGTCAACTAAATGGATAAACATATAATACGAAATTTACAATTGCTGATGCAAGTGGCAAGAAGTAAACTAACTTGATGGGTTTCTCCATTTTTAGGCTTTAATAAATCTCCTGTAATCATCTTTCAAATAATTGTAAAAGCAACCAAAGAGTGTGAGTTTGTTTTATAATCGTACCAAGATTTATGGGGCTACCAACCTCGACACTATTACTACAGCCGAAGGTAAGGCCTGTAAATGGTTGGAAAGTTATGAAAGCAAAGGGATTCAAATAAAAACAACGAGAGCAATAAGAACAACAACAACAACAACTCCAATTAAAATAAATCAAAACAAGAGATTAAAAAGCACCGAATATCATAAAAACCATTAGAAACAAAAAAATAATAATAATGAGACATCCTCAGTTTCCAGAGATGCTGATGGTCGTCAGTGATGAAGTGGCTATGCGACGATGATAGGAAGCTTGAAAAGATCTATTGTTGTTTGATTGATAAAGCTTGAAGGGCGACAATAGGCGAGAGAGATAAAGAGATAAAGAGAGAGAGAGAGAGAGAGAGAGAGAGAGAGGTGCAATCGAGTAGAGCAGAGTTTTATGAAAGAAAACAGATAAAGGGTTTTTAAACAGTCTCTTATAGGTCTAATGAGACCCACATATAGATTTGTATCCTACTCGTTATCAAGCATATGTACACATATAGCAAAGATGGTGGAAAAAGGCTGTGAAAATGTTAGTTTGCTATAGACTACCTGATTTTTGCCTATGTTAGTGTTATTCAATGTTGTGACTTAATATGTTATGTTATAACTTGGATTAAATGTCATAACGTACAAACTGTGTTATTACAAATTTAATAAGGAAACATAAACAACAGTAAAGTAAAATCAACACAAAAACATTTTTAATATGGTTCGGTGTTACCTACATCCACGAGATCTTGCCTAGAGAGATTAACTATTAATGAATATAAATAGGTACTACCTACTTAACCAATCGAATCTAAGACTCTTTCTTAAAATCAAAGCAAGATGAAGTACACATTTATTGGTGTTGTTTTAGCAAGCTCCTCTTGCCTTCTTAGATGACAGCAGCTTGAACTCCCTTAAACTTATGAACCTGTCTCCTCTCCCTATGGCCAAACATCTTATTATCCTAACAAGCTCTTACTTTAAAATTAGCAGCCTCACCAACCTAAGTCTAGCATACAAATTTAGAAAACAAACCTCTCTAAGTGTTATATCTTGTTTCTCTTAATGAATATGTATTGTTTTCACTCACGAAAACCACATAAATAAACTACCTAGAGATGAGAAACTCTAAGTCACAAATACATACAGTTTCGGGAATGTTCTCTTTCATGGTCTGCACTTAAAACTACATACATAAAAACTACAAGCACTCTCAAACTATGCTACCATGCATTGCACTGCTTGCCTTTCTCAAAATCCACATGTAGCCTTTCAGTCTCTGTTCATTTATATTCAATATGCGCCACATTTTTTATCAAGGAAATAACCTAAAAGTTAATTCTAGAAACTAATTGGCAAAAAATAAAATCTACATTAATTAAAATCAAAGGTAAAGAAGGAAACTTCTTTATTTTGTCTTCTTTAACTGAAATCTTTGATTCTATAGTTGTAAATATAGAAAATAAATAAAGTTTCGTACAAGACAACGATTAGTTGATAGATAAAATACTTTCCATAACCATGGAAAGACATTTTCAAGTTTCACAAGTCAACAACAATAAAGAAATTTCATTATAAAAAGATTTTTTTTATCTAATTCAAAGCTATAAGGAAATTATGTACTTTATTCAAGACAATAACAATATTGAATAATCATACAGTCACTCAATAAATCAAACAAGAATAATAAAAACAAGAATAAAATACTTCTTGTTATAAAACGTGGCCTAAAAGCAATGAATATAGAATAACAATCAAATAAAAGAGAACAAGTAAAGTAAGAGAGAAAGAGAGAAAATAATTTAATTGATATCTCCTTCAATGGTTACAATATAAGCCTATTTCTAGGCAAATTAGAAAATCATTTTCATAATGAAATATCAACAAATAAGGTAATGAATATCATAAAAAAGGAAGTGGTGTTAAGACCATATATTCATAACACTCCTCCTTGGGTGTACACCACTTGATAATATTCTTCGAGATTTTGGATGTACCCAAATACTGTCTCATTAAAAACCTTGGCAGTAAAACCCAATGGAATAAAAACGGTCAAAAGGGAAAAATAGTGCAGAATACAAAACTCTAAAAGAGATGACATATTCCCTTGATGAAAGCAAAAGATATTTTATGATCTGTTGGATCAGAAATTTAATTATCTTATGAATTCAATAGTATTTGGACGTGCTTAAAGGGACTGCCTCGTTAAAAACCTTATCAGGAAAACCTAGTAGGACAAAACCTGATCGAAGGAAAAAAGAGTGCAATGCGCATATGTCCATATTGACTTAATATACTTCCCCTGAAAGATATACTGTAAACCCCTAGCTCCGACTTCTAAAGTCCCAACGTTAGAAATTAAGTTAAAGAGATAAAAATATAACTCTCTACGTTTAATTAATTCAATTTCATAGCATCCGAAATATATTTATTTAGAATACGACGAAATTCATCGTATTAAAAAGTTTAGTAACGTCCCAACGAAAATCTACGTCAAGAAATCCAAGATGTTAGTGAATGATAATCGAATTAAAATTCGATTAAAAAGAGAGAATCAAAAAAATTAATGAAATAAGCTTAGCATTTTTTTTTAAAATACATTCTAACGAAACGAGAATTTAATCGAATAAGAGACGAAAGAGACACGGAAGGATATCGAGGGGTGTTGCCGTGAGAGAGCATCAAGAAAAGGAGATGAGAATAAAATTAAAAAGAAATGGGACAAGATGCAAATATTAGAAGTTGTTGATTATAAATATCAACACTTAGCAAATTTTCAGCAGAAAATTTCAGCCCCTTTCAGTCAAAAATAGTCACTGCCGAGAGAACAATCGAGAAGCTTCGTGAGAAGGAAAGAGAGGAGAACCAGAAGAGAGAAGAGAGGCAACCAGCAAGCAAGAAGAAGCCTTGAGCAGCAGAAACAGTCCAGAACAAGCAAAGAAGTCGAGCAAGAAGCAGATCCAGCGCGCCAGCAGCTCGCGCGAAGGACAGCTCGCGAGTTGGAGCAGAACAACTCGTGTGAGGGGGATCCAAGGCAGTAAAACTGCAGTTTCTGGGCAGCAAAGGAAGAGGACGAGCAGAAGAGGAGAGGTGCTGGTCTGGTCGAGCAGAAACAGAGCAGAAACGGACGCAAACAGCAAGCGAAACAGACCCAGACGCGAGCTCGAACAGAATCGCGATGGGGTGCAGCGAGCTGGTCGGCCAGGGGAGAAATAACCTCCCAACCAGCCTTCCATCCCCTCAATCCACCTCTTAGGGTCCCTAGTAAGTCATCTAAACTCTCCCTAACCAGCTTAAGCGGGATTACACTCCATTTTCTTCAAATTGATGCTGAAACAGAACAGAAACTGTGACAGCTTTTGTTGTTGTGATTGTGTTGTTGAATTGGTTGATTAGATGCTTTTAATCTTTGAGAGAACTTTATGTAATTGAATTAGACACTTGAAGGATGAGTTTTTGTGTGTAATTGCTGCCTTAAAAAGATGTATAAGGGCTGTCATACCCTCCCTCAAACATAGAACCGAAAATGGTGTTTTATGCACACCATGTGATTGAGAAAAGTTTTGAGTGAATTTTGAGCACTCAAATGACTAAGTTAGATTTATGTATGTATTAGAGACTTGAAGGGCAGTAGTTAGACCTTGAAATTAGATGGTTTTGAAACCAATTTCAAGCCTTAAAGAGGTTGGAAAAGTTAGAGGAGATTTAGAGTGGCAAAAAGGGGAAAATTTGACAATATTGGTAAACCCGAGCTCAAATTTGAGCTAGAGGAGACCTGACCGTATTTGGCTTATTTGGGGGTATTCTACACCTCAAATGATGCCTAGGAACCATAGAAAACCATAGGTTTTGGAACGGATCGAATCCGATAAAAATTGTGCAAGTTATGCACAAAATAGTGCCGTTAGAACTCTGAGAAGTGAAACGGCTAGCTTAATGCAATTTTTATGGCACGAAATGAGTTTAGTTAGTCATTATAAGTTAAATGAAGCTTAGTTATGGAATAAAATCTAGCGTCGCTAACTCGAAACCAAGAGTTTGCAAAACGGGCACTTAATTGCGCCCGAAAGTGTCCAAAACGGACGTTTTCCTTAGATTTGACATAGCAAACGATAATATTTCTCAATGAAATTTGTCGTGTGACTAGAATGGGATATAAGTGAGCCGTAGGAAAAAGAACGAAGGAAAACGGAGTCCCGGGCAGTGCGTAGCAGTGCACACTGTCAAGGGCTGTCCGTTTAAATTAAAAGTGTGATTTTTCGTTTTAAGCCTCCAACAATTAAACGGACCGCGTGGGGTAATCCCTAAGGGTCTAAAACTAAAACTTTTCCACAAGAATCGGGATTAGAGAGTCTCGATTGAATAGAAACAAGTTAGGAGGATATATAGAGAAAAATGGTCTTAGTTGAGATTCTTGACCTTATAGTTGAGAATTGAGTTTTGTTATTAATAATGATGAGAAAATATTGTGTAGGTGACGAGCCTCGTCGAGACGCTTGACACGGAGTGACGCGGCTTCGAGGTAAGTGGTTCGCCACTTATGAGTGTTTAAATTCTATATCAATTCATGATTATTCGTAATGAATATTGTAACTAAGTAATAAATGAAAATGAAAAGGATTTTCAATGTTAATGTTCAAGTTAAGCATATAGATTCCTATGGAATCTATATTGTACTAGAAACTAATACAAAGTTGTTATAGAAAGAGTAAAATGAGAAAGTTTTCAGAAGATGTAAAACTAGTGAGTTTTGTGCTTTTGCACTTGAAGTAATTGATTATAAAACTCATGTATATGCCTTAAGAGGTTATGAGAGTTAGCGCTACGTGACGACGCAGAAAATTCCGTCCGTAGTCGCTCAGAGTATAGAGAAATTAGCACTACGAGGCGACGCAGAAAATTCCGTCCGTAGTTGCTCAGTTTCCTAGAAAATATAAGCGCTATGTTGCGATTCAGAAAATTCCGCACGTAGTTGGTTAATTAACAGTTAGCGCTACGAAGCGATGCAGTAAATTCCGCTCGTAGTTGCCCAGAGTTTTAGCACTACAATTGCGATGCAGAAAATTCCGCATTGTAGTTGCTCAGCGATAAGATTTAGCGCCCTACGTACGATGCAGTAAATTCCGTAACGTAGTGGTTGAGATACCTCAGTAAGCTTCACGTTGGCGTTAGTTTTAATCGCCTGTGATGGTTAGAATATTTAAAGGATATACATGGAGGTTTTTAAAGAAATTGTAAAACTTGAATAAATAGTAAATGGCTATGTTAGTGTATGTGATATTATATATATCTCTGTTGCACTAACTTATTGTTTATTTTGTAGCTTATTTAGTTTCATTGCGTGTCACCGCCGAACGAGACATCGACATTGTTTTGCGTTTGTATAGGTAGGCCGAGTCTCCAGGACATTATATTATTTGAACTTTGTAATGTATTGATTATATTATTTTTTTTAGATACACATGTAATTAGAACTGTATGTTGTAAATATTAAATGGTTCTTATATCTTCATATGATATATGATTATACATTGTATTATAAGTTGCTTATATTGTGGAAATTGTGAATAAAGAAGTTGGGAGGTGATCAGATATAGTTGAAGTATATTTTCATTACAGGTGAAATTTTGGTTTTATAAAAAATGCAGTCGTTATGCTGCCGAAAATTTTATAAAAAGTATTTGAAATAGAAAAGCGAAAAATTTTATCACTCCCAACTAGTTACAGAAAATTCAAATCACTGAGTTTTAACGAGTAAACCGGAGAAGAAGTTAGGGTTCGCTTCTCGGATGTCTTCGATCCGACAAGTCGGGTTCGATGAGTCCGTTGAAGTGCCCGGCAGGATCCTCCAGACAAGAGCTTAGATAAGGTCTGGGAAGGGTCCTGTCATATACAATTGTTACTCTTGTAGTTCTTCAAATATATTGAAAAATATATTTAATTCCATTCCAGTGTCTTCGAGTTAATGTACTGATATTTTCTCTGATTTGTGCTTGATCTTTAAGCTGAGATAATATCCTGTTTTCTCAAAATTTACATTTTAAATTCTCTTTTCAAACATTCAATAGTTCTTAGAAGTTCTTCAGGAGTTCCAATTTAATTCATGTTATCGACATATATTGCTACAGTTGCAAATTAAGATTTTGATTTCTTTATGAATGCACAAAGACATATAGATCATTAATATATCCTTCTTTTGTGAGGTATTCATTAAGATGATTATATGATATTCATCCGGATTGCTTTCAGTCATATATAAACTATTGTAACTTTATTAAATACAAGTTATGAGAATTTGAATTATATGTTTTAGATATTTTAAATCTTTCAGGGATTTTTATGTATATATTGGTGTCCAAGGACCTATTTATGTATGTTATTACCACATCCATTTGACATATTTAAAATCTTTTGGAAACTATCAAACCAATCGAAATGTAATCGTATCCATCACAGGTGAATACATTTCATCTTGTTACATTTGCAAATATCCATTTATATCTAATGAGTTTGACGTCTTTAGGCGTCTGGACTATTGATCTATATATATCATATTTGGCTAATGAAATCAATTCTGTTTGAATTGTTTCATTCCACTTAGGTCAATCATGTCTTTTTCAACACTCATTGATACTTATGTAGTTCATGATCATTATTTACAATCATGACTCCACAGTTTTCCAAATTTTTTTTTTTGTATTTCCAATATTTTATATCTCTTCAGGAGATTTTACTGCTTCTAGGATACTAGCTTCTGCAGGGGCTGTTAATTCTCATCATATGAAATTAACTATGAAACAATTTATTTTTATATTATCAATATTGAGTTTCTGCAGTAAACCTTTGAGATACGATTATATCTCATTGTCTCAATTTTCATATGAGTAATTATTTTAATTAAAATATATGACATATTCAAGCGTCCATATGATAAGTTTAATACAACTTTATAAATATAGGTCTACTTTTGTTTTGATTAATAATTTTATGTTGACATTTATGCATAATATGTTATTCAATATCCTTATCATTTTTTTGTAATAAGCAAAGCAATGAAATATAATATCTTAATTTTCTTTAAGTTTTCAGTACACATGCATTTTCATGGGCTACTGTAAACTTTCAAACATTCTTAGTGCAAACTATAATATCTATAATTTGAGCACATGTTCTTTTTCATATATAATTAAGATCCCTTTTGAGTTGTATAGGAGGAGATTCAAAGAGTTTTATCTCTTAAAAAACATTTAACTCTTTAGGAGTTCTATTTATATGATGAGGATTATATATAGCTCGAGCGTGACCTTTAAAATGATCATGATATTTCATTATTCACTTCAAAGAATAATAACGTTACAACTAAACTTACTTTTCACATTTATGTGTGTAATGAATGATTTATTTGTCGCCATTCATATAAATTATTTTTCAAGAATAATCACCCGGGTTAATGTATTGACAATGAGTATAAAATCATTCGTGTATGCAATTTTCAAGTAAACGATCTTTGAACTTTAGGTTCATATGACTTATACAATAATTATCATAATGAATGATGCATACCAATTGTAATTTCACGTTATTAAGTTTTATAATTTTATCCTTATTCTCCTCCTAATGACAAGAAAATTTATTCATTAGCATTATTTTATTATCCTTCATGAATTTATTTACATTATCATAATTTCATTTTGGGACTTATTTATATAATCATAATATCCTTTGGGACTTAATTATACTGTCTTACTATCCTTCAAGGATATATTAGACTATCATATTATTTTTCAATGACTCAAATGTCACATAGTGTCCTTAAGGGACCAAACACAGTGTCATTCAAGGATCAAATTGTAATATCAATTATTGTCCTTCAGGGATATTTATTAGGTAAGAATCTTCAGATTATATAATGGATATTATATTACTTCCAACAATTTGATGATATTTTCTTTGTATTATTGGATGAAAAACAAACTTTTGATTCATCATAATTTTTGATCATATTATATTTATGATCAGATGATAGTCATCATAAAATATACTTCTGACATATGACAGTATAGATAATACAAATGCGATATACTTTTATTAATGTATATCTAAATAGATTCCTTCGGGATCTATTAAAGTAACAATGTTTCATATATACAATATTGTTTTTTTTTTTTACTTTATAATATACAAATTTGCTCTTTTAGAGCCTTTATATATTGATAAAAGATTAATATAATATTTGTGTATACTTTAGGTACACAATTATTATAATTTCATATTCCACCAATAATGAACATTTTGCTTACTTTGCTTTGGTGTGAATTCCACTTTAGGTGATTAAAATTTGTTATGATCACCGAGGCTTTATTGACCATAATCATTGTCATGACTATTAGATGATTTAACATTCACTTCAGAGAATGATATTAATTAATTTAGTCATGTGAGATAAATGATTTTTCACCCATAATCATTAACATTGCTACTTAAGGAGCAAATTTGAAGTACAAATCATTTCAATCATCCGACTTCATTTATTTAGTGATCAAGTATACATCCCAAGATATATAAATTGTAATCACAATGAATTAATAAACAATTTCTCAAAAATACTATTACAATGAATTCTAACAAATATTTGATAATCAAATAAGATATAAGAAAATATATGTTATGTACCTTATTTTCGTATCTTGTTCTGAGGAAAGAAAATAACACGACCTTCGCTAACCAAAAATTTTATAAGAAACAACAATAATTATATAATTTAATATAAGAAGAATAAAAATATTGTACTTTTTCTTCTAAAAAATCAAAGCTTCAAGTTATGATGTGATTGTATGTCATAATTACATGTTCAATATGATAGTAACTCAAAGCTTTAGTTTTTGATAGAATTGAGAATGAAATTCTTTTCCAAATCATATCAAAATTCTTTTCCAAATCACATCAATCACTACAATTAATTTTAGAACTTCAGGTTCTAAATAAATTACAATCATACCTTAATTTTATGATATATTATAAGAGATCCAAAACAAAATAACTATAAAAAAAAACCTTAACCATCACCGCTATCTAGTTTTTATATCTAATAGCTCATGTCACCTTTAGACTTATACTGTCATTAGAGAGGTAACGACTTAACCATAATATCAATATATGTTAATCATATGACATGAGACATGAGATCGTTATATATATATTCGATCAAGTATTTTGTATTAAATACATAAGTATGAAAACACATATCTCGATGTATTAAAATTCTTAAACAAAAAATAAAATACTTTAACGTATTTACGAACTCAAATTTCACGATCTATATATCCTGAAATCATGAACAAAAGTTAGTATAAAAGATCTTCAAGTCTCTACTCACCCTCAATGAGGAGTCATTTTTTCAAACATACTTGGTTCGAGATGAGTTTTTTCATATCAAATTCGAATTGATTTAATTTTTCTCGATTTTTTATTTGTAATTTTGACACTTCTAGTTCCAAAATCTAAATGAATTATAATCTAAAACTGAAGTAAGGATCTGAAACTTCAGGTTTTAAGATCCAAATAAAACTAATAATAAATTTATTGAGAATTTGAAACTTTTTGTTCAAATTTAAAATACAAAAATTAGGATTCAAATCGTTCATTGAGAATCCAATCAATTAAATCGAATTTGATGGAACCATTATATCATATGCAAAAAAGCAAGACCATAACATCTCAAGTTCAAATTTGTTCGATCTTTATTTAATTTTTCATAACCCGAAAGAGTCACATTGCTTTCTATGTATATGTATATGTATAACGTTGGTATCATATATAAAACACAAACTTGTACATTTTGTTGCCTTTTGTGTTTAGATCCATGGTTTAAGACACATTTTTTTTATATAATAGACAGGGGACAATTATGTTGCTTCAAACAACTGTAATTTATTTGACATATACAATTGTCCACATTAAGCGTGAAAGCTAACAAAATTTAATTAGAATTTAACTATAATTTCTAGTTCAAATAAATTAATACTATAGAACTTATGGTTCTAATAGACAAATATATCATAATTTATAATTCTAATTAAATTGAAAGTGTAGAACTTCCGGTTCTAAATAAATTTATAATATAAAACTTCGGGTTTTAATGAAATTGAAAATTTAGAATTTCTGGTTCTAATTAAATTGATATTGTAGAATTTTTGGTTCTATTTGAAAACTAAAAGTTTTAGTTTTAATTTTCGCTTGCAAACTTCATGTTACAGATAAGAAAATTAGAAGTGTTATGAGTATTTTTTGGATTCAACAAATGGGCTAGTAAAAGCCTAATAGAAGCCTAATAAGTCAACCCAATGAAGTGGCTTAGCAGACAAGACCCAGTCCATCAACATCCAGCCCATGTGAGTTCTACAGGTCGCGTTAGCGAACTCGTATCGCAACCATTGTTTATAGATCGTTGCTAGTATTATACAGCTCGCACCATGCACAGCCCGCACCATGCACAACTCGTTACTCAGGACGAGGTCTAGCTTGAGATCGTCTAATGCAATTTACAGTTCATCCAATAACCAGTTCAATAAGGAAATCTTCTAGAAAAGGCAGTAACCCAATTTGATCGTGATTCTTCTACCAGAATTGGAAATAAGTTTAAATTCAAACTTAGTAAACGTGATCCTTGATTTTGCGGAGCAGTTTCCTGATTCAGTGTTAACTGATTAGGAAGTGTAGTTAATGCGAGATTATTTTCCTATTTTATTTCAACTCAAATTGTAATCGTCTCTTCCTATAAACAAAGGCTGAAATTCATTGTAACACATATACACATATACAGACACATTCAGACAATATTATACTGTTTCTCTGTAAAATTATTGGGAGGAACAGCTGTGAACATAGGTATACTTGCTGAACCACGTTAAAAATCTCCTTTGTGTATTGTTTTTGTTCTCTGCCTTCCACTTTTCTCTTGCTTTTTGCTTTGTTTCACATTGATTGCAGGTATTGGGTTCTGAACTGTCGTCGACCAGAAATCAACGTCGATATTTTGGCGTTAGAGGAAGGGCCTAGATTGCAATTTGTTTTGCTGCGATTCATCAGTCTTCAAAAGACATGGTGAGAATAAAAACAACCAGATATGTGAGCTCACAGACTGACCAAGCAGAGAGTCAGCTAAGTCAACAACAACGTGATACGCAACTAGTGGAAGACGCACCCATGCCTACAGTAGGCACGTCTCATAGTCATGCAGTTGGTGCTGCAGCAGACATGCCTCCCTTGCCTCCTTGCTAACTAGTACCAGTCGCCCAAGCCGAGGGGCTGCAAGCATGGCATTAGAGGCAAAAGGCGTTGGAGCTTATGATTCGACAACTTACAGATGCAGTTAATGCGTTGGTACAAGCTCAAGCGCAGAACACGCCCAGGGTTGAGGCTGCTGCACCCAGGCAAACATATCCATAGCATGAAGGAGTGCAAGTGCCAAAAAGGCCAGTGAGGGAGGTGTTGCAACCTACTGGTTTAGGTTGCTCTTCCAATTCATGCTCTAGAGTTGGAGGTCGCCAAGTTCGCGAGGAAAGAGAAGTTACGTGTCCTGCGAGTTTGGTGGTAAGGGCGAGTCAGGATGGAAGCCGTCGTGTGGAAGCTGGCTATGATAGAGTCCGAGCTGCATCTCGGCATGAGGAGGACGAGGTAGATAATCAGCGACATGTAAGGTCACATCAAGCTGGCGGCTAGTTCAGAAGGAGCCAGAGACATAAGTCAGAACGACGCTCCTCAATTCGTGATTACAGAAGGAGACATAGGCCCTAAGATCCACAAATAGAGGAACTTCTCCAGAGGGTCTAGCAGCTCGAAGCACGACCTGGCGCCCCGGACCAGTGTGGACATTACGGAAAAAAGATTCTATTTACCAGGGAGATCGAGACGTAGTCTCTTCCTCACAGATTCAAGGTCCTAAATATCTCGTAATACAATGGGGACAACGACCCCTATGACCACCTTGACGCATTTAATGTTCAGATGGACCTTCAGATGAACAACCCATTGATGAAGTGTTGCGTCTTCCCAGCCACTTTAGGGGACATTCCGCGGACTTGGTTTAAGAATCTCTCAGCTCGCAGCATAGGAAGTTTAAAAGATTGCCAGCAGAAGTTTGTCAGCTAGTATAGGGCTTTGAGGAGGCAGCTCACACCATCCTGCCATTTGGCCACTATCTTCCAACGTCAGGGCAAATCATTGAAAGATTACATCACTAGGTTAAGACGCGAGGTCGCTAATATCGAGAGCCCATCTAATGAAAGTGTTTTGAATGCAATCTCAGCCGGGCTTTGCAAAGATGGGAAATTGTATGAAAGCATTTACAAGTCTCTAGTGAAGGATCTGAGAGAATTCTACGAGCGAGCTACGAAAGAGATTAAATGAGAGGAGACCTTCGACCCAAAGAAGTCTAATCAAAGAACGAAGCAGGCAGTTCTAACTAGTCGAAAAAGAGGAGTAATAGCAGGAATGAAGGTGAAAGTCGAGGTAGTGGCTCAAGCAACAAGATTGCCAAAAAGGCTAGGAGAGAGCCCAAGAATGAGCGACCTTAGTGTCAAGGTCGCTATAACAGTTACAACATCTTGTCGGATTCACATGATAGAATTTTTGTAGCAGAAAGGAATAAGGAGGACTTCAAAAAGCTTAATCCTTTGAGAGCCCTTATTGAGCACAAAGTTATAAGTAAGTTTTGTGTTTATCATAATGAGGTCAGACACAATACTTCTGATTGTTGGGCATTGAAGGACTCCATCGAAAGGTTGATTAAAAGGGGTCGCTGGAGAGATTATGTGGTGAGACCAACAGACTTGCGACCTCTGAGACAACGACCTCAGCAGCAACAATAGGCAGCACATCAGCAGCCCTAACTAGCTCCTGAGCCAAAGCACAAACCTACTGTAAGGATGATTTTTACTATTCATGATGGCTTCCATATCGTAGGTACATTAAACAGGTCACATGAAAGGTATGTTCAGGAAGCAAATCATGCTTTGTAAGTCACTAGGTCAAAGGGACTCATGAAGAAGGCGAGGACGACCTCGGATGATATTATGTTCACCTAGGAAGATACTAGAGGTGTGATTTGGCCTTACAATGATGCGCTTGTCATTCAAGCCAAAATTAGTAATATGGAGGTGCAACGAATCATGATTTACACTGGAAGTTTGGTAAATGTCATGTATAGGAGTTGCTTCGACCAGATGAGGCTAGGAGCAGAACAATTGAAACCTTCCCCAGAACCTCTTTATGGCTTCACTAGAAATGCCATCACATCAGTGGGCCAGATTAAGCTGTCACTCACACTCAGGGAAGCAAGTCATCAAGCTACTGTGTTGGTGGATTTTTTTATCATTGATTGCCCATCAACCTATAATGTGGTCTTGGGAAGACCTGTAATGAACGACCTGGACGTGGTTACCTCAACCAAGACCCTTACAATCAAGTTTCCAACCCCCAATGGCGTTGGATGTGTTCAGGGAGAACAACACTTAGCCAGACATTGCTATGAAGATGTTGTGAAGATGGACGTCAGAGGAAAGAAGGTAAACGTGGTTTCGGGGGGTGAGCCACGAGCTATGAGTGAAAAGGGGGTTAGTTATGATCTTGACCCTCATGAGATAGATGCAGACTGAGCCACTGGGCCAATCGAAGAGTTAGAGGATGTTCAAGTCAATGAGGTAGATCCTAAGAGGTGCTTGAAGCTGGGAAGTGGCTTAACTTCAGAAGTAAGAGCCCAGCTCGCTAACTTTCTTAAGGCGAACTTAGATGTATTTGCCTGGAATCATGAAGATATGGTAGGGATTGACTCTAAAGTCATGTCACACAGATTGAATATCGACTTCCACCACAGACCAATTCACAAGAAGAGGAGATCGATGATGGAGGAACATTACTTTGCATTGAAGGAAAAGGTAGATAAGCTACTGGCAAATATGTTTATCCGCGAAACTTACTACCCAACTTGGGTCGTCAACTCTGTGCTAGTAAAGAAAAAGAATGGGAAGTGGAGAATTTGTATCGACTTCACAGATTTAAATAAGACGTGTCCAAAGGATAGCTTCCTCTTGTCTAGAATAGACCAACTTGTGGATGCAATAGCTATTCATCAGCTCCTAAGCTTCATGGATGCGTACTCGGGTTACAACAAGATTTTAATGAATCATGAGGATGAAGAGCACACCTCGTTTGTAACCGATCGCGACTTATACTGTTACAAAGTAATACCCTTCGGGTTGAAGATCGCAGGAGCGACCTATCAATGCTTAGTGAACATGATGTTCAAGGAACAGATTGGGAAGACGATGAAGGTCTACGTAGATGAAATGTTGGTGAAATCCAAATAGATGGGTGATCATGTGCGTGACCTGTAGGAAATGTTCCAGATTCTGAGGAGCTACCAGATGAAGTTGAACCAGCATAAGTGTGCTTTCGAGGTAGCTTATGGGAAATGTTTTGGCTTCATGGTGAATAGTAGAGGCATCGAGGCCAATCCAAAGAAGATAAGAACATTGATTGATATGAGGTCTCCTACTCGGGTTAAGGATGTGCAAAGCCTTAATGACTAGGTCGTAGCATATAACAGGTTCATCTTGAAGGCAACAGACAAGTGCATCCTGTTTTTTGATGTTTTGAAGAAGGCAAAGAACTTTGAGTGGACTGAACAATACAAAGTAACTTTTTAGTAATTGAAAGAGTATATGAGATGAGCTCCACTCCTTTCTAAACTTAAGAAAGAAGAGAAACTTATTCTATATTTGGGGGTATCTCAGCAGGTTTTGAGTGCTGCTTTGGTGAGAGAGGAAGAAAAGATGCAGCTTCCTATGTATTATGTAAGTAAGAGGTTGCATGATGCTGAGACTAGGTACTCGTAAATGGAGAAGCTCGCGTATTGCCTGGTGGTTGCATTGAGGAAGCTATGCCCTTATTTTCAAGCCCACACAATTGAAGTCCTCACCTAGTATCTACTGAAGCGGGTTCTTCAGAAAGCAGATACCTCAGGTCACCTACTTAAATGGGCAGTAGAGCTAGCGTAGTTTGATATTCAATTTAAGCTGAGGACAACCATTAAAGCCTAAGCTCTAGTAGATTTTATTATGAAATTTACTGGGTTCGTAGATAAAGAGGCCGAGTCCTCCGAAGGTCTGACCTAAGAGTTATATGTTGATGGGTCATCTAGTGAGTAGAAGATTGGAGCTAGAATTTTGTTAATCAGTCCTGAAGGCCACAAAATCCTTTGCGCCTTGAGATTTGGTTTCCAAGCCACAAACAATGAAACTGAGTGTGAAGCACTGCTCGTAGGTCTGCGCCTGGCTAAGGAGATGTAAGCTGAACAATTAAGGATTTTCGACGACTCACAGCTTGTGGTCTGCCATATACGGGAAGAGTATCCGACCAGAGGACCTAAGATGGTTGTGTACCTTCAGAAAGTCCATGAAATGCTAAGTACTTTTCAGAAGTACGAAATTAGGCAGATCCCACGAGCTCAGAACTCACATGCAGATGCACTAGCTCGCCTTACAACCACTCGAGATGCAGACTTTCTAGGGGCAATCCCGGTAGAATTCTTGCCAGTTCCAAGTACAGAAGAGAAAGATTCAATGATGGCCATAGTCGTATAGCCTAACTCTTGGATGGGCCCAATTTTGAGTTATTTGCAAGATGGAAAGCTACCAGGTGACAGATTGGAAGCACGACGCTTGTGAGCTCAGGCAGCCCGATATTGCATCTATGACGACGTGTTGTACAAGAACTGGTTTTCAGTTTCGTTTTTAAGATACATTGATGGCTAGGATTGTGAGACCGTGATGAAGCAAATACACGAGGGACATTATGGAAATCATGTTGGGGGGCTATTCTAACTCACAAAGCACTCCGGCAAGGATTCTACTGGCCTACTATGAAGCAAGACGCCATCAACCTGATCAAGAAATGTGACAAGTGCCAAAGGGTCACTCAGATTCCATGAGCTCCACCAGCCTATCTCCAACAAATGGTGAGCCCATGGCCCTTTGCGATATAGAGAATTGATCTGATTGGGCCTTTACCAACAGCTCGTGGAAGATGAAAGCATGTTGTAGTCGCTGTGGACTATTTCACTAAGTGGGTAGAAGCTAAGGAGTTGGTAGAAATTTTCAAAATGAAGATTGAAAAATTTGTGTGGAATAATATTATCTGTAGGTTCAGGGTTCCACAGCAGATCGTGATAGATAATGAGATTCAGTTCAGCAGCGACCAGTTTCTCAAGTTCTACAGCGACCTCAAGATCGTCAATAGCTTCTCAGTAATTGATCATCTGCAAGCCAATGGCCAAGTTGAAGCTGTAAATAAGATAATAAAGCAGACTTTGAAGATGAAGCTAGAAGCGAAGAATAGAGCATAGATGGACGAGCTACAAAAGGTGTTGTGGGCTTATAGAATTACAGCTTGCAGCACTATAGGCGAAACCCCCTTTTTAATGGTGTATGGATCCGAAGCCATGATCCCAGCGAAATTGGAAGTAACCTCGCAACGTAAAGCGACCTTTAATCCAGGAGACAACGACTAGCTACTTGCCACAAACTTAGACCTACAACAGAAAAGCTCGAGTTCGAAGTTTCAATGTGGGAGATCTAGTACTACATCTTATTTTGCTTAGAGCTCGCAAAACCAATGATGGGTCCTTAGGTCCAAATTGAGAAGGTCTCTATGTGATCAAAGAGAACTTAGGAAATGGAGCCTACCGTTTAGCAAATGTGAATGGAGCTAAAGTCTCTCGAGATTAGAACGCTGAGCATCTTCATCCATATTATCGGTAACCTTTCGATTACATGCATTCAATTCGTAATTCAATTATTTCATAAGTCAATGAAATTTTCAAGTTCCTCATATTGTTTGAGTGATTGCTCTAATAATTTAGATGTTCTCCAAATTTTATGAGTTATTAAGCTAGCAGGTTTCATCCTATTAGCTCGTTTGGCAGGCGAGGTTACGACCTTCTGCATAGCTTGCCAAAATAGAAGTATGGCAGGCGAGGATACGACCCCTGCATAGTTCTTAAAAATTACAGTTATGGCAGGTGAGGTTACGACCCCTGCATAGTTCTAAAAAATTACAGCTATGGCAGGCGAGATTACGACCCCTGCATAGTTCTAAAAAATTACAATTATGTTAGATGAGGTTACGACCCCCTGTATAGTTCACAAAGTTATCAACATGGAAGTTGAGTTTGCAACCCACTTTCCAACTTCAGATTATCACATTCTACCAGTTTATCTTTGAGTGAATTGTTAAATGACAATTTTCAGGTCTCAGCTTATTAAAATCAATGGCTTCACGACCTTAGGCCAGGTTTTATTATCATCCATTTAAATGACCCACTTTTCAGCTCGTCGGGAAGTTCCATAACTTGTAAAATGAAAGAAATATATAACATATAACAGCAAAATGAAGAAATTCAATCGCATCCAATATACAAGTTATAAAGAAATTTCATTAAGTCCAAGACTTCAAAGGTCAAAATAAATGGAGTACAAGGATAAACTGAATTGAAGGAAAGAAACAAGGTGAGCTGCTAGTTGCCTTGATAATGAGGAGCTGATCCTGAAAGAGAGTCATCACTAGAAGATTCACTAGAAAGTTCGGTGACTTGAGCGAGCTTCGGCTTGAGAGGTCGCACCGGGCAATTCCATTGCCAAAGGAAGCACATCTGATACAATTGGAGATGAGGTAGTTTCAGCTTTGAATTTCTCCACTACCCGAAGTCCCGCCTAGCCAAAGATAGAAAAATCAAACTTGGGATGGGACTTCCACAGGGTGAAGAGGAAATCAATACCCGTTTCTGCTTCAGCCTCATCCCTGGTTCTAGCGACTTGCACTTCCACTTCTTTGGTAGATTTTTCTTTCATAACAATAACCTCTAAACAAGCGTCATCTGCACGGCGATCAGCAGCCTCAGTTTGTCGCAACGTAGCCTCTACTTGCTCCTCGATCGCTTCAACTCGTTTTAACACAGCCTCTACTTACTGTTCAGCCGCCTTAGCTCGCTTTTCTACAGATTCAGCTCGCTGCTCAAACTTCTTCAATTCATCCTTTACCTTGCTCAATTCATCTTCACAGTTACAAAGCAAGGCAGTGAGAAACGACCTCGAAACTGCATAACCACTTTCAGCGCGCATCAGGGCTTCTTCAGCTTCTTTTTTAGCTACGTTGGCATCTATCAGCTGTGTCTCATAGCCTTCCTCATGCCTTTTGGCATTCAGAGCCTCCTCGGTCAAGGATTTGATCTCTTCCTTCATTTTTTCAGCTCTTTCTCCAATCTCATTATTCGATCATTAGAGATTCTAGTTTCCTTCCTCTACTTTATTGCACCTAAAGCTGAAACTCTACAAGTTAATATTTAACAAATTAAAGAAACGAGAGATTAAAAGAAAGAAAGTTACCAAAATCGTATGACGACCTAGGTATTTAGCCAGGTCCAGACCACTAAGGGATTTATTTTCTAAGCTCTTTGTATGCGTTAGCATGATGTCGGACCAGTTGTCAAGAAAAGACTTCAAATATCTACCCCCAGGTCCATCTTCAAGGCGTGGCTTGGTCGGTGAAGCGGTTTTCTTAACCCGTGCGACCTTCGGCCTCTTACCCTTGTCTACGCAACGTCGTACGGTCGAGGTAGGACCACGCAGTGTCTTTCTTCTTCCACCCCCCAATGGCACCAGTTTGGGTTTTCTGAGGTGGGGCCTCGGATTGAACTTCCCCCACCTCAGGCTACGAGCTGGGGGCTGGGACCTATGGAGGACTTGGAGCAGATGTTGAAGGCGGCACCTCGTTGGGAGCAGTGACTGAAGGAGCTTTGGTCTTAGCAGGTCGCTTAGAAAGGGCAATTGGAGGGGCTTTAGGGTCAGCAGGTCTCTTCTGAGGATACTTCAAAAGAGAGAGCTTTTCCATATTTGGAGATTGTTCAAGGGCAGAAGCTAAAGCTGGTGGAGGAATAGGAGCTGGTTGAGGTGAATATGTGGGCGAGGTATAAGCTGAAGCCGAAGCTACTTGAGCTAGAGCCAGAATTGGATGCGTCTGAGCAGTTGAGGATGGATCCGTTTGAGTGGAAGCTGAAGCTGGATCTGCTTGAGCAGATGAAGATGGAGCTACTAGAATTGAAGCTGTTTGAGCATAAGTTGAAGATGGTTCTGCTTGAGCAGAAGTTGATGGAGCTACCTGAGTTGGAGCTAGAGCTGGAATTTCTGGGGAAGCAGGAGTAAGAGTTTGATTTGATGGTGAGGAGGGAGCAAAGTCTTCCTCGCTGTCAGCTTCAAATACCAAAGGAAGATCTCTCTCTCTCTCTTGCTTCCTATATTTTTTTTTATTGTCCAATAGCATGCAGTTACTAGAAGGAGCCAGCCCGTAAGTACTAAGGAGGTCGTTATCAAGTGCATTGTTGAGAATTACCTCGTTTGAGCCCGCAAGCGCCTTGAGGACTTCTTCTTCCTAGTTGCTAAGGACGGGCTTGTCCCCTTTAATGTTTGTAAAACAGAAAATGTCAATTCAAAAAAAAAATAAAAAAGGAACCAGCTCGTCTTGTAGACCCCTGCGTTCGATTTGCCCTTTGCATCACCTCAGGGTAGGCAATTCTTATAATCCGATTGACGAGTTACGAGGTAGTAGATTTCCTCTTGCATTCCATCTTTTACGCCACAAGAACCTTTGATGTTGAAAAGGTGGCTAAGAACTTTTGGAGTTGGGGGAGGAAGATTATTTCTAAGGAAAACTAAGGCTAAGGACATCAGCTGTGAATATGAATTTGGAGTAAGTTGGAATGGGGAGAGCTTGAGCCTGTTTAGAAATTCGATGAGGTAGGCAGGAATTGGAAACCTGAGCCCGTGTGTCATATGTTGGGTACTAATAATGATGTACCCCTTGGAAGGATAGCACACATGGTCATCAGCAGCAGAAGACATCACGCGACGACCTTTGGGAATGTGGTATTGAAGAACGATTCCCCCCATCTCAGTATAGTCTATATTAGAGGAATGATGAATGAACACATCGCGAGCTCGCCTCTCCTCGCGAGCTCTTTGTTCCTCCTCAAGTCGACGAGTTGTTTTCGGATCGGCCTGAGCTACGAACTCCTTTAGGACTTCCCTGCTCTGAAAAGTTTCCTTACCAACATTATAGACTCTACCAAAAATGAGCTCTTCCGAGTTGGATGATTCCTCACCCCCTATTTTGTGTGCTTGGCGATTGCGACCTGAAGCCATCTACACATAAAGGGGGTACAGTTAGGTCGTAGCAAGCAGACCATGCTTAAATGTCAATTTCTTACTAAGGAAGTTCCCTACTTTATAGATCGCAAATGCCACACATCACTAATATAATGGGGGGCTCGACCTATGAGAGAACGACCTACGAGCTATAAACCAACAAGTACATAATCCAACAATTCGTATGCATGACAAGCCACAAACAGTAAACATGTCGCGGATCAACAAGCAACGAGATCAAACCAACAAGAAAATGAAGAGTCGTGATCAACAAGAAACAAAAGATTACAAAAATTCAACATCGAGAATACGAAGTGTCTAAATTCATTTCAAGCCCAGAAGCATAATGCAAGCACAAACGCAATGAAAATGGACTAAAAGCTGAAAGCTTAAAGTTGGAAACAGAACTTACTGTAAATCTTCGTCAAGAAATGAAGAATCCGGTGACTAAAAGCGAAGAGTCTGAGAAGAAACGGTGCGAAAGTGTAGCAAAGGAAAATCAGTGGCTGGAATAGAAAATGATAGGTGAAAAAGAAAGAGAAAGGGCTCCACTTATTTATATGGGTGGTTGTGTTTGTACCCTAGTCGTCTGATCTGGAAAGTGTGTAACCGTCTTGAATCTAACGGTGTAGCACGAGTTACGACTTTGTAATCATGGAGCCGTCAGTTGAAAGACGTGCGCATTAAATACGTGTGGCACGAGACGTGCCAGTGCCAGTTTAGTTATCATCTAAATAGTCGCCACGTGTCAAAACTGATGGGATAGAATTTGAAAAAGCGCGAAACAACAATTCAAGACAAGTTAGCTTTTACTAGCGAACTCAAGTTCCCAATTCACAAAACGAACTGAAAGCTTGGAGGCTTATGTTATGGGTATTTTTTGGATTCAACAAATAGGTTGGTAAAAGTCTAGTAGAAGCCTAATAAGTCAACCCAATGAAGTGGCCCAGTAGATAGGGCTCAGTCCATCAACATCTAGCCCATGCAAGTTCTACAGCTCGCGCTAGCGAACTCGCTTAGTAGCCATTGTTTACAGATCGTTGCCAGTATTATACAGCTCGCACCATGCACAACTCATTACTCAGGATGAGGTCTAGCCTGAAATCGTCTAATGCAATTTACAGTTCGTCCAATAACCAATTCAATAAGGAAATCTTCCAGAAAAAGCAGTAACCCAATTTGATCGTGATTCTTCTACCAGAATTAGAAATAAGTTTAAATTCAAACTTAGTAAACGTAATCCCTAATTTTGCGAAGTAGTTTCTTGATTCGGTGCTAACTGATTAGGAAGTGTAGTTAATGCGGGATTCTTTTCCTATTTTATTTCAACTCAAATTGTAATCACCTCTCCCTATAAATAGAGACTGAAATTCATTGTAACATATATACACATATATAGACACCTTCAAGCGATATTATACTATTTCTCTGTAGAATTATTGGGAGGAACAGCTGTGGACGAAGACATACTTGCTAGGCCCACTAGATAAGGCTTAGTCCATCAACATCCAGCCCATGCGAGTTCTACAGCTCACGCTAGCGAACTCGCTTAGTAGCCATTGTTTACAGATCGTTGCTAGTATTATACAGCTCGCACCATGCACAACTCATTACTCAGGATGAGGTCTAGCTTGAAATCGTCTAATGCAATTTACAGTTCGTCCAATAACCAGTTCAATAAGGAAATCTTCCAAAAAAAGCAGTAACCCAATTTGATCGTGATTCTTCTACCAGAATTGGAAATAAGTTTAAATTCAAACTTAATAAACGTGATCCCTAATTTTGCGAAGCAGTTTCTTGATTCGGTGTTGTTTCCTGATTCGATGCTAACTGATTAGGAAATGTAGTTAATGCGAGATTCTTTTCCTATTTTATTTCAACTCAAATTGTAATCACCTCTCCCTATAAATAGAGACTGAAATTCATTGTAACACATATACACATATGCAGACACATTCAAGCGATATTATACTATTTCCCTGTAGAATTATTGGGAGGAACAGGTGTGAACGAAGGCATACTTGCTAGGCCCAGTAGATAAGGCTCAGTCCATCAACATCCAGCCCATGCGAGTTCTATAGCTCGCGCTAGCGAACTCACTTAGTAGCCATTATTTACAGATCGTTGCTAATATTATACAGCTCGCACCATGCACAGTTCATTACTCAAGACGAGGTCTAGCTTGAAATCGTCTAATACAATTTACAGTTCGTTCAATAACCAGTTCAATAAGGAAATCTTCCAGAAAAAGCAGTAACTCAATTTGATCATGATTCTTCTATCAGAATTGGAAATAATTTTAAATTCAAACTTAGTAAACGTGATCCCTACTTTTGCGAATCAGTTTCTTGATTCCGTGCTGTTTCTTGATTCAGTGCTAACCGATTAAGAAGTGTAGTTAATGCGAGATTCTTTTCCTATTTTATTTCAACTCAAATTGTAATCACCTCTCCCTATAAATAGAGACTGAAATTCATTGTAACACATATACACATATACAGACACATTCAATCGATATTATACTATTTCTCTACAGAATTATTGGGAGGAACAATTGTGAACGAAGGCATACTTGCTAAACCACGTTAAAAATCTCCTTTGTGTGTTGTTTTTGTTCTTTGCCTTCCAGTTTTCTCTTGCTTTTTGCTTTATTTTACATTGATTGCAGGTATTGGGTTCTAAACTGTCGTTGACCAGAAATCAACGTCGACAAGAAGAAATATCATATTAAAAAAAGCATTAAAGCATAAGTTTAATATCTTTGAACTTACTTTTGAATGCAGAAGATCCAAAAATAACAATTTTCATATAACAATGTTCATAAAATTATTTAAACAAACACCAAAAACATTGATATCTCACATAGAGTAAAAAAATACATATTATTTTTACATATTTTCTGCATAGAACATAAATAAGGAAAGAATAATATTTTTTTTCTCTCCATACTTAGAACAAAAACAAACTTCATATAATTTTTCTTTTTTCTCTTTTTGCATCAATCAAACCAGTAAAACAATTTTTTTTTTGTTTGATTCAATCTTTTCTCTTTAGACAATTAATCAAATCAAACAAATAATATATAGATTTAAAGCTCTTAACATATGTTTTCAAAATAAAATTCATATTGTATATATTTAAATAAACATATAAACTAGAATAGCAAGAGACAAAAATCAATTAAACTTGAAGAAAAATTTATTTTGGATCTAACATAACATTCGTTAGCATAAAATGACCTCTATACGAAATACATATACTAGCAAGATTATTTGAATCATATAGTAGAGAGTAGATCACATGAATGAAATCTTTCATACCAGATTTGTGCTGATAACGTGGCCTAAAAATAATGAATATAGAATAACAATCAAATAAAAGAGAACAAGTAAAGTAAAAAAGAAAGAGGGAAATAGAGAAAATAATTTAATTGATATCTCTTTCAATGGTTACAATATAGGCTTATTTATAAGTAAATTAGAAAATTATTTCTATAATAAAATATCAACAAATAAGATAATGAATATTATAAAAAATGAAGTGGTGTTAAGACTATGTATTCATAACACTTTTGAAAATATTCAGAAAATTTGCATTGAAACCTAAAAATTAGTTATAACATCAAAATTGATGTTGCAACATTAACTTGAATGCTATAACTCAGACAATAATAGCACAGAATATAAATACACTGTAGTCTATATAAACACATGTTATCCATAAGTTTTAATGCACACATAAAGTCAATCATTAGAGTTATACAACAAACCTCAATGATATAAGATACCATTAATATAAGACAAGAACACCATAAGGTTAACTTCAATGTCATAAGATGGCAACAAAAGTGTACCACACACATGTGCACTAATAGGCTGCTGTTTTACACACACTAGGCTATTTAGAAGTTCACTAGATGCATGAACAGTTTATCAATCACTATGGCACATTTATATGTTATATCATACTCATGAAGTAAATTCAAAAAATAAATACTTAATTGATTAAATGAGCATGACTAATGATGAGAATGGACGCTCTAATAAGCAATAAGCAATACAAGACTAACTACAAACTAAATGGGCAAACATATAAGATGAAATTTACAATTACTGATGCAAGTAGCAAGAAGTAAACTAGCGTGGTCTAGCTCTATTGATTCTTATTAGATTTCCTATTATATGCATTGACTCCAGTAATAAAACTTCATAACCCTTTGATTTCAAAATAGCATTTGCAAGTGTATTAAAGCTACAATATGAGTCAATCAACGAAAACGAGAACACAATGTCATGATTATATCAAATGACGTTATTTCCAATCCATCAATTGGCTACTAAAACCATTTGTTTTTCACATTCTTTCATTTTATTATTATTCTCCTTTCTCCTTATCCGCAATACTACAAAATTATAAATTCATATTACAATACTGTTGTCGACGTTGAAATTCAGTCGACGAGTAATCAATATCCAATACTTGCAATCAATGTGAGAAAACACAGAAAACAAGAACAAGGCAATAAAGAACCAGGAATCAAACAGGGAATGCACATGATTTTTAACGTGGTTCAGCAAGTGTGCCTACGTCCACGGTTGTCTCTCTTAAATTCTGTAGAGTGACAGTATAATATTCAATGTATCTCTCGTTTACAATGGTTTTAACCCCCTATTTATAGGGGAAGTACTGTTACGTTTCAGGAAATAACGAAATAGGAAGAGAATCATGAATTAATTACACTTCCTAATCTGTTTCAATAAAAACAGAAAACTGCTCCTTAAAATCCGAGATAATGTTGACTGAGTTTGAATTTGAATTAACTTCCATATCTGGAGAGAGAATCACGATTGGACTAGGTAACTGCCTGTTTTGGAAGATATCACATTAATTGCGTTCTCGAGCGAGTTGCTGTCTATGACGGTCTCGAGCTGGAGCTCGTTGAGAAGCAGTCAGCGAGCTATGCTCATTGTGAATGGTAGAATGAGCTGCGACCTGGCTGTGAGGCGATCGTTGCTGCGAGCTGAGAAGATTGTTGGATTGAACTGTAGAGCCCACAGGGCCTGGAGTTGATATTTGGGCCTCGTCTGATGGCCTTTGCATTTGGGTTAACTTTATTGGGCCTCCTATTGGGCCTAAGCTGGGCTTTTACCAGCCCATTTAGTGAATCCAGAAAATACATATAACATTATCCCCCTAGCTCTCAGCTTGCTCTGTGAACTGGGAGCTCGAGCTCGTTGGTAAAAGATGGCTTCTCTAGTAAGCCAACTTAAACGATTGTTTTCGCGCCCTTTCAAATTCTGTCTTTTCAGTTTCGACACGTGGTAGCCATGCAGAGGGTAACTGAAACGACGTTAGCACATCCCTTACACGCGCATTAAATGCGCACGTCTTTCAATCTGACGGCTCCATGATTGGAAAGTCGTACCTCGCACTGCACCGTTAGATTAATGACGGTTACACAATACAGAGATCCAATGGCTGGGGTTAGAGTTCATTTACTTTATAACTTGTGGAGCCTCTTCACTTTTCCTTTTTTATCTGTCATTTTCTCTCGAAGCAAACAGGCAACCAAGCAACCTAGTTTAAAGAACTCACTAATTTTTCAAAAACTCATCACTTCCAATCGTCGTTTTCACACTTCCATTAGGGATTCAAGGTAAACATTTGACTTCTTCCTTTAAACTTTTCAGTTTTTGGTTTATTTTTGTTTAGATGATTGTATTTGTGTTTGCATTTTGCCATCGTTGGGTCTGAAATGGTTCGAATATGACATGTAGTCGTTGAACCTTCGTTGTTCTAAGTCTTTTGTTGTTGAACATGACTTTTCAACTTCTGTTGGTTTGATTTGGTAGCATGTTTATTTACGACCTGATTACTGTTTGTGGCCCTTTATGCATGCTAACTGTTAAATTAGATCTGTAGCATGTTAGCTCGCAGATTGTTTCGTCATAGATTGAACCCCCATTGTAGGAGCGATCTGCGAACTAGGGAACTTAGAAAATATTTTGGCGTTTCAATAATCTGTTCGCTGTGACCTGAAAATGATTCTTTTATACAGATGTCTTCAAGTGGAGCTCGCAAGGCTAGCAGAACAGCTGGAGCGGGACGAGCAGAAACTCAAGAGCGAACTGGGGAGGTAAAGAGTGTTTGCGAAACATTTACTCGCTACTCATCCACAATAAAGGTCCCTGAGCTGGAGGGGATTGTCCGCAAATTCCATATCCCCAGGGGTTGTCGCGCGATGTCTCCTCACTTCAAGAAAACATGCGGGCTGCCCTTCGAGCGGGTATATTGCTGTCAGTTCCTAACATTTGGAACACGGGCTGAGATTCCCAATTCCTTCTTACATAATCAGATTTCTAAACGCTGTCCAGCTCGCACCGTTCCAATTAACACCGAACTCCTACTCGCAACTGACTTCGTTGGCTCTGGCCTTTCTCCGAAATGGCCTAAGCCCCCCAACACCAAAAATAATTCAGAACTTCTATTTCATCAAGGCTTTGAGTACAAAGAAGGGGGAGAAACCAGACGACATTTTCTATCTCTCAGCTCGTCAATCGGAGTACAAAGATCTTCTGCCCCAAGGAGAGGCAAATGGCAAATCTAATGTAGGGGCATATAAGACGAGATAGTTTTTCGTCTCATGTCCTTCACTTACTCGTCTCAAAAACTTTGGTTTTAAAGTGGAGCTAGGTATGAGAGGAGAAATATTAGCGAGCTAAATTATTATTATTATTATTATTATTATTATTATTTTACCAGTTTGCTTTGCAAATCTAAAGATGGACAAATCTCATCTCAACAGTAAGGAGAAAAGCACTCTCGATGTTCTTGCACGATCAGAAGAGGCCAACATTAGCACCAAATTTGATAATGCTCTTTTTAGAGCTTATCGCCTCGCTCCTTTGGAGGGTTTTCCACTTATCGATGTCAAAAGTGACATAGCGGACATGGGGGAATGCGAGCTCCCTTCTGTCTTCGAGTTGCCTGTCATTACCCCACAGGTAGAAACTTCTTCAGCTCCTATTCCAGCGCAAGCAGAAAGGGCTCCAGCTCAAACTTCAGGAACAAGCGCATCCCAAAGAGCTGTTTCTTCATCTCCTGTTCCTTCCATTGGGCGAGTTCCAGCTAACAGGAGAAAACTTGCTCTTTTGAAGTTCCCTTCTCAACAACCTGTCCAAGCTGCATCGCATTCAGCTACTCCATCCAAGCGACCAGCTGAAACTTCAGCCTCTCCAACTGCTCCATCAAAGCGGCCTAAACAGTCTACTGCTAAGGCAAAAACTCCCTTGACCGCTGTCCCTAGCGAGGTGCCACTTTCAAACGTTTTTGCAGATCTTCAATTGGTCCCGTTCCGCAACTCGTAGGAAGGGAAAGCTCCGCCTGAAGTCGCTCCCCAACATGGAAAAGGGGCAACTCCGTCTAAGGCCGACCAGGCCACCCAAGCTGGCACCAGTAGCTTAATGACGAGGAATTGGTCTAAGCGTACCTTTTTTACTCGTAATACTGTTTACAAGACTATAGAGCCTAATGCCTCGGAAGCTGAAGGGCCTCCATCGCCGACGAGGCCAGAGATTGAAATTGGACCTGAGGGGAGGTATTTGACTTCTCTCCTTGATAATTGGGCAACAATTATGCTGACTCACCCAAGGCCTTTGGAGAATCAGACCCTCAAGGGTACAGACCTGGATGAGTTCGCAACTCGGCATGCCATGCTGGTTAGTTATTTTCCTTTTTATATCTAACTTTTTCACTTTATCAAGTATTAACTTGTGGAAATTTCAGGCTGCCCTTGCATCGATGAAGAGCAGGAGGTTGACCAGACTCACCGAGGATCGAATAACAAAATTGGAGGACGAGCTACAGGCCGCCACTGATGAGCTAGTGGCTTTAGTCGAGGGAAGAGTACAGGGTCAGGAAGCACATATTGCTGAGGAGAATGCTACAAGGCAGATAGCCGAGGAAGCTCTACGGAAAATGGAAAATGAGCGCGATGTGCTAAAGGATGAGCTACACAAAATGAGGGAAGAGCTAAACAGTCTGAGCAGCGAGCCGAGCTGGCCGAACAGCGAGCTACAACCGCAGAGGATAAAATCGAAGTGTTCGATCGTCAAGTCGAGGCTGCGGCGGAGCGAGCTGAGGCTGCTGAGAAGCGGACTGAAGAGGTAGAAGCTGCTGTTAAACGTGCTGAGGAGGCTGCAACTAAATGGGCTGAAGAGGTAGAAAGCCGAGCCGAAGTGCTTAGACAGCAAGTAGGGGAGGTAATTCAGCGAGCTGAGGCTGTAGAGCAGCAAATTGAAGCCATGAAGCTAGAAGCTAAAGAGATTAATAGGCATGCAGACAATGCCTTTGAAGAATTGTCAGTCTACCATGAACAATCTTTTCAGGAATTGGAGACAAAGGTTGCTAAAGCAAAGGACGAGGCTGAGGAAACAACAGGTCGTAACTTTTTCTACACACTGTGGATGTCCCATCCGGAGATGGATTTTTCTATCTTTGGAGATGTGGGACTTGAAATCATAGAGGAGTTTAAAGCAAGGGCTACCTCGTCCTTAGCTGATCCAATTCCTTCAGCAGAAGAAGCTCCTGGTGCAACCTCCCAAACTGAGCCCGCTAGTAATATCGAGCCTCTTTCTGCATCTTCTCCTCCTCACGAAGACCCTCCTCCAGGCCCTGACCTTTCAGCCCAGAACTAGCAGTTTTATCTTTTATGCTTCTATTTTTGTTTCAATTTGTAATGAACTTTAATCTTAATAAAATTCATTCCTTTATTTCTTCTGTGTTGAATGCCTTTAAGCTATTGCACATGTTATAACATTTTTTATGATCTTTTAACTTCAGAGTTATCAAACTCCTTGCGAGCTGATTGTTAACGAGCTCAAAGTTTGATAATAATTAAAGCAATTGCTTAATTCAATTAGTTAATAAAATCTTGTAAATATAACTAATTAATTAGTTGGAATGTTGATGAGCTATGCAGGGGTACTTAACCACACCTGCTTTTTAGGCTCTTCCTTTGTTCACAGCGAGCTATGCAGGGACACTTAGTCATCTGCTTTTTAGGCTCTTCCTTTTTTCATAGCAAGCTATGCAGGGACACTTAGTCATCTACTTTTTAGGCTCCTTTCTTTTTGCGAGTTATGCAGGGGTCGTCACCTCGTTTGCTTTTTAAGCTCCTTTCTTTTTACGAGCTATGCAGGGGTCGTCACCTCGCCTGCTTTTTAGGCTCTTTCATTTTTAGCGAGCTATGCAGAGGCACTTAGCCATCTGCTTTTTAGGCTCTTTTTTGCGAGCTATGCAGAGGCACTTAGCCATTTGCTTTTTAGGCTCTTTTGGCGAGCTATGCAGAGGCACTTAGCCATCTACTTTTTAGGCTTCTTTGGCAAGCTATTGAGTTCGGAGCCAATTAGCCTAGTGGAATGAATTGAATCATAAGCAGGGGGAAATGGAGCTTTCATTAACTAAAATGAGTTTGAATTACATATAACAAAAGAGTTTACTGATAATATGGACGGAGGTGCTCGACATTCCAAGCTCGAGGGACTTCAGCTCCATTGATGTTGGTCAAATGATAAGCTCCATTCCCCAAGTTTGCTTTGACAACATAGGGTCCTTCCTAGTTTGGGCCTAATGATCCATCACTTGGCTTATGGGCTCCGGGCAGAATGAGACGTAAAACCAAGTCTCCCACATTGAATCTGTGAATCCGAGCATATTTGTTATAGTACCTCGCTATTCTCTGCTGATAGATAGCTACCCTCAACCTGGCCGTTTCCCTATGCTCTTCAAGCAGGTCAAAGTTTGCCGCAAGTAGCTGATCATTGCCATTTGGATTGAAGGTTGCTCTTCGTTGCGAGGTGACTTCAAACTCAGCTGGGATCATGGCCTCAAACCCATATACCATTGAAAATGGAGTTTCGCTTGTGGAACTGCGAGCTGTGGTTCTGTAAGACCATAATACTTTCTGAAGCTCGTCTACCCATGCTCCATTCTTTGCTTCCAATTTCATCTTCAGGGTCTGCTTAATAATCTTGTTCACAGCTTCAACTTGGCCATTGGTTTATGGATGGTCCACTGTTGATAAGCTTTTAACGATCTTGAGTTCGTTGCAGAACCTAAGAAACTAGTCACTGCTGAACTGAGTCTCATTATCGGTCACGATCTGCTATGGGACCCCAAACCTGCAAATGATATTACTCCACACGAACTTTTCAATCTTGGTTGTGGAGATTTCTGTCAATTTCTTCGCTTCTACCCACTTGGTGAAGTAATCCACTACGACCACGACATGTTTGCATCTTCCACGAGCCATTGGCAGGGGCCCGATCAGATCCATCCCCCAAATTGCAAAGGGTCACAGGCTCACCATTTGTTGGAGATATGTTGGTGGAGCTCGTGGAATTTGGGCGAACCTCTGACACTTGTCACATTTTTTGACTAAGTTAATGGCGTCCTGCCTCATGGTGGGCCAATAGAAACCTTGACGAAGTGCCTTCTGAGCTAGAGACAGCCCCCCAGCGTGGTTCCCGTAATGGCCTTCGTGTATCTTCCTTAGTACTATTTCACACTCAGGGCCATCAATGCATCTTAACAATGGAGCTGAGAACCCCTTCTTGTACAGCGCATCATCATAGATGCAATATCTGGCTGCTCTAACTCGCAGATGTCGGGCTTCCAGCTTGTTACTTGACAGTTTTCCATCTTGCAGGTAATTGAGAATTGAGCTCATCTAGGAATTGGGCTGCACAGCTATGGCCATCAGTGAATTCTTCTCTTCCGTACTTGGAGCTGGTAGAAATTCAACTGGGATTGCCCCAAGAAAATCTGCATCTCGCGTGGTCGCGAGGCGAGCTAATGCATCTGCATGCAAGTTCTGAGCCCGCGGGATTTGTTTCATCTCGTACCTCTGAAACGCCCCTAGCAGCTCATGAACTTTCTGGAGGTAAAGGGCCATCTTCGGCCTCTTGGCCTGATACTTCCCCAATATGTGACAGACAACAAACTGCGATCGCTGAAGATTTTCAAACGCTCAGCTCGCATTTCCTTAGCCAAACGCAAGCCTGCGAGCACTGCTTCGTATTTAGCTTCATTGTTTGTTGCCTAGAAGTTAAACCTTAAAGCACAAAGGATCTTATGGCCTTCAGCACTGATTAGTAGAATTCCAACTCCAGCCCTCTGCTCGCTGGATGATCCATCAACATAGAGCTCCCAGGTCAGACCTTTAGAAGATTCAGCTTCATCATACACAGGTCATGTAAACTCTGTAATGAAATCTGTCAGGGCTTGAGCTTTGATAGTCATCTTTGGCTTAAACTGGATATCGAACTGTGCGAGCTCCACTGCCTATTTCAACAAACGACCTGAGGTGTCCGCCTTCTGTAAAACTTGTTTCAGCGGATATTGGGTGAGGACTTCGATGGTATGAGTTTGAAAGTAAGGCCGCAGCTTCCTTGATGCGATCACTAGGCAATAAGTGAGCTTCTCCATTTGTGAGTACCTGGTTTCAGCATCTTGCAACCTTTTACTTACATAATAAACTGGAAGCTGCGTCTTTTCCTCTTCCCTCATCAATGCAGCACTCAAAGCTTGCTGAGACACCCCCAAGTACAGAATCAACCTTTCTCCTTCTTTGGGCTTAGAGAGGAGCGAAGCTCATCCTATGTATTCCTTCAACTGCTGGAAAGCAACTTCACACTGCTCTGTTCACTCGAAGCTTTTGGCTTTCTTCAAAATATCAAAGAAAGGGATGCACTTGTCTGTAGCTTTCGAGAAGAACCTACTGAGTGCCGTGACCTGACCATTTAGGCTCTGCACATCTTTCACCCTAGTAGGCGACCGCATGTCAATCAGTGCTTTGATCTTCTCAGGATTAGCTTCAATACCTCTACTGTTGACCATGAAGCCTAGAAACTTCCCAGAAGCTACTCCAAATGCACATTTGTGCGGATTCAACTTCATCTGATAGCTTCTCAGAATCTGAAACATCTTCCCCAGATCGCGCACATGGTCACCTACCTGCTTGGATTTTACTAGCATGTCATCAATGTAGACCTCCATGGTCTTTCCAATCTGCTCTTCAAACATCATATTCACCAAGCGTTGGTAGGTCACTCCAGCATTTTTAAACCGAATGGCATCACCTTGTAGCAATACAAGCCGCGATCAGTCATGAACGAGGTGTGCTCTTCGTCCTCGGGATTCATTGGAATTTGATTATAGCCCAAGTATGCATTCATGAAGCTCAGGAGCTCGTGGCCAGCAGTAGCATCCACGAGCTGGTCTATCCTTGGCAAGGGGAAACTATCTTTGGGGCATGCCTTGTTTAAATCAGTGAAGTCGATGCATGTCCTCTACTTCCCATTCTTCTTCTTCACCAAAACCGGGTTGGCGACCTAAGTCAGGTAGTAAGCTACTCGAATGAACTTGTTAGCCAGCAGCTTGCCTACCTTTTCTTTCAATGCTAAGTATCTTTCCCCTGTCATTGCCCTTCTCTTCTGATTTATGGTGAGGATCAATATTCAACCTGTATGACATCACCTTTGGATCTATTCCCACCATGTCCTCATGATTCCATGCGAATACATCCAAGTTCGTCTTCAGGAAATCAGCGAGCTGTGTTTTCAATTCTGGAGCTAAACCTCTCCCCAGCTTCAGGCATCTTTCTGGATCCGCTTTGCTACTTGAACATCTTCCAATTCTTCAACTGGCCCTGAAGCTCGGCCTGTATCTACCTCGCACGGGTCCAGGTCGTGACTGACTCCTTTCTCAGTCATAGCTCGTGACTCGCCCCCTGAGACCACGTTTACTTTCTTTCCTCTCACGCCCATCTTCACAGCATCTTTATAGCAGCGCCGGGCTAAGTGCTGTTCTCCTCGGACACATCCAATGCCATTAGAAGTCGGGAACTTAACTGTTAGAGTTCTGGTCGAAGTAACCACATCCAACTCGTTCATGGCAGGTCTCCCTAGGACCACATTATAGGCTGATGGGCAATCAATTATCAAGAAATCCGTCAGAGTCGTTGCCTGGCGCTCTGCCTCCCCAAGAGTTAATGGCAACTTAATCTGGCCCACTGTTACTACAACATCTCCAGTGAAACCATATAAAGGTTCTGGGGACGGTCTCATTTGTTCTGCCCACAGCCCCATCTGATCGAAACAGCTTCTATACATCACGTTCACCAAGCTCCTAGTATCAATCATGATGCGCCTAACTTCCATATTGCTGATTTTAGCTCGTATAACCAGCGCATCATTATGAGGCCATATCACACCTCTAGCATCTTCATCAGTGAACACGATCTCATCCGAGGTTGTTTTTACTCTTTTTGACGATCCATCCGACCCATTGAGCTGAAAAGTATGATTCGCCTCTCGGACGTATTTCTCATGTGACCTGTTAGAAGCACCTACGATATAAGGGCCACCAAAGATTGTAAAAATAGTTCTTACCGCAGGCTCATGGTCTGGCTCGGGGGCTCGTAGGGGCTGTGACTGTGCTGTCTGCTGAGGTCGTTCTTACGGAGGTCGCGAGTCTGCAGGTCTTGCCACATATTCTCTCAAACGACCTCTCATGATCAATTTCTCAATGACGTCCTTCAACGCCCAACAATCTGAAGTATTGTGCCCGACCTTCGTTATGATAGGCATAAAACTTATTCTGATCTCTGTGCTGAACTGGAGCCCTTATAGGAACGGACCTTCCAAAATTTTTCCTGTTCCTCTCTGCTGCAAAAATCCTGTCCGGTGAAACTGTTAGGACACTGTACCCTTCCTGACGATCCAGACGTCGAGGTCGCTCATTTCTTGGCTCTCTCCTCGCCCTTTTGGCAATTTGATTGTGAGAGCAATTGTTCCTACCTTCTTCGTTCCTGCCATTGTTTCTCCTCTTTGGCTGGCTGGAACTGCCCGCTTCATTCTTCTGATTTTGCTTCTTCGGGCCGAAGGTCTTTTCCCACCTAATTTCCTTCGCAGCTCGCTCGTAGAATTCTCCCAGATCCTTCACTAGGGACTTGTAAATGCTTTCGTACAGTTTCCCATCCTTACGCAGCCCGGTTGAGATTGCTGTCAGGATACTTTCATCTGATGGATGCTCAACATTCGCGACCTCGCGTCTGAACCTAGTGATATATTCCTTCAATGACTCACCCTAACACTAGAAGATTGTAGCTAGGTGGCAAGATGGAGCGAGCTACCTTCTTAATGCCCTATACTGGCCAACGAACTTCTGCTGACATTCTTCCCAATTGCCTATGCTGCGAACTGGGAGATTTTTAAACCACGTCCTCGGAATATCCTCCAAAGTAGCTGGGAATACACGACACTTTATCATCGAATTTCCTGTCTGTAGGTCCATCTGAACGTTAAAGGCATCGAGATGGTCATAGGGGTCACTGTCCCCATTGTATTGCTGAATGCTTGGCATCTTGAATCTTGGAGGGAGAGATTGTGTCTCAATCTCCCTTGTAAAGGGAGTTCTTTCCCCATAGTACCCACGCTGCTCCGGGGCTCCAGGTCATGCTTCCAACTGTTGGACCCTCTAAATAAGCTCCTCTACTTGTGGATCTCGGAGCTCGTATCTCCTCCTGTGATCATGACTAGGGGCAGGATATTCTGGATCATATCTTTCGTCCTCTTCGAACAGACCCTCAGGCTGATGGGATCTTCCTTGTCTCTGTTCATCATCAAATCGCTGAGCTGCAACTCTGGCTCTATCGTGCCCAACCTCTGCTCGCGGGTTTCCACCTTGGCTCAACCTTACTACCAGGCTAGCTGGTCGTGCGACCTCCCTTTCTTCCCGAACAGGGTGTCCTCGAGCCCTAGAGCGCGCATTGGAGGAGCAAGCTGAGCCCGCAGGTCGCGGGACTTCCCTTGCCAGCCTTTCAGGTACTTGCATCGCTTCATGCTGCTGGGGCACATGCCTTGGTGCTTAAACCTCAACCCTGGGCATGTTCTGTACTTGAGCCTGCACCAACATATTGACGGCCTCTATGAGTTATCTGACTGTATCCTCCAACGCTTCTTGCCTTTGAATCAGCACATTCTGCCCTTCGGCTAATGGAGCAATTGGAACTGGTTGACGATGAGGTAGAGGAGGGATGCCTGTTGTCGTGCCAATTGCCAGGCCATGGAACGTTCCTGCTACATGCATGGGTGCATCCTGCGTGGGCTGCACGTTCTGTTAGGACTGGTTCAAGCAGCTTTCTGCCTAGTCATCATCTCCAAGATACCTGTTTGATCTGGTCTTTGCCATATCGAAAATCGATGAATTAGGATGAAAAAGATTGCAGTTTGGGCCCTCCTTCTATCGCCAAAATGTCGACGTTGAAATTCAGTCGACGAGTAATCAATACCCAATACCTGCAATCAATGTGAGAAAACACAGAAAACAAGAACAATGCAATAAAGAACTAGGAATCAAACAGGGAATGCACAAGATTTTTAACGTGGTTCAGCAAGTGTGCCTACGTCCACGGCTGTCTCTCTTAAATTCTGTAGAGTGACAGTATAATATTCAATGTATCTCTCGTTTACAATGGTTTTAACCCCTATTTATAGGGGAAGTACTGTTACATTTCAGGAAATAACGAAATAGGAAGAGAATCATGAATTAATTACACTTCATAATCTGTTTGAATAAAATCAGGAAACTGCTTCTTAAAATCCGAGATAATGTTGACTGAGTTTGAATTTGAATTAACTTCCATATCTGGAGAGAGAATCACGATTGGACTAGGTAACTGCCTGTTCTGGAAGATACCGCATTAATTGCGTTCTTAAGCGAGCTGCTGTCTATGACTGTCTCGAGCTGGAGCTCATTGAGAAGCAGTCAGCGAGCTGTGCTCATTGTGAATGGTAGAACGAGCTGCGACCTGGCTGTGAGGCGAGCTCGTTGCTGCTAGTTGAGAAGATTGCTGGACTGAACTGTAGAGCCCACAGGGCCTGGAGTTGATATTTGGGCCTTGTCTGATGGCCTTTGCATTTGGGTTGACTTTATTGGACTTCCTATTGGGCCTAAGCTGGGCTTTTACCAGCTCATTTAGTGAATCCAGAAAATACATATAACAACTGTAAAGATACATGAAACTTATATGAACCTAAATATGAAATAATCAGAACTTAT
Source organism: Litchi chinensis (assembly GCA_019925255.1). Lineage (NCBI taxonomy): Eukaryota > Viridiplantae > Streptophyta > Magnoliopsida > Sapindales > Sapindaceae > Litchi > Litchi chinensis. The sequence continues at coordinate 33,136,512 of CM034464.1, read as the reverse complement.
ACTACAAAGTAACAACAACACATTGCTTAATATAATACAACATTAATTACAAACTTACATAAAAATTAGCACCATAAAGATTCCTAATTGAACAAATACAAACAACTTAATAGTAGAATAACAACAAAATAGAGTGGCAAAAAAATGCATACATGGTTTCTTAGCAAGAGATTGTTGATGGTTTTCTTCATTTTTGGACTTCAATAAATTTCCTTAAATCATCTTTCAAATAACAATAAAAGCAACAGAGAGTGAGTGTTCGTTTTAAGGTTGTACTAAGATTTATGGGGTTACCAACGTTGATGTTGACGCTGACATCGACAGTAACACCACAACTGAAGCCAAAGCCAATAAATACTTAGAAGGCTATGAAAGAAAGGGATTCAAATAAAAAAAAAACACAACAAAAACAACAACTCTAATAAAAACAAATCAAGATAAGAGATTGACAAACACCCAATATTACAAAACTGCTAGAAAAAAAAAAAGAAAAAAAAAAGACATACCTAATTGTCATAAATGCTGGTGATTGTCAGACATGAAACGACGACAAGGAGCCTAAAAAGATCTACTAGTGTTTGATTGATAAATCTTGAAGCAGTGGATATGGGGAGATAGAGAGAGAGGTATAATCGAGCAGAGCATAATTTTTATGAAAGAAAACGGATAAAGTGTTTTTAAACACCTAGTCTCTTGTGGGTTTGACGAGACTCACATACAGATCTGTATCATGCGCATTATTAAGCATATGTACACATACAGTAAAGATGGCGCAAAAAGGCTATTTTATACACACTGGGCTATTTACAAGTTCACTAGATACATGAACAGTTTATCAACCACTATGACACATTTATATGTTATATTGGACTCATGACGTATATTTAAACAATAAATACTTAATTGATTAAATAAGCATGATTGATGATGAGGACAGACACTTTAAAAAGCACTGAGCAATAAAAGACTAACTACCAACTAAAGGGGCAAACATAGAAGAGGAAATTGACAATTGCTTATGCAAGTAGCAAAAAGTTAACTAACTTGATCCAGTTCTACTTATGTCTACTGGATTATCTATTATATGCATTGACTGCAATAATAAAACGTCATAACCCCTAGATTTCAAAATAGCATTTGCAAGTGTACTAGAGCTACAAATGTGCATCAATCAATGAAAACAAGAACACAATTTCATAGTTATATCAAATGATGTTATTTCCAATTCATCAATTGGCTGCTAAAACCATTTGTTTTTCCAATTCTTCCAATTTATTTTTAGTCTTTTTTCTCCTTATTCACAATACTACGAAATTATAAATTTATATTACAGTATTGTAAAAATAAATAAAATTGATATGAACCTAGATACCAAAGAATCATAACTTATACTACAAAGTAACAACAATACATTGTTTAATATAATGTAGCATTAATTACAAACTTACATAGAAATTAGCACCACAAAGATTCCTAATTGAACAAACACAAACAACTCAATGGCATAATAACATTAAAATGAAGTGATAAAAGAATGCATCCATGGTTTTTTAGCAAGAGATTGTTGATGGTTTTCTCCATTTTTGGACTTCAATAAATCTCCCAAAATCATCTTTCAAATAATAATAAAAGCAACAGAGAGTGTGTATTTGCTTTAAGGTTTTATCAAGATTTATGGGGCTACCAACGCTGTCACCCCAACTGAAGTCAAAGCCAGTAAATGCTTGGAAGCTATGAAAGAAAGGGATTCAAATAACAACAACAACAACAACAACTCTAATAAAAACAAATTAAGACAAAAAGATTGACAAACACCCAATATCACAAAATTGCTAGCAAATGTGAGTCAATCAACAAAAATGAGAACTCAATTTCATAGTTATATCAAATGATGCTATTTGCAATTCATCAATTGGCTACTAAAACCATTTGTTTTTCACATTCTTCCAATTTATTTTTATTCTTCTTTCTCCTTATCCGCAATACTATGAAATTACAAATTCATATGACAATACAGTAAAAATACATAAAACTTATATAAATCTAAATACGAAAGAATTAGAACTTATACTATAAAGTAACAATAACACATTGTTTAATATAATGTAGCACTAATTACAAACTTACATAGAAATTAGCACCGCAATGTTCCTAAATGAACAAACACAAACAACTCAATGGCAAACTAACAATAAAACAGAATGGCAGAAGAATGCATACATGATTTCTTAGCAAGAGATTGTTGATGGTTTTCTCCATATTTGGGCTTCAATAAATCTCCCAAAATCATCTTTCAAATAATAATAAAAGCAATAGAGAGTGTGTGTTTGTTTTGAGATTATATCAAGATTTATAAGGCTACAATGCCGACACCAACACCACAACCGAAGGCAAAACTAGTAAATGTTTGGAAACCTATGAAAGTGAAGGGATTCAAATAAAAACAACAACTCCAATAAAAACATATCAAAACAAGAGACTGACAAGTGTCCAATATCACAAAATTGCAAAAAAAAAAAAAAATGATACATATCTAGTTGCGGGAGATGCTAGTGGTCACCGGAGCTGAAACGACGACAAAATCGCGATAGGATGAGAGAGAGAGAGGCACAATCTAGCAGAGCAGGGTTTTTATGAAAGAAAACGAATAAAGAGTTTCTAAACACTTGGTCTCTTGTGGGTCTGATAAGATCCGCATGTAGACCTATGTCTTACTTGCTATTGGTGTAGGTTTTAAAAACCTAATTCTTTTATGGATTTGAAAAATGGGTTCAGGTCCATTTTGCCATCTCTAATTTTTACACCTAATAAAAAGAAATACAAATGTTTAGCAATAATAGTAGATGGGCAATGATCTCGTTGGTCTAACACATTGCCTTCTCATACCATGATGCACGAGTTCTACACCCTTGGAGACCCTCCCCCACCAATAAATTATGGGGTTGCCTCACCGCGCCCCCCCTCCCCCTCTTTCCTAACCCTCGACGTTGTGCGCCACCCTCTCCCCCCATATGAGAGCTACTCCCTCCCATGTAGGAGTTGATTCCAAGCTTTATTGTAAGAGTCAAATCTTACCTGATCCCAGTTGACCTCTAAACTTGCACCGGTCAAAAAAAAAAAGTATTAAACAATAATAATATAAGCTTTTAAATTACGTATTCAAATTTATCATAAAAGAACAATGTTTACCTTAGAATCAAATTTTATGCTTTGTTTTGTTTCCACATTATCAAGGGGTAGAAAATAAAATTCTCAATTTCTTACATATTCAAATTTATCACAAAGAACAATGTTTACCTTAGAATCAAATTTTATGCTTTGTTTTGTTTCTACATGATCAAGGGGGTAGAAAATAAAATCCTCTAATTTCTTTTAACAATTGAAAAAAAGAAAAATCAATTGAAAATTGAGAATGTAGAGAGATAAAAGAGACAGTTGAAGTGAAAAAATTAGATTGGGGCTAGTATGGTTAAATAGCCATATGAAAATAGTGAAGAGAAAACACCTGATTGCTCCTATTTTAAAAAAGATAGAAAATGACTCATGAATTTGAGAATATGTACTTCAAATAAAAATATAATTTGATTATAATATTCATTTGGGATATATTCTTATCTAAAAGCAACAGTGGTGAGATTCTACATTCATGATTCATGGAATTTATAAAAGCCAAATATTTAAATTAGATTTTATGTGAAAAAAAAATTAAATCCATGAAAAAATATAATAAATCTATGCAAGATTTCTTATTTAGATAATTTATTTAATTAAAAATATAAATCAATTGATGAATAAAACTATTACGAAATTATCAATCTCTGTTTTTTTTTTTTTTTTATTGATAAAAATATATTGGATATTTTACGGATATCTCCTAATATTTTATGAAAATAAAATTTACCTGATATTTACCAAATTACATTATATGTCCATCAATATCGATATATTATAAAAATATCTTTGATGTTTCTAGAAATTTTCAAGATATCTTAACAGAAAATATATTACACCCCATATTGATATCGATATCCTTGATTTACGAAAATATCGACAGAAATATCGGGGATTTTATTGATTTTTCAATCCATGCCAAAAACAGTCCAATGCTGATATAACAGATATAACCGGGAACTGTCAGAAGTCCTTTACAATACAATCAGCACCCATAGAACAAGGAGAGCTTAAATGGCTACATACAGACCACCTTAATTGCTCGCTCCCACATCACTCCCTTTCTAACTTTTAACATGATTTACAATGTCAAACCATCACCTAGGATGATCATGTAAACTTAGACATTGTTGAATTATCAGAGTTGTCTGAATCAGATCAACAATTGATTACAGTATGACAGTCAGAACAGTAACCAACTGCTGCGGCAAGCCACCCATTCTAAGGTCTATATCTACATCAAACCTGTTCTAGGAGTCTTAGCATTTCCACCAACTGAATGTTGCTTCCTCAGCTTGAGAAGTTTCGTGCCATATACAGCAAGTAGCTTATGGAGTACTGAATTACAGTTTCCTGATACTTGAGGCAGCTAAAATGAGGCACTTGTGCATTGTTAAGTTGGGAAGGAATATGCAAATACATATGTGATGTCAGCTATACTTTTCCTTGATCGGAAAAGAAGCAAAATATGCCTGGCAAGTATCGTGCCACAGAATTTCAGATACAAAACATTGGGACCTTAATTACTGCTATTAATGTTGAAATGTCACAGAAAAGGAAAGGATTTCCTATCCCTGCTCTATCATCAAGCCTACAAATTTAAAATACATCTTGTTTAAAATTTCAAATATACTAGTAACAGAAAGCAACAAAATAATAATAATAATAATAATAAATTTTATGCTAATTTATAAGGGCAGGTGCACCTGTGTTATTTGCAAATGAGAATTCCTGCTACCATAAGAACACCTAATCTGACAGGCGTTTCACCCCAGTAGATTAGTCATTAAGTTTGCAGTGAGAGTGGATGAGACGTGGAACTCATCAGAAGTTGATGCGTTGCCTTTATAGAGGAAAAAGACAGACGATTCCCTGGCTTTCTGCAGTATAACTCAAGCACATTATCAGACAGAGAGAGATAAAAGCAATGAATTATGATCTGAGTTAATGCCCAATCCTGGTAATAATTTCAGAAAGATGAAAAATATTTCATCGTTGAGAAATCCAGGAAAATGAAACTTGTATGAGTTGAATGAAATAACTGCAAACTTACTCAGCCCAGCAGCTCTTAATCAAGGCCGCCACCAGAGGATTTACTTTGTTTGGAATCTCAAGCCTTTTACCTCTAAAACCAACCACACCAATAACCTGCGAAAATGACATGCAAAAACTTTTTAAACTACAACCATATATGAAACATATAGACTCTTTGGTTTCAATATTACCCCTCTAGCAGAGTCCAACTACAAATATTTCAAGCATGGAGAAAGTTGAGACTCCTTGATTGACAACTGCTAAATTTATTCAGATGAACAAACACAAATTATTGACTCAGTCTCTGCAAAAGGCTGTGCTTCCAACATGTGATTCAAATCGATATAATCTATAAATTCAAAATATTATTGATCTAAGCAAACAAAAATATTCACTTCATAATTATATATCGGTTACCCAGAAAATACAAATTATTGAAAATCCTTAAATGGAAATTTCCGAAGCACCAAAGAACCACAGAACATGAGAATAACATAAAAAAACTCGAAAACCTATTTAGACAATTCTACCAATACTTTTGACCACGCTACCTTGTACTGGACATTTCAGCATTGAAACTTGTTAGAAGAGAAATGCCTGTCCTCTTGCTCTTCTTTGAGGTCATGTTGACAATGTAATAAAGTCATGAAAGATGTCATTGGGTTTAGGACAACAATGAATCCAACAAATATGATCAATCAGATGCACCATAATATCAAGTGCTCAGTTGCTTTAGCTACAACACCAACAGATGGTGATTCTACCTTTTGTATTGACTCTCTTAAATTTAAATGTTTCCTTGTAAGTATGCAGTTAAAAATTTGTAAGGAGGTTGCCAGAATTTTAAAGTCTACTTAGATCTCTGGTATATCAAAACAATGTCAGAAGACTCAGAATATCATATCTACCAATAGTCAGAGGCAATTCACAACAGTTATATCACAGTTATTTTTTGCACTAGTCAACTATTCTTCGAAGTACTAGTCCGTAGTCTTCATTTCAAAAATTGCTCCAACCAATTTTTCATTGTAGTGGTCACCTTCAAGGCGATTATTTCTAACAATTATTCGGTTCAGAAATCTAGATTTTCACTTGAAATCAATTTAATTTGCTTCCATTATATGATTGTCAGTGAATTCAACAGCAAATTATAGTTTGGAGCCAAGTAATTGAAGAATGACCTGTGTAGAAGTCAAATTTTTCCAAGGTTCTTGCAGAGTTACAAGTTCCCACAAGATCACACCAAAAGTGAAGACATCAGATTTCTCATCTGACAGCTCCTCAGAAAGAATTTCTGGCGCCATCCACTCTGGCTATCAAACAAAAGTACAATGAATGCAATATCTGAAATCATCGTATTCTTCCATCATAACAATTAAGAAATGTGAAAGGTAACAAAATTTTAAACTTAAAATATAACTTACAGTCCCAGCAGCAGTTTTTGACGAAAGATAAGAGTTTTCTTTTGAGCGAGAAAGACCAAAATCACAGATCTGGAAGATCATATCCATCAAATTTCCATGTACAGCAAGAGAAATTCATTTCTATAATTATAGTGTTTAAAGAAGTTTAATATATATCACAACAGTAGCAATGAGACAAATGGCATATCTTTTAAGGTCAGAAAGAGAAATCAATGAAATATATATACCTATTTCAAATTCAGGCCATCGAGTAAATTGCAAAATGGTCAATGGTCCTTTCGATCTACTTCACAAGAGGAAGGATCCAACAGTCAGCCATGTGCATTCGAGACTGCAAAATAAATATAATGATTCAACAATGCATAATCATCATCCATTTGTATTCTATTTGTTTGACTACATAAGATGCTAACAATTAATTCCAAATGGCGTCTGATAATCAACATCTCCAAAATCCTAAGTTGGCCACACAAGAAGACAAGTAGACCAACTTCTAGAGCAAGAGATTCAACTACATTTTGATGATAGAGATTTTATTCCGGTTATGCTACAAGCTAGAATGAAATTTCAAAAAGTGACAGATATTAGAAATTCACACATCTTAGACATAGATCAAAAACTAAATTAAAATTAGTTTCTCTTGTATTATTCGGAGAGTAAGAAAACTGCTGAGATAGTCCATATATGTTTTTAGCAGCTCCTCTATGATTTTTTGAGAGTTCTTGCTTTTAGACTATGTTATCCTCTCTTAATACTTATCTATAATAAGTTTCTCTTAACTGCTTCTCCAGCCACTTTGATTATCTTAAAAAGGAGTTACATATATGTACATATATAGAGAGAGAGAGAGAATGAGAGTGAAAGAGAGAGAGAGAGAGAGAAAGAGAGAGAGAGTAGGAGGAAGGGGATCCCTTATATTAAGATCTTTAAGGATCTTGATGACATTCAATGAATTACAATGAATTTCTATGAAATCTTTTACAAGGATGAGAAGAACAATGAAACACACTTGCCAAAAAACATATTGAAAATTTTTACAAAAAGAGGCAATAATGTCCTCCGTGATAACTTGAATCTGAGTATTATATATGTAAGCATTGTTAAGTGAACTATTTTCCCGTTTCGCATTAAATTAGAGTCATTTCCTTCACACAAATACCTTCTCAAAATGTTACAAGTAGATTTTCTCCAAAAAAAAATAAAATAAAATAACAGGTAGATGGACCTAAATTATGGAATCAATTGTGATGACTTATAAACATTCTTGAATGATAACAAAAACAATGACCTCATGACTTGATTAGAGGGTAGGATGTCTGGCTACGATTCCAGGCTGCAGTATCAGTTTTTCTTGTACAAACAATAACCAATCACTATTTGATAATCTTATCTACCATCTAGTAATTAAAAAGAAATGGGTTTGCCTTTTAAAGCATATCAGACAGAAGGAATTTTACCACTCACCTTGATTATATAATTACTGTCCACTAAAAGATTTGGGGACTTCAAATCGCGATGGACAATGGGAGGATTACACTGATGAAGATAATTCATTCCATTTACCTGTACAGATCAATAAACAGCTCCTAAATCCAAATGAAACTACAATTTATATCTGATGGGCAAATATCAGAGTAATGCCAACTTTCACTCTGTATGTTCATAAACAGAAAAATCACAAGTCTAACATAAAATACCACATCATAAGCCATCTTTAAGCGAAGCCTCTCATCCGGAACCATTTTATTATCAGGCATATGCAAGAATTTATACAAGCTGCCCCTGCAATCCAAGACATGTATTCAATTTAGCGATATCTAAAGGTGTGTCTCATTTTCAGTGGCATAAAATAGGATTGTATCAAAGAAACTCATTGCAGGGAATCTTGATACCTTGATACATATTCTGTAACTATGGACAAGTTTGGGGGCTGAGTAACTGCACCTATGATGCGACCCCCCCCCCCCCCCCCCCCCCCCCCCGTCGATTTATTTCACAATTGATACCTAAGACCGTTCTAAACTCTGGTTTGAATGGAAACCGCGACCCAACACCTATAACGAGATGCGAACCTTGGTATAAGGATGACGCCACAATCAAGGATGGAATGCTCGATTGATAAGTCAAGGAGAAACGCCACAGAGAAATCTGATAAGTTCCAGTTAGTTCTCAAAGAACTAAAGAGAAATTAAACTCTCAATTTTCATTCAATTCAATCTGCCATATTACATCTTTTTTGTTCTTTATAAACTAAAACCCTAAAAGAAAAGAGAGGCTACACGCCTTTTCCAAGAAGGAAACAAAATATTCGGCCATTAAATATCTTACAAAATAGGAAACTAATTAAAACTAAAACAAACAACTAATTGTCTTGATCCTTATTTGGAAGGCTGAAATTAAAGCAAATCAGCCTCTTAATTTGGGAAACAAATCAATTCGAAACAACTAAAATTAAATCTTTTCCACACACCCTAGCTTGTGCCACACGCCCAAGCTCAACTCCTATTCAACCCAATCAATTGCCTTGATGATGTTAATTAGGCCTTGGTCTTCATATGGGCTCATCTTGGACTTTATTAGTTCGGAATCAGCCCAAGTGTCTTGAATCAGGCCATTTAGTGCTTCCTTGAATCTCTTAGCTCTTGCCCTTGTTATTGGCCCAACCGGAACATGTAATGGATCACTTGGTGCAGCTCCCTTGTTCGTATCATTCCCTCCTTCTTGAAAATGATTTGTCCTCAAATCGTCACCTACATCAAAAGGAGACAAATCAAAAACATTGAAGCTTGCACTAACATTATACTCACTTGGAAGATCTAACTTGTAAGCGTTGTCATTGATACGTTTAAGCACTTGAAATGGGCCATCTCCCCTCGGAAGTAGTTTAGAAAGCCGCTGCACTGAAAATCGTTCCTTCCTCATATGTAACCACACCCAATCACCAGGTTCAAACAAAACTTTCTTGCGTCTTTTATTAGCTTGCGTGGCATATTACTCAATTCTCCTCTCTATGTTTTGTCGAGTTTTTTCATGGATTTGCTTGACAAAATCTGCCTTTTTATTCCCATCCAAGTTAACTTGCTCATTCACAGGTAAAGGAATTAAATCCAAAGGAGTCAATGGATTAAAATCATACACAACTTCAAAAGGCGAAAAATAAGTTGCAGAATGCACACTCCTATTATAAGCAAATTCTACATGCAGCAAACAATTCTCCCATGTTTTCAAGTTCTTTTGTATTATAGCTCGTAACAAGGCAGATAAAGTCCTATTAACTACTTCAGTTTGACCATCAGTTTGGGGATGACAAGTAGTAGAAAATAAAAGTTTAATTCCTAACTTACCCCACAAAGTCTTCCAAAAGTAGCTTAAGAACTTAGCATCCCTATCCGAAACAATGGTCTTAGGCATGCCATGCAATCTAATAATTTCTTTGAAAAACAATTCAGCAATATGTGATGCATCATCAGTTTTATGACGAGGAATGAAATGTGCCATTTTAGAAAACCTATCAACAACCACATATATAGAGTCCCTACCCCTTTTGGACCTAGGCAAACCCAACACAAAATCTATAGAAATATCAATCCAAGGTCCACTAGGTATAGGCAAAGGGGTATACAATCCAGGAGGCTTAATCCGAGACTTAGCTTGTTTACATGTAATGCATTTCTCACAGATCCTTTCTACATCACGTTTCATATGAGGCCAAAAAAAATGTTCATGCAATACATCTAGTGTCTTGGCTATACCAAAATGCCCCATCAAACCTCCCCCATGAGCTTCTCTAACAAGCAATTCACGTAAAGAACTCTTAGGCACGCATAACTTAGTTTCTTTAAACAAAAATCCATCATGCCTATAAAACTTGCCAAATGCTATCTTTTCACATGCATTAAATACTTCGCAAAAATCAGAATCTTCCGCATACAATTCTTTAATGTAATCAAAGCCAAGCAATCTAGCATCAAAAGTAGAAAGTAAAACATACCTTCTAGACAAAGCATCGGCGACCACGTTTTCCTTACCTTTTTTGTACTTGATCACATATGGAAATGTTTCAATGAACTCCACCCACTTGGCATGTCGCTTATTTAGCCTGTGCTGCCCCTTTAAATGCTTCAAAGACTCATGATCAGTGTGAATCACAAATTCTTTCGACCAAAGGTAATGTTGCCAAGTTTCCAATGCCCTAATCAAGGCATACATCTCCTTGTCATATGTAGGATAATTCAAAGCTGCTCCACTTATCTTCTCACTAAAAAATGCAATGGGACGTCTTTCTTGCATGAGGATAGCTCCAATTCCTATTTTTGAAGCATCACACTCAATCTCAAAAGTTTTAGCAAAGTTTGGCAAAGCAAGTAAAAGTGCATTAGTTAATTTCTCCTTAATCAAGTTAAATGCCTTTTCTTGTTCCTTACCCTACTTAAACACCACATTCTTTTTGATAACTTCAGTTAAAGGTGCGACTAAACTATTAAAATCTTTCACAAACCTCCTATAAAAACTAGCCAGCCCATGAAAACTTCTCACTTATCCCACATTTGTAGGTTTTGGCCACTCCTTAATTGCCTTAACCTTTTCTTCATCAACCTCAATTCCCTTAGCACTAATGACAAAACCCAGAAATACAAGCTTATCGGTGCAAAAAGTACACTTTTTGAGATTAGCAAACAACTTTTCTGTTCTTAAAACACCTAAAACAAGTTTTAAATGTTCAACATGCTCATCCAAGTTTTTGCTATAAATCAGAATGTCATCAAAGTAAACAACCACAAATCTTCCAATAAAAGCACGCAAAACATGGTTCATTAATCTCATGAAAGTACTTGGTGCATTAGTTAATCCAAAAGGCATAACTAACCACTCATATAAACCATATTTTGTTTTGAAAGCAGTTTTCCACTCATCTCCTTCGTTCATCCTAATTTGATGATATCCACTCTTAAGATCAATTTTAGTAAAAACAATAGAACCATGCAATTCATCAAGCATATCATCTAATCTAGGAATAGGATGTCGATACTTTACAGTGATATTGTTGATGACACGATAATCAACGCACATCCTCCATGTTCCATCCTTCTTAGGCACAAGTAATACTGGAACCGCACAAGGACTCATACTCTCACGCACATATCCTTTTTCCATGAGCTCACTAACCTGTCTTTGAAGCTCCTTTGTCTCCTCCAAATTACTTCTATATGTTGGTCTATTTGGGATGGGTGCTCCGGGTACAAAGTCAATTTGGTGCTCAATCCCCCTTATTGGTGGTAAACCCATAGGCATCTCTTCGGGAAACACCTCATCAAAGTCCTACAAAAGTGAAACAACAACACTAGGCAAAGAAGAGTCAAGTTCATTAGTACTAAAACAAGCCTCTTTGTACAAAAGTACAATCATTGGCTGATTAGAAAACAACGCCTTCTTGACCTCACTCTCTTTTACATAAAAATTCACTTGTTTTTTCTCTCTCTTTTTCTCATCAGCCTCTTTTTCCTTTTCACTCTTCTTTTCTATTTTTGCTGTTTCAGACTCTGTTTCTTTTGTCTCTCTCTCTCTTGAACTCTCACACTCCTTTTGTACATTTCTCTCTTTTTTTAACCTCACCTGATCTTCATATACTTGTCTTGGGGTTAAAGATACAAGAGTGATTGGCCTTTTATCCAGTACAAAGGAGTATCTATTGGTATATCCATCATGAGTCACATGCCTATCAAACTGCCATGGTCTTCCCAAAAGGATATGACCTGCATTCATTGGTACCACGTCACACATAACTTCATCTTTGTATTTTCCAATTGAAAATGACACCAACACCTGTTTATTCACCCTAACTTCCCCACTATCATTCAACCATTGTAGCTTATAAGGTTTTGGGCGCTTCAAAGTTGCCAAATTCAATTTTTCCACCAAAATAGTGCTAGCCACATTAGTACAACTCCCCCCGTCAATAATCATACTACATACCTTATTATTAACATGACAACAGGTGTGAAAAATGTTATCACGTTATACCTCATCATCTTCCTTGGCTTGAGCACTAAGAGCTCTTCTCACAACCAAAAGTTCTCCACCCACCGGATATTCAAGGTCATTTGCATTCTCCAAAGGTGGCATGGACTCATCATCAGATTCACCCTCGGATTCGATACCACCCTCATCTTTCAAAACCATTACTCTCTTGTTTGGGCATTGTGATGCAATATGACCTGCTCCCAAACACTTAAAGCACTTAATGTCACGGGTTCTAGAAGGTTGAGAATCTGATTTACCTTGATTTAATGTACCTCCGGCCTTATGTTCTTTGGAAGGTTCAGCCTTGGCCTTGAAACTAGGCTGGTCCTCCCTCTTGCTCTAATTCGATTTCCATGACGATGACGAACCCGAATTTTGCCCAACCTATGTGGAACCCTTCCTCTTCAATTGTTATTCCACTTTGATGGGCATGTGTACCATGTCAGTCAATTCAACATAATGTTGCAACTCCACTACATTTGCAATGTCTCGGTTAAGCGCATTTAGAAACCTAGCCATAGTCGCCTCTCGGTCCTCCTCTACATCAGCTCGAATCATGGCTATCTCCATCTTCTTGTAGTAGTCTTCAACACACTTAGACCCTTGAGTAAGAGTTTGCAATTTTTGAAACAAACCCCTATAATAGTGGCTTGGAATGAATCTCCTCCTCATAACAGTTTTCATCTCATCCCATGTCTCAATAAGTCTTTCTCCATTCCGTCTCCTACTCATAATCAGTTGATCCCACCAAACAATAGCATAATCAGTGAATTCTATGGCTGCCAATTTCACCTTCTTCAATTCGGAATATTCATGACAATCAAACACCAACTCTATTCTTTTCTCCCACTCCAAATAAGCTTTAGGGTCAGTTTTACCTTGAAAGGTTGGAATCTTCACCTTTATAATGCCCAAATTATTATCAATCCTCTCTCCATACCTATCTCCTCTATTCCCATACCTATCTTCTCTATTCTCATACCTAACTCCTCTACCTCCCATTCCACGCCTAAATCTACCCGCACTCATATTGGACATGCAATCAGCCTCCTCCAAAGCTTTATATCCGTAGGGATGGAAGAATCCTCAATGGAGCCTTTATCTTTGTTTTCGGACATGTTTTCTTGCCAAAAAAATAAATAAAAAAAGAACACGAAAATAAAGGACCTCACAGCACTCCCTCACGTATTTTCGCTCAAATAATCAGTTCACTCAACACTCGTGTTTACACACAATAAATCCGACTTTTACCCTCAGTATGTACTCACCACTCTTGCCTTTTTCCCCTAGTAATTTCTCAAAAGTTCTTATCAAACTAACCAAACAATAATCAAGATTTCTTAGTTGCATTCACACGAAACAAAATCTCCTAGGTTCACATGGAAACGAATCACAACGAAACTGGAATAACAAAGATGAGTTTCTACTACCATAAATTTTTTTTTTTTTTCAATTGATCAAACGGAATCAAAGAAGAAGGACAATTAAGATAGATAAAACCTGATGTTAGAACCCAGGCTCTGATACCAAATGATGCGACCCCCCCCCCCCCCCCCCTCGATTTATTTCACAATTGATACCTAAGACCGTTCTAAACTCTGGTTTGAATGGAAACCACGACCCAACACCTATAACGAGATGCGAACCTTGGTATAAGAATGACGCCACAATCAAGGATGAAATGCTAGATTGATAAGTCAAGGAGGAACGCCACAGAGAAATCTGATAAGTTCCAGTTAGTTCTTAAAGAACTAAAGAGAAATTAAACTCTCAATTTTCATTCAATTCAATCTGCCATATTACATCTTTTTTGTTCTTTATAAACTAAAACCCTAAAAGAAAAGAGAGGCTACACGCTTTTTCCAAGAAGGAAACAAAATATTCGGCCATTAAATGTCTTACAAAATAGGAAACTAATTAAAACTAAAACAAACAACTAATTGTCTTGATCCTTATTTGGAAGGCTGAAATTAAAGCAAATCAGCCTCTTAATTTAGGAAACAAATCAATTCGAAACAACTGAAATTAAATCTTTTCCACACACCCTAACTTGTGCCAGACGCCCAAGCTCAACTCCTATTCAGCCCAATCAATTGCCTTGATAATGTTAATTAGGCCTTGGTCTTCATATGGGCTCATCCTAGGCTTTATTAATTCAGAATCAGCCCAAGTGTCTTGAATCAGGCCATTTAGTGCTTCCTTGAATCTCTTAACTCTACCCTTATTATTGGCCCAACCGGAACATGTAATGGATCACTTGGTGCAGCTCCCTTGTTCGTATCAACCTATAAGGAGAACAATATTTTGATGTTGTAGATGTCTCATTATTGCAACCTAACAAACAAAAGTCACAATGAATCAGAGCCGAAATGTGGGTATTAACTTAGCTTAGCTGGTACAGCCTCTTCTAATTGTGCCAGAGGTTTTGAGTTCAAGTACCGCCCACACCATGGTGGTAAGAGGTTTGGGTTAAATTATCGTAATATAAAAATAAATAACATTACAATTAAAACCACTATAAATACTAGATAAAGCCAATATTGTCTCAAAGAAAGAAAGTACTTGCTTTTGGGCTTCAATGGTGTATTAATGTTCATAATGCACAAAGTAACTTTGACATACCTCCCTTGAAAACTCTTTGAATTGATGTGCATGGAATTCTTGCTCCTCAAGAACCTTGACAGCAACATCCTAAAAATAACAAGCTTAATATTAATAAATAAATCCTAAATTTCAACTATTTGCAGTCAGTTAACTCTACAAAACTTATTTATCCAATAATAGATGATCAGCAAATGATAACACTTATTTCTACAAAATCTTTAAATCTCAGAGATAGAATAACAATATTAGAACCTCTGACCTCAATACAACTTGGAAAAAGAAAGGAATCATAAGGAGCTTGTTCACACAAATGAAGAAGCAACCATTTCATAGCATAAAATCTTTTGCCAGCCAAGGGCAACCAAGATTGTAAAGTAAATTTTAGCATTTGGAGTACATCAAATCTAGCAAGATCTTCATGGATTCCCTAAGGCCCAATAGCCACAAATGGAGGAAAAGTCAGCAGTTAGCCAGTTGCTTCCAAAAGCCTACTTTGATCCAGCTAGCTTGGTTATTTGAGGGACCTATACTGATGAAGGTTCTTTTGTTCCATCACATTTAAAATTAAGTACAAAAAATCAGGTATAGCATTCTGCTCATAGTTTCTGTTATATCAGCTGTTGTTTCCGTGAGTTCACAAGTAAATAAACTTTGAGCAACATGGTTACAAGCAGTTTAGCATACTGCTTCACAAACAAAAATATTAGTGCAAAACCAATGTAAATACTAATACATACGTACACCATGAATGATTTCAAAACAATACCTCTTTGGTTTAGATAATAACTTTTAACCTTGTGGTTCCACACAATTTACTGTTTCCTACATAACAGGGCCATGGTCCCAAATATTATGCATGTCAGCAACAACTAAACTAATAGCACAGCTGGCACCTCCTATTTCAAGATTATATCTTAGTTATTTTATTTCAGATGCCCAAATATTAATATTAACCTTTATAGCATCAATCAAAACAAACCAAGTTATTTGTTTTGGAAAAGACTATGTCTCTGAGGTAATTCTATCTGAATCTATTTATCGAAGGCAGAGCATAAAAATTAAAACCGAAGTACAATGTGAGATGAGAATTTCACAAGCACAATTCTAATTTTACAGGGTTGTTTGAGATTGTAACAAAACAAGAAAAGGAAAGAAAAAGAATTCATAATCGAACTTCGTGAGAAATATATAATTGATATTCACTCTTAACCAAAACTTAATCATAGATAAGGAAAGTAAAAGAAGGAACTAACTTGCTGCATTTCGCCATTTAACACGATGGACAGTTTCAAAAGAATCTGGAAAGCAGTCAGAACTCCTTATGTTTTCTCTTACAATATTTATATGTTCTGAAATTTGAAGCCCTTGATGCATGAAGAGTAATTTGGAAGCATCTATAATTACCAAGGTATGCAGTTCTGATTTCCTTACTGAAAGAATTCATAGCAATATAAAATTCGATATAAAACAATGAAACCAAACCGAAAGTGTACCCATTTATGCGTAGCAAATTTTTTTTTGAATCATTTGGATTGTTCAACTGGTCGGAGCCATATATTCTCAAATCATTTGGATAATTTGGATTGTTCAATCGGACCAAACCCTCATATCATGGTATAAAAATCTTGCCATATTTTCTCTCTGTATTTTCACTCTATACTGTGTTTGCTCCTTCTGTTCTGTGTTTTTAGATTGGTGAGTTTTTCATCAACCTTTTCAAATGAAATACAATACGTATTTATAAGGGTGGTGGTTATTTTTTGATAACCGTTAGTAAACGCCAGCAGTTACTTGTTCCTATCTAAATATATTTAATTTAGATCAGGTCATGGGTTTAGTTTATCTTAGGTGGACCTGACCCAACGACCTAATAACCCAACGTCTCCTAATCACACAAGATGAGCTAAACAGAAATAGAGAAAACATTGATAGCCCATTTATGATAAGGAGTATAGGCATTTATACAGATAAATACATCGTGTGACTTATGAACAATAATATATGCAATGTGGCTTGTCTTTCAAATCTCAATTGTACTGCTATATAAGAGATTGTAAATATGTTCATTATTATGTCCTAGATTTAATAGACTTTTATTTACTCTAGCATATTTAATCTCTTAACATAATATGCTCAATCCTTCAATATTCTATATAATCACAATTGCAATTTAATTACAATTAGTCGTGACTAGTAACTATAGGAAGAAAATAAAATTCATTAAATCTTCCTGTCTCATTTTCGTCCCTCGGTCAACAGAAATGACTAACACCATAGTAATGTCTCATAGATTGCATTATCATAGCCATAGAAGACACATTAATGATATAAACATCACCTTGTTACTTTGAGACAAAATAACATAGGTAGAAGTTCTTACAAACTTCAATAGAACTTACATAATGAGAAATCAGAGATAAATTCACTCATTTTTCATGTCGGTTATAATAAGCACATTTGGTATGAAACACATGTTATAGTGAATCTTGTCTTTCAATAAGGACGCACATGTCTTTTATAATGAAATTATTCATTGTACAGATCTCAGTTCTGATGCTCTTCTAGCATCTAATATGAGTTTCTAAAAGCTCACCCTTCAAGTGTCTTTATCAAGAAACTCACATCTGACTTAATTAGGTTCTTATGATAGTGGAGATTCATCATGAGCAGTTCAATAATTGATTTAGGTATAACCTCATCTTGATTTCAATCAAGGCAACATTTCATATATTTCAAGCCCTTAAGAGAATAACCTCCTTTTTTATCCTTTAAAAATATATATGTCTCATCTTGGCTTGTTCTCCTAGCAACTAAGACGACTATACGTGTAAAAATACTAGTCTCAAAACCTAACGACATACTTTCATATATAATCTATGTGAAATGAATATGTGCTAGTTTTATATAATTAAATGACGTATCTAATCATAAAGCAAATATAGCTCAATGTAACAATTATAACATTACAATCTATACAAACCCAAAGATTCAACATGTGATATAAATACATCTCTTGTCACAGCTTTTGTGAGTGAATCCAAAAACATCTCACATATAGATACATACTCAGTTGTTACATTCTTTTTCATCACTATATCCTTAACAAAATTCTAGTTAGTCTTTATGCATTTTGATTTACTGTGATATTTTGCATCTTTAGTATAGGCAATTGTTGCCTAACTATTACAATATATAGTAACTGGTTTCTACATATTAGTTTCGAATTTAGATTCTTCAAGAATCTATTGAACCAAACTACTTCCTGGACTACAACTGAACATGCTATAAATATAGTTTTCGTGGTAGATAGTGTAATGCATGACAGTTTTTTGTTGCTCTAAGAGATAGCATATTGATTGAGCAAAAATGCATAATCAAATGCAGGTTTTTGCTCATCCAAATCGCCTCGCCTATTAGCGTCTATATACTCAATAAAACACATATTGTCATATATAGAAAGTAATCAATAGTCTCTTTCAGATATGCCAATATACTTTTCAAGGTAATCCAATGTTTCTGTTCAAGATTAGATTGATATCTACTTACCAATCCAACTACATAGCAAATATCAGGTCTCCTATACATTATAACATACATGAAACTACTAATAGTACTAGAGTAAAGAACTTCTTCCATTATTTCATGCTCTTATGGAATCTTAGGGCATGTTGCAAGATTAAGAGTTTAATCCTTCGAGATGAGAGTATCTATAGGCTTACAATCAGCCATATAGAATTGTTCAAAAATCTTTTAAATATATGACTTTTGTGATAAAACCAAAATTCTTCTTGAATGTTCTCTATTAATTTTAACTCCTACAATACATAGACAACTTCTTTCATGTCTTTCATCTCGAAAGTTGAGGATAACCATTCCCTTATGTTCATTATAAACTTCTTGTCATTTTTGGCCACAGAATATCGACAACGTGTTAAAATAGTATTACGAACCTATCTTTTACCTACTTAACATACACACAATGATCATCTTCCATCAACTTAAATCCATAGGACTTGACAACCCTATGGAAATGAAGGTACCACTGTCTAGAGGATTGTTTCAAGACATGGTTGATCTCATAAGCTTATATACTTTCAACTCATATACTTTTTAGCTCTTGGCCTTTTAAAACGAAATTTACTATTTGCTCCACGTAAATTTATTCCTCCAGTTCTCTAATGAGAAATGTTGTCTTTACATCTATCTGATGTAATTTTAGATTCATGTGTGTGATGATAGCTAACATAAGGCAAATGGAAGCAAATTTTACCATAGCGAAGAAGGTTTCTTTATAATCTATACCCTTGTATTAAGTAAATCCTTTTACTACTAACCTCGTCTTATATCTCTTTATTAAGCCGTCTACCTTATATTTGATACAGAGGACTTACTTGTTTCCAATGGCTTTCCGACTAGGCAGTGAATCAACCAAATCTTAGACATGATTACCTTTCATGGACTCCATCTCTTCTAGCATAATCCAAAATATCTCTAGCAGGTGAGTTGATAGTCTTATTTACATTCTTTAGCTCATTATTATCATATGAAGCAAGTATAAAAGTTTTCCCTCAATCTCAAATCAACGATGCGTAATAGTATTACAGTTGCTTCTACAAGTTGATAATTTTTAGAGTACAAATTCGTCAGTCCCTTCACTTATCTTTGATGCGAGTCTTACATTGTTTATATCATTTTAAGTGTTGTTGCACACCACCTTTAATATTAAATAAGATATGAAGGGGTGGTGTGCAACAACAATTAAAATGATGACTTTTCTACAACAAGCTTTTAAAGGCGAGTCTTTCATTGCTTTATACAACAGGCTTTTAAAGGTCCAGTGTAGATAGTGACTTTTTTACAATGGACACCTAGGAGCCCGTTTAAACATTTTGTATTTTGTAAAACAAGCAACTAAGGGTCCGTCGTAAATACTTGAAAATTATAAGTGGAAAAAACAAATTCAAAACAATTTTCCCTCTACATTTTCAACAACGGGCAACTAGGAGCCCACTATAGATACTTTAAAAATAAAATGAGAAAATAAAAATTTCAAAACAATTTTCCCTCTACATTTTCTATAGCGGGCATTCAAAATTAAGAGTTACTTATATTCTCAACATTTTTCAATCTTACTCATTTTCTTCCATGCCTAGCTGACGTTATTGTCATGCAAGGTTTTGGTTTTTACGAATGCTTAAAGCATCATCAATTTAATTTCATTAGTACATAATACAATTTGCCACGTAGCTCATTGACTAAATAATTATAGCATTTTAATCAAAGTCAATTAGATGCCCAAAATTGAAAGACGGGTTATCTAATAAAAGATAGCCTCTTTACAACATTTGCAGAAAATATCTAATGTTGACTCAACCTATTAAAGTTATCAATCAAATCTATACTTCCAAATACTTTTTGAAGGTCATAAACCTTCCATCTAGACTTCAGAGATACAAAAGTTGATCTAGGATTCAGCTTAAAGGAGAAAGCCACTTCTTTTCTCGTGAGAAAGTGATTTATACTCCGTCACTCTTCATAGAATAATTGTTTGGACTTCTTCATTGCAACTAGACCAACCTAACAAAGGAAAGGAAGAGAAGAGATTGTTACATTAAAATTTTCATTAAAAGAGATGAAGCTTAATATTGCAAAACAGAAAATAACACAATAACACACCGGATCTTTATCAAACTTCATCTTCTCAGGAGTAGGCATGAGGCCACCCACCTGGAAAGGAACATAAAATATGATGAAGGGGTCTTGTACTCCCAACAATCAAGCAATATATTTGACAAATTATTTGCATATGACAAGAAATGAAAAATACCAACATAGGTTATGTACGCCAACACAAGGCAAACAATCTAAGTACATGAGAGGTAGAAGACGTGCACGCCGTCTATATATGTAAGTATGTGTATTATATGACACTCATGAAAAAGAAACAATATCGGTGCCTTCCACCATCTGTCACATAAACTCATTGTTGGACGTAAGATATGTGATTTCATTAGCAGAAATATATGATGTTATAGTTAATTTTACCATGTATGTAACATTGATGCCTTAAATAATATCATAATTTAAGTACTTAATCACCTGCGATTCTTATCGCTTTCAGGTTTCATTAAAATCTGTAATCAACATTAGCTTAGACAATTGAAGTATCTAACTTATTTAAATTAGCTTTAAGTTGTCACAAAATACAAAATAAAATCCCATAAAAAAACACAAAAAAGACAGACAAATTTAAGTATCTGACCCAATTTAGTAAGATTTAGGTCAAGTTGTCAATAAATCATTCATATGATAATTGTACAGAAAGGAATGTATTAATTTAGGACACATGTCGAAGATTGAAAAAATGTATTAAAAAAAACTCATATTTATCTTATCAAGACACAATTCCATGTGCATTGGGGCATTGCAAAAAAATAGATATGAGTTTTTTATTCTTGAATTTTAATGTGTACGTTCAGCGCCCACATTATGAGGGCTCACAAAGAAAAGATAGTTAACAAACATGTTTCATAAGTCAGTCATTCACTGGGGAACCATGCTACACAAATTCTCTCTTCATTGCTCCACCTTGTCTAGTACTCGTACTCAGCAACTCGGTACCACATTATGTGTCAACCAAATCATGTAATACTAAAAATGTAGAAGACTTCTAATCCCTGTACTATTTTTTCTTAAAAATAATTATTTTAAAGTACTAACTTCAAGCAAAGAAACATCAAAACTCCTGATTGTAACTTTTTTTATTGTTGAAAACGAATTAATTTTTTTTTACCTATAATTACTACACTACTACTGTTTTCCCCACAAGTCCACCTAAAACAAAAAACAAATAAATAAATAATTAAATAGGTTAAAACAGCAAGGTTTGGAGCTTACAATTTCTGGGCACTCATACTCAATACCAGCAGCCTCTATCCTCTTGCGCCGCTTCTAGTCACATTTTAAAATTTTATCCACCAACTTCTTGTGTTCCATCAAAGTTCTTTCCTGAAAATCATTAAAAAAAATGAAATTCTTAGGCCCAAAAATGACTCTTCCAATTTGCATTGGTATGCATCAAGATATCAAATTTGCACAAAAGTATTTTCTCTTGTCCACGATGAATAACCTTATTTTGATGCTTGCGTTCTTCTTGAACCCAGTCCACTGGCTTGTATCGGGGGTTAAATCCTTTCCACCTAAGGTAGGAAATGCAGGTAGGTTACAAAGTTGCAACAACATAATGGTCAAGACATTAAATAGTCAAACATCTTTCATGTGCATTCCAATGATGTTAAAACGTGTTGGAGATTATAATAACACATTGAACACACACATCACCTCAATACTAGATTACAGTTAATTTTATATTACTTCTTATTCTCAGCTAACCTAGATGGTGCTTGCCTAGTGTCACATACAATACAATATCAGCCAGGGTACTTGGTAAAAATTTCCCATCAATGCCATTATATTAATTGCAAATTCAAACAACTTAATTCTATTAGAAAACCATTAACTGCTTACAGTTTCGGATGAATATGTTCTGGAGGTATAAGATGCATGCATTTGCAAAATGTGTTCAAACAATAGATATCCTTGCATAGTATCAGCCACAACTTTCGCCACCTGCAATCAACAAAACGTACATTAGAACAGAGGGATGAACATTATAAGTGTTTATGCATTAAGTTCTACTAAGTCGAAAACAACCTCAGGATCCTTAAATTCGATGAAGCCAAAGTGCTTTGATTTTCCTGTCTGAAACATCAGATCAATAAAGTGAGTTAACATGTCATCAATTATATGACAAATAAAACAAAAATATAAAATGTCAACCTCAGACCGTAAAACAAAAGAGTCACGTATCTCAAGCCAACATAGCCAGAATCATAGTTTTTTTAGATTAAAGCAAGGAAGAGTTGATACACAATATAACTTGTAGAAAAATCATTTGCTTTGCAATGGATCACACGTAGGGAATCTCTAAGTAATGTGTACATGATGCAAATGAAGCACGTCCAATCAAAATTCACAATAACGAAAGCTACATACACCAATGGAACATTAGCATATTTGAATATAGATCCAGCATGTATAAGAATGACTTATTAACATAATCTTCTGTATTAACTTTTTATTGCGAGCAATCCTGAGCCTCTTGATGAGGCCAAATTGGCTAAAGAAAGTTGTGAAAAAACAATGGAATTAGCAATAAACAACATATTATTATCCATGAAACATAGAAAAGAGAGAAATAAATAGAATAACCTTGCATTTCCTTCTCATAAAAGCCACGTGGAATCCGACCAATATACAAAACTGTAGACTTTTAAGTGGTGGTTTTTCCCCGGGAAGTTTACGGGCTGGCCCGCCTTCTAGTGGCTTAAACAAATATATAGTTTAGTAGCTTTCAATGGAACAAATCAAAGATTTGTATGACAAATAATAAGCACACCTAAATAATTGTGAAATCATTTCCTCTTCTCTAGTAGGTCATGTTATGCTATTCTTCCTCCTTCTACACACATATTATGCTATCAATTGTTGAGTACTATTTTCTAGTAAATGCAGACAAATATATAAAATATTTGGCTTACAATTATTTGGTATTCAGAAATGCCACCCTGGGGCACCTACTCTGCATCACACAGTTATTCAAAGAATTACGAACAGTCATTATGTTAATCAAAGAGAGACAATTAGTTGAAATCTTGAAGAAGGAATGAAGAAATTACCAGTGAATAATGGGTCGCAGTTTCAGTTGTTCGTAACTGAATTTTGATATATTTTGAACTTAGCAATGCTAGAGCCTCTAACCCAATTCTTAGCAACCTCAACTCGGTAACTTCCTAGAGTAGGACAATATCCAATCTGCAATTCCGCTAGTGTTGTTGAATATAGAAGGTAGTCTGGCAATGCCTTTAATTTAGGACAATAACGAATTCTCAAAGAACGAAGAGATGGCATGATTTTGGTATCTTCTCCCCCTCTTCCACAACTCCCACTATCCCACTCTTCCCATTCTTCCAAGAGCACAAACTCAAGAGATTGTAATTTGGACAAGAGGGCAATTAATGATGATGAAGACGTCATATTGTCACTTCGCATTCCTAATAATTCATCACCTAACTATATCAAACTCTTTGTCCCAAAAATCTCAAGTGACAAGACATGGTAGTTTTCCCAAACACAAACGCTCTGAACTAGACAATGAGATCTAACCTTTTTAGTTTTGTTAAAGACATCAACCAATTAAGGTATAAATGATTGTCACCACCATAGCCATCTAGTACTAAATGCTCTAAATTTGGAGGAGGCTGGAAGTCTTCAAGAGCTTCTTCATTACTCACATTTGATGACAACTCTAGCTTCAACCTATTGAGTTTTGTCTTATTCTTCAGTTTTTAATTTCACCCACATTCACCTTAGAGCATTTAATGCCAAGACAGACAAGGTGATTAAAGTTTCTTAGACATTCAAACTTGCATGTTTTCTTATCCTCACTCATAGCTACTCTCTTTAATATCCTTACACTAGTTAATCTTTTAATTCCTTTTAGCATATATCTACAGTCATCAAAGCTTAAATAGTTTATTAAATGCCTCAAGTTGGCTAATTTGCCTATCATTTTCAGTAGTTTATTGAGACTAAGGTCTGTAAATTATATAATTCACAAATTGCTTTGGGTACCATTTCTTGATATGTTGAGGTACGTTAGATGTATCAATTTATTTATGTCACTTGGAACATCATTAATTGACATGTCACCAAGATCTAATGCCCTATGACTTGTGTAATGATCAAATAATTCTACTAATGGCCAATTACCACCATGTAATAGAAGGCTATGCAATCTATTGTTTTCAAATATAAACATACCAAATGAGGAGGCTTCTCCTTTCAACAATATCATTGCATAGGTAGCTTTTCTATACTTAGAGCTTAACGAAAATCGTTACCTATTATCAACCTCTACACTATAACATTCATTCTCTATAAGATATTCAGCCAACTCATGCACCATGTTATGTATCTTGCACCTTATTATGCTTTTATCATCATCTCTTTCAAAATCTTGAAAGAATGAGGGCATTGCTAACTTTTCAAAGTACTCTCCACCAACTAACTCCATATCTTTGTTTTGTTTTGGCTCAAGATAAGCATGAGTCATCCATAACTTGATTAATTGTTCTTTTTTTATCTCATAATCCTTAGGAAATTAAGATCAAATTAAGATGGCACAATACAAGAAGCATGTTTTTGATTTAGAAGGTAAATCAAAATAGCTTAATAACAACAGTGGGAAAATCCCTTGCTTAGCATGTTCTAGCCCACATCTCACTATTTAAGACATATTGCCACTCCTCAATTGTATTTTTGTAGCTTAAGAGACTCCCTAAAGTCTTGATAATAAGAGGCAAGCCCTTGCACTTTTGTACAATTTTCCTTCTTGTATCTTCAAACTTTTGACACTCTTCTTTGGTCCTTTCCAAAAAATGCAACTTGACTAAACAATGGCCAACTTCCTTGGTCAAACAACATCTCTAATGGAATTATATAGGTGGTTTTCATTTATTTTGCAACATTCTCCTTACGTGTCGTCACTAGAATTCTGCTTTGGCTTTAAGAGAGTCTACCAATTCTTCCCATTTATCAGATTCTCCATTCCACACATCATCAAGGATAAGAAGAAACTTCTTCTCTTTAATTAACTCCTTATATTTTGCAACAAAGTTTCATATTCATTTACACCGTGCACATCATGTTTAAGAGATTCAAGAATTGTTTTTGCAATCCTAATTCTCTCAACAGGTTTAGAGACACACCTATATTGTTTTGTCAAAGAAACCCTTAATCTCATCATTATTAAAAACTAGTAGAGCGAGAGTAGTCTTGCCTATCCCTCCCATCCCTACAATGGAAATGATAGGAAGGGATGAAAATCCACCACTAGTCTCACTTAGCAACAAGTTTTTTATATCCTTCTTGACATGATCTCTACCATCAATCCTGATGATATCTACAGCTAACAGAGCTAGTTATTTGTCGTTCAACTTCCCTTGAGCTGTTGATTGAGCTCAAGTGAAACCTATCTTTTTCCATAGCAATAACATCTAATGCTTTATTTAAATCTTGTATCTTCTTGTCGATATCATGATGTATAAGTTGCCTAGTAACAAAGCCATAACAGGAGATGAGCAAACGTACCTTTCACACGAGCTTGGAAGCATTTTCATCAGCTTCCATAATTCGTCGTCTCTGAATGGCTATGTTCTAGACATCCAACACATCCTCCATGTTGCAGGACACCTCTTTGAGGTTCTCTAACCAATCTCCAACAGTTTTCTCCTTGACTTGTTTGCACTCTGCATCTTCAATCACACATTGTATAACCTGAAAATTACCGGTGAGCTTGTTCACTTCTTCACCAACGCCCACAACAAGTCTTGCTTCTTGTTCAACCTGTTGCCGAAGGACCGAAGCCAACTGCTCCAGGAATGTTGAAACAACAGCTTCTGCCATATTAAGACAAGGTATGTTGATTATAGAAAAGATGAGGAATCGGAATATCTGGTAAACTGATGTTATATGGAAAGGCTAGTGGCTACTTTCAATATAACTTATGAAAAATTTATTACAAGATAAAACATGTGAGACCAATGGGTCCACGTCCTTCTAATGTTAAAGTTGACGAAGTTAACGATGGACTCTACATAAGAAAAGAGAAGAAAAATGCATAGTTGGAGTCCATTCTACTTGATATATTAGCATTTTAATTACAATTTAATGTCACATAAGAAATTCATTATATAATTCAATTGGACGATTATGACGATTTTTACAATAATGCATTTAAGGAATCAAAGGAATGGTTGGTTTTGTAAAGTTATATTCTGATAAGGCTACCTATTATATTTATATGGAGGAAGCTAATACGCTTGGAAAAAATTGGAGAGAAAGCCAACATGAAGCTGTCAATATAATCTGGCCAAATCAAAGCCCATTTCATTAGACTGATTTAACTACGACATGAAGATTGTTTGGTTTTATAAAATTAAACAAATTTATTGGATTGTCTAAAACATCTTAATTAGACTGATTTGTGAGTTGTATTTTATAATATTAAGGTAATTCTTCTTTTAAGTTACTACTTACAATATGGATGACTCGAACTTAGATTATAGTTAAGTTGGATTGCCACAAAACCAAACCACATTTAATAATGGCTTAAATTAATAATGCACCTTAAACCATCACACAGCTAAGTTAATTAATTAATTAACTAAATTTAAATTTAACCTAATTTAATACTATGTTTTTCGTACGCATTATCCCTTTCCAAGTTCTAGCCTTTCTTTTCTTCTTAAATTTAAAATTGTTAACTTTGGTTGTTGAAAATTTAAACGAATTAATCTTATAGAAGTTTTAGTGTTATCTTTCCACATATTTTACAAGGTTTTATTCATTAAAGAATCCTTTTATTATGGTAAAATTAAGTACCAAATTATCAAAAAAGTAAATAGCCATGTTTCTTCAAATAAAAGTTATTATCAAGGTTCTCAACTTATAATTTTACTAAATTGTCAAAAAATTAGAATTTGTAATTTTTAATCTCTGTTATGCTTATTTTTAGGACTGCAAAAATGGGCTGGTAAAAGCCCAAAGAACCAATCCAATAAACTGACCCAGCTCTCAGCTCGCACCTAGCTACCTCCAGCTCGTAGGTTGCAGCTCTCAGCTAGCTAAGTATTCAGCTAGCAGCTCCAGCTCTCAGCTAGCTGCCTCCAGCTCGCAGCTAGCTGAACCAGCTCGTAGCTCGCAGCTCGTAGGCCCCAGCTCGCAGCTCTCAGCTAGCTTAGCATTCAGCTCTCAGCTAGCTCTACATTCAGCTCTCAGCTCGCAGGTCACAGGTCGCAGGCCCCAGGTCGTAGCTCTAAGGTAGCTAAGTATTCAGCTAGCAGGATCCAGCTCTCAGCTAGCTGCCTCCAGCTTGCAGCTAGCTGAACCAGCTCGCAGGTCGCAGCTTTCAACTAGCTCAGCATTCAGCTCTCAGCTCGTAGGTCGCAGACCTCAGGTCGCAGCTTTCAGCTAGCTAAGTATTCAGCTAGCAGGATCCAGCTCTCAACTAGTTGCCTCCAGCTCGCAGCTAGCTACCTCCAACTCACAGCTAGCAGGATGAAGCTCTCAGCTCTCAGCTCTCAGCTTCTCAGCATCCATCTCGAGGTCGCTCAAAGCGTAATTAATATAATATTTTCCAGAAAAGACAGTTACCTAATCAAATAGTGATTCTCTCTCCAGATATGAAAGTTAATTCAAATTCAAACTCAGTCAACATTATCTCGAGATATTTGGAGCAGTTTCCTGATTCTATTCAAATAAATTAGGAAGTGTAATTAATTCATGATTTTATTTTTTATTTGTTCCTGATTATTTGGGAAGTATAATTAATTTGAGATTCTTTTCCTATTTTACTACAATCAGAATTGTAACGCCTCTTCCTCTATAAATAGAGATTAAACTTCATTGTAACAGAGAAGATGAGATACAAAAATATTATGCTGTCACTCTGTAGAATTTAAGAGAGACAGTCGTGGACGTAGGCACACTTACTGAACCACGTTAAAAATCCTGTGTATTTTTTGTTTGATTCCTGGTTCTTTATTGCCTTGTTCTTGTTTTCTGTGTTTTCTCACATTGATTGCAGGTATTGGGTATTGATTACTCGTCGACTGAAAATCAACGTCGACATTTTGGCGCTAGAGGAAGGACCCAGACTGCAATCTTTAAGTTTTCAGCAATCATGGCAAGAGGAAGAGCAATCAAAAGTTCAGATGCGGTGGCTAATCAGCTAGAGAGGCAGACAAACCAGCAGCAGCATGATGTCCAATCGATGGAGAATGCTACTGTGCCCATGTCAAGCACCTCTCACGCCCGCACAACAGGTGTTGTTGTAGGTATACCTCCACCAGCCTCTCACCAATCAGCACCATTGGACCCCATAACTCGAGGGCTGCATGTATGGCACCAACGGCAAGAAGTATTAGAGAACACAATGCAGTAACTCACTGAGACTATCAGGGCGCTGGTACAAGCCCAAGCTCGAAATATACCTAGATCCGAGGTTGCTGCCCTTAGAAGTTTACCAACAACAAGAAGAAGATGTACCAGCTCCTGAAAGACCACTCAGAGATCAGCCACGACCTGTTAACTCAGCTCATTCCTTCAGATCGCGTTTGAGCACTGAAGGTCGCAGAGCTCGTGGAGCTGGGAACTCACCAAGATCTCATCTAGAATATATGCCTGGTCGCAGCTCCCCAGGTCACGAGCTCGAAGGAGAATATAACCCTCAAAACCCAGTATTAGAAGAGCTTCTTCAGAGGGTCCAACAGCTTGAAGCGCGACCTGGTGCCCCCAACCAGCAAGAGCGTTATAGGGAGCAAATTCCATTTACGAGGGAGATTGAAACGCAGCTTCTTCCTCCGAGGTTCAAGATGCCAAAGATTCAGCAGTATAATGGGGACAGTGACCCTTACGATCACCTTGATGCTTTTAATATACAAATGGACCTACAGAGGTCTAACCCCTTGGTGAAATGCCGTGTTTTCCCAGCCACCTTGAGCGAAGTTCTGCGAACCTGGTTCAAGAGTCTTCCAGCTCGGAGTATAGGTAGCTGGGAGGAATGTCAGCAAAAATTCATCAATCAGTACCAGGCTTTAAAGAGGCATCTCGCACTAACTTGCCATCTCGCTACAATCTTTCAACAACAAAACGAGTCCTTGAAAGACTATATTACCAGGTTCAGACATGAGGTCACTAATGTGGAGAATCACTCAGATGAAAGCATCCTAACTGCAATCTCAGTTGGGCTTCGCAAGGATGGGAAACTCTACGAAAGTATCTACAAGTCTCCAGTAAAAGACTTGGGCGAGTTCTACGAGTGAGCTGCCAAGGAAATTAGATGGGAGGAAACCTTCAGCCCCAAAAAGTCTAACCAAACGGATGAACTGGGCAGTTCCAACCAGCTGAAGAAAAGAAGCAATTGGGAGAATGGAGGTCAGAATAATGAT
Organism: Litchi chinensis; assembly: GCA_019925255.1. NCBI lineage: Eukaryota > Viridiplantae > Streptophyta > Magnoliopsida > Sapindales > Sapindaceae > Litchi > Litchi chinensis. The sequence continues at coordinate 33,106,187 of CM034464.1, read as the reverse complement.
GCAAACAGTCAGGTCACTAAGAAGGCTAAGAATGAACCCAGAAATGAGCGACCTCAGCGTCAAGGTCGTCATGATACCTATAGCACCCTATCAGATACATAAGATAAGATATTTGCAACGGAGAGAGAAAGGGAGGACTTTGGGAAACCCAATCCCATGAAGACTCCTGCCAGGTTCAGAAACAAGAGCAGGTTTTGTGACTATCATGATGAATTCGGGCACAATACCTCATAATGTCGGGAGCTAAAGGACGTCATTGAGGACTTAGTCAAAAAAGGCCGTTTGAGAGATTATGTGATTCAACCAGCAAGTTCACGACCTCAACAGCCTTTATAGCCAATATAATTGCAACTCCAAAAGGCCTTAAGAGACATAAAACTCGCAGTGCATTCACATCGCAGTTGCATCCAATAGCTCGTGTCTCTAACTTGTAATTCAATATTAAAATTAATAAAAGTTATGAATTTCCCTTGTTATGGCCATAAATTTAGTTGTTAGCTGAGGTCTCAACCCTCTGAACAGCTCCATAAGTTTAGCTGTTAACTGAGGTCTCAAACCTCTGGATAGCTCCACAAATTTAGTTGTTAGCTGAGGTCTCAACCCTCTGGACAGCTCCATCAATTTAGCTGTTAGCTGAGGTCTCAACCCTCTGGACAGGTTTATAAATTTAGCTGTTAGCTGAGGTCTCAACCCTCTGGACAGCTACATAAATTTAGCTGTTAGCTGAGGTCTCAACCCTCTAGACAACTCCATTAAATATGTTGTTAGCTGAGGTCTCAACCCTCTGGACAGCTCCATCAATTGTGCTGTTAGCTGAGGTCTCAACCCTCTGGATAGCTCTATTAAATATGCTGTTAGCTGAGGTCTCAACCCTCTGAACAGCTCTACTCAACAATTTCAGCTAGCTACTCAGCAACTTCAACTAGCTACTCAGCAGCTTCAGCTCGCTGCTCAGCAACTTCAGCTAGCTACTCAGCAATTTCAACTAGCTACTCAACAACTTCAGCTAGCTACTCAACAACTTCAGCTAGCTACTCAGCAATTTCAGCTAGCTACTCAGCAGCTTCAGCTCGCTACTCAGCAACTTCAGCTAGCTACTCAGCAACTTCAGCTAGCTACTCAGCAATTTCAACTAGCTACTCAACAGCTTCAGCTAGCTACTCAGCAACTTCAGCTAGCTACTCAGCAACTTCAGCTAGCTACTCAGCAACTTCAGCTAGCTACTCAGCAACTTCAGCTAGCTACTCAGTAACTTCAGCTAGCTACTCAGCAGCTTCAGCTTCAGCTCGCTACTCAGCAACTTCAGCTAGCTACTCAGCAATTTCAACTAGCTACTCAACAGCTTCAGCTAGCTACTCAGTAATTTTAGCTAGCTATTCAGCAGCTTCAACTCGCTACTCAGCATTCATCAGTTTGACTCGAAGGACTTGCTCTATTCTTTATGATCTCTCAAACTCCACTGTCGTGAACGAGAGCTTGCCAAACAACTTGTTCAGTTCTTTCTTCTTCTCGAAGACTTGAAGCCCCAACCGCTTAATCGCTCTCATAGTGGTCTGAAATCCAGCAAATAAACACTTGACCAAGAATAGTCGCCATGAGTCAAGTAATGGGAAAGAACCTGAAAAGGCAGCATAGTAGATAGTAACACATTGGCTTTTACCAGCAGACTTTAGCTCTCAGTCCGAAGATCGCACTAAAAGTTGGAGGGCTTCTGTTATGCCTATTTTTAGGACTGCAAAAATGGGCTGGTAAAAGCCCAAAGAACCAATCCAATAAACTGACCCAGCTCTCAGCTCCCACCTAGCTATCTCCAGCTCGCAGATCACAGGTCTCAGCTAGCTAAGTATTCAGCTAGCAGGATCTAGCTCTCAGCTAGCTGCCTTCAGCTCGTAAGCCCCAGCTCGCAGATCTCAGCTAGCTCAGCATTCAGCTCTCAGTTAGCTCAACATTCAGCTCCCAGCTCGCAGGTCGCAGGTTGCAGGCCCCAGGTCGTAACTCTCAGCTAGCTAAGTATTCAGCTAGCAGGATCCAGCTCTCAGCTAGCTGCCTCCAGCTCGCAGGTCGCAGCTCTCAACTAGCTCAACATTTAACTCTCAGCTAGCAGGTCACAAGCCCCAGGTCGCAGCTCTCAGCTACCTAAGTATTCAGCTAGCAGAATCCAACTCTCAACTAGTTGCCTCCAGCTCGCAACTAGCTGAACCAGCTCGCAGCTAGCTACCTCCAGCTCACAGCTAGCAGGATGGAGCTCTCAGCTCTCAGCTTCTCAGCATCCAGCTCGAGGTCGCTCAAAGCGTAATTAATATAATATCTTCCAGAAAAGGCAGTTACCTAATCAAATAGTGATTCTCTCTCCAGATATGGAAGTTAATTCAAATTCAAACTCAGTCAACATTATTTCGAGATATTTGGAGCAGTTTCCTGATTCTATTCAAACAAATTAGGAAGTGTAATTAAATCATGATTCTCTTTCTTATTTGTTCCTGATTATTTGGGAAGTATAATTAATTCGGGATTCTTTTCCTATTTTACTACAACCAGAATTGTAACGTCTCTTCCCCTATAAGTAGGGGTTAAACTTCATTGTAACAGAGAAGATGAGATACAAAAATATTATACTGTCACTCTGCAGAATTTAAGAGAGACAGCCGTGGACGTAGGCACATTTGCTGAACCACGTTAAAAATCCTGTGTATTCCCTGTTTGATTCCTGGTTCTTTATTGCCTTGTTCTTGTTTTCTGTGTTTTCTCACATTGATTGCAGGTATTGGGTATTGATTACTCGTCGACTAAAAATCAACGTCGACAATCTCAAACTTTAATTTTTCGACATTTCAACTGTAACATAAATTAAATGAAAAAATTATATAAGAATATTAGTTGTATACCCTTATTCATTACATAATCTGAAAGTATATAAAATATACAGTCAATTAGATCAAATTACTTTAGAAGTAAGATGCAAACAATTGTATCCAGAAGCAATGAATATTCATACATGAGTATTTTGAACACTAATTACAATAATTGAATTATTGTAAATTTATAACCCAAGAAATAAATAAATTGTAACTTCAGCTACACACGTCCGATCCCTTACTCTTCCTACCTATAAATGATGAATCGGAATGCATATGATGTTAAAAAAGTTAAAAAATTGAGAGTAATTATTGATATGTATAATTGTGCATGGAAAGCCACAAAAGGTTTCCAATTGTGTTCCAGAATGTTCAATGAGAGTATTAAACTCAAAACTTCTCATTTTTCAATCATGCTATCTTTAACTCTATAGCCCTATCATTCTCTTTTAATTGATTCTCTAACCCTTTTTTTTTTCTTTTTCACTCCGATAACTCTCGAATGATTTTAAGTAGCTATTATTTTTAGTCTTTTCTATTCTTGTATTCCATGTTACTCAATTGTATTCTGGAACCCATTATTCGTTACATGTATTGTTTTTAGGAAACGGCTACAATACATACAAAAAAAATGTTTGTATGATACAAATAACATCAAGGGAGAGTTTCGGTCCATTGGATAAGAAAAAATGAGATCCAATGGCTATAAAAAAAAAAGTAAAAAAAAATTATATTTTTTAATGGGGCAAACAGGCAACCGGTTGAGGTTGGAACAAACTCTCTCTTTCCTCTGACAACCACACATTGCACAAACCTAATCCTCTCCTTTTCTCATCTGTTCCCTCTAGCCACTACCATGGCTATGGAGGTTCAACTGCTACCAGACCTGATTTGGCAGAATCTTTTTCTATCTCTTCTATTTCATTCTCTTGATCTAAGGATACATTAATCAAAGAAAAATTTCAGTTTTCAATAGTATATTGCAGATTATTGAAAGGTTTGTATTTGATTTTTTGGAATTTGAAGTTGTATTTTTTTAGGGTTTTATGATCTTGTTTTGTGATTTCTTTTTTCCATCACTTCCCAAGAAAAGTCTCACCTTTATTTTATGGAGCAAATTTTGCAATATGGTTCTTTAAATCGACCGATCGCAGAAGAAGAGAAATTGCTCATGGTCATGTCGGAAGCCCCTCTCCGCTACGTCCGCGTCGCCTCATTCCGTCTCATGAAACAAATGGTGCATTCCCTCTCCAAATAGTCGTCTTATGTTCTCAGTTCATATGATAATATATTTTTAATTGAAAAATCTGATCATGTGATTGTTGTTTTTGCAGGGATGCGAAGAAGGAGAGAAAAGCAAGACATCAAAGAACACATCAGAGTCAAAAGCAAGCAGGACACAACTGGTTTTTCTCTTTTTCTCTGTTTTTGTTTTTTAATATTTTGTTGATTTGAAATTATGTTTAATTTGTTGAGAAAAAATACATTGTAAATGAACAAAAAATGTTTCGGAGATCCATTTAGTGAAAATTTTATTGTGTTTGGTTACTGAGAAAATTGGTAGAGATAGGAAATGTAATGACACATTCGAATATCATATTCAATTGAGTTTACGAATTTGTCTTTCGAAAATTTGTAACAACAAGTGTTGGTCTAGAGAAGTTGAATCTCTAGGTGAGTACGACATAGTTTGACAGTATTCTTAAGAGATTGAAAGTGGTATGCTTTGATAGTTTGGTTGTTTTGTGGTTTGCACTGACTTGTAGTTGGTTCAATTTATGACCTTTTTTTTTTGGTTGTCAGCAAGGAGAACGAAATGATGTCAAAGTTATAATGTGATGAAAAGATTTATTATTATTTTTTTTGGCACTTAATTGTACAAGAAAAATATGGAGTGTGAGGTGTTTTTTGTTTGTATTCAACAATTGAGAAACATAATGCTCGAGTAGAAACTGAGATTGAAACATCTAATGGTGGTGAGGAATCTGTTGTGAAGGCAACTCGACCACAAGGAAGGTTGGTGCTTTAATTGTATGTGATATATATGTGTATTTTTTGTTGTCCATTCCCAATTATTTTACTTGTAATAAAACCATTCGATTGTCTACATTCTCTTGTTTTTAGATATAGTAAAAGAGAGAGAGGGAAGCTTGTCTATGGATATACTTCAAATGATCTTGAAGGAATTCTTGTAAGTTTCTAGCCCCTGTTTTAACTTTCTTCAATATAAAATATTGTTAGTTTGTTTCTTAAGATGCACAATATGTTGTATGTGGTTATGGTGTGATCCTACAAAATTTGCAGATTTGGCATCTCACACCATTAATATACTTAAATTGATGGAAATAGTGTCTACAATATAGTGAAGAAATATTTTGACCTTTATGTCTTTTTTGGTTTTTTTGTATGTCTCTGCTTTAGTTTCAAATGCTTGTTTTGTTTTAGAAAGTCCATTTGGATCTAAAATGTAAGTTTTTTATATCTTGCTCTACTTGATTAGTTTTTCAGGCTAAATATAATTTTTTTTAATAATAAATAGCTAGCAGATCTTTTGTTGATTTTTTCTAATAGTTTTTTTTTCTTGTAATGTCTTCTATATTGTATATATGATGATTGATTATTATCAAGCAACCTTGTATATGTTATGTTGACTTTTTTAATTATATCTTGTTCGACTATTTGTGCAGTCAATACTTAGTAGAAATAAACTCAGGATCCACTCGTATTTAAACAACCTAGTTACCCCTTTTCTCTGAATTCATATGTATATTACTTATGTTTCTTCTTGAGGCAATTTCAGGAAATGGAGATTTCAACATCATTGATGACAACTGTGTCAGTGCTTTGTTTTTGAATAGGTTGATCATTAAAAATAAATTTGTCAAAGATTATATAATCTGAGTGATTATAAAAGTTTTTCTCTTTATTTTAATTTTAGAGTGTTTTCTAAGTCTGAATTTGAAGAAGTACGAATACTTGTTACTATACTCTCTACTTATGAATGTGTGACGATATGCCTTATGCATTTGGTAATTACTTGGATGCTACATCTTTTTAGGTTGGTGTGTAATGTAGTCCAAGTGATGATCCAGTTTGATTTTATAGAAGTTATTGGATTATTATGCAAGAATTGTTAGAATTTTGTTAGTAGTACCATGTTCTGTGTTTACAAATTTATTTTGTTCCTTAGCTATGTATATGTTTTCTTTCCTTTTTGGTTGCTTAGTATGCTAGCTAAGGATGGTAGTGGTTTGTAGGATGTCTTAGGCACTGAAATTATGGCTTGGGTCAATATAACTTCTGAAAGCATTGTCACTTAAATTATAGTTAATAGTATATATTGTGAAAGAACAATCATAATATCTATGTTATTTGTTAGATATACAGGGAAATGTTGAACTAAAAGCTTGAATTTATGCATCATAAAACTAGCTTTGAACTCGTATCATTTGTTCAATTGTCAGTTGTTGTTCTTGTTCTATTTAAATAGTTGTGGTTGGTATTGCGCTTTTATGTAGATTCTTATCTATTGCTTTGTTACTATTTTCCTTTCAATGGTTTGGATTGTACTACTATCTCCCATTCTATTATTATTATTATTTTAATTTGGATGTAAATGCATATTATCATCAAAATTGTTGTAGGGAATGGTGTTTGGTAAAATACGGATTGGCAAGCTTTCATCTACGTAGACCTATTTGGTCAAAAGAATGTCAAGCTTGAGTGTGTAGAAAATGCTTTAAAAGAATCTATTAATTTTTAAGGTTGATCTACCTGTAAGAGTGGAATTGAAAATGTTTAGAATTTTTTTTCTTTAATGACATTGCAATTTTATGAGAATGAAAGTCAACTTTGCCATTTTTATTTTATAAATGCTAAAATTTTTTGATGTGTTGTGGGTTTATTTTCTTTAGAATTTTGAGCATGTGAAAGAAAATTTATTAAAAAATAGAAGAAAGAGTTGTATGACAATATTAATTTCTAGATAAGTAAAACAATAGTTTGATGTTGAATAACTTATATAAATCCTTTGTTGGTTATGATTTTGGATGATAAGTGAAATAAGGTGTAATCTAATGTTTATGAACTTTACTTCTACTTTTAGATGATATCGTTGTGAAAAAATAATATTCGAATGTTATGGAAATCATGGATATTTTATCTTTTTTTTTTCTGCCAAAAAAACATTAATTTGAACTAATAATTCTAACTTTACACTAAGTAAATTATAAATTAGTTATTTAGTTTGAAGATATCATGAGATAGTAAATTTACGTTTCATACTTATTTTTGAAAATTTTTGTTAATTTGATTAAGTTTAATTGGATACATTTGTAGGTATAAATTAATATATTTATCATTTATATGAGATATAGATAAAATTTATTGTCGTAAAATAAATATAAAAAAGGGGAATTCGAAGTTTAATGTAAAACTGATATAATAATTCGTATTTTATGTTGGGATATTAGGTGATAAAAATGATATTAAATTATATGCACATTGTGCTTGATTGAATTTTAGTTTTGTTAACTTATGGTTGATCATGAAAAATTAATATAATTACTACAAAAGCTTATATCATAACAATTATGAATAAATAAAGTTAATTTCATGTTAAACCATTTGGGTTAAGAAAGAAAAGTTACCTTATATATTAATGAATTAAGTGATAAGGAATTGTCTCACATACCCTTAAATGTTAAAAATAAATAAAGAGCCTCTCATCTGGCGTGATAAGAGAGTCTCCTATTATGTCTAAGGCGTGATAAGAAAACGTCTCATAACACACAAGTGTGATAGGACAGTTTCTAATTTCAGTTATGATATTTTATAATATTTTAAAATAAAAATTTAAAAATATAATTTGATTGCAGTGGTATAGATGCATGACCACACTACAACAGTGATACAACCACATACCCATGAGTGGTGCAAGCCTTGGCCGTGATGGGACGGGAGAGCCTCCCATCACACCTAAGGCAAGTGTGACGGAAGACTCTCATTACACTTAGGTATGACGAGAGGCTATCTCATCATGCCTATATATAACAAGAGGCAAGCATGCTAGGACAGTCTCCCATCACGATTCCTCTGTCATCATATTTTTAAAATTTTACTATAACAATTTTTATTTTTAAAAAAAAAAATCATAATTAAATAGCATTTCAAATTCGCATTCAAAAATAATTTTAAATGAATTTATAATTCAATAACAAGTAAAAATTTTAATTTAACAAAAAATAAAATTACTATATTTTAGTTTCATCATAAGTTATGTTCAAAAGTTAAATTGTAAGGGTAACTTTTTATATAAAAAATAAAATAAAAAATACTTGTATATATTTTTAAGAAATAAATTTCATAAAATTATTTTATAAAAAATATTTTTAAATAATATTTTAATCCAATTTAAGTTATTTTATATAAAATAATTCCATTTAAGTTATTATATTTTTTATATTTTAAAATTAAAAATTAAATTAGATAGCATTGATATAAGTGCGCGGCCACGCTAAAGTAGTGGTGCGGCCGCGCACCAACACCAGTGTTGGTGTGCGACCACGTTGAAACAAAGATGTGGTCACTCACTAACACTGGTGTTGGTGCGCGGCCACGCTGAACCAATGGTGTGGTCGCGCTCCAACACTTGGCCGCTGAAGTAATGGTGCGGCCACGCTGAAACAATAGTGTGGTCGCACCCTTAATCAATTTTTTTAAAAAAAATATACAAAAAAAAAAATACAAAATTGCTTGAAAAAATTAAAAATTTAAAATGATTCATCCTAGATTTGAGTTGGATTAGAAACTTAGATCTTCAACTCATCTACTTTCATTTAAAAAAAATTTTAAAAAAAAAACATAAAAGAATAAGAGAGAGAGATGATCTAGGTGGAGAGAGAAAGAGGACATGATTTTCATTTTTTTAATATACAATTTCTTTTTAATTAAAAATAATAGTATCTCAAAAAAAAAAAAAAAAAAAGAAAAACAATGACAAATAGTCATTTACTACTCTAACCGTGACAGGAGAGCTCTCTATCATGGTTTGCCGTGATAGAAGAGCCTCATATCATGGCAAAGGAATGAATCAAGCTTAGGCGTGATGGAAGAGCCTTCTATCACACTTGACCATGTCAAGAGGCTCTTCTATCATGCCTATGCATTTTTTAAAAGATGTATGCTGATGTCATCATTTAATAGTCTATCCGTGATAGGAGAGTCTTATGTCACGGTTGGCCTTGATAAAAGAATTTGGCATCATGCCCATGGCAAGCTTCATGCTTGAGCATGACAAGAAGCTCTTCTATCATGCCAATGCGTTTTTGTTGAATTTAAACAACTTTAGATATTTAGCTAAATATTAAACTTGTTTATTGAACAACTTTGACATTGGTGGGAACAAGTTGATGTAACGTACTTGTTAAAATGGATGTTGGAGTTGTTCAAAGAACAACTCTGACGTGATGTTGATGTCATCCATCATTTTGTTCAAGTTAAACAACTTCAGACGTTGTGCTAAACGTCAAACTTGTTTAGCCAACAACTTTAATATTGGTGGGAACGAGTTGACATTACGTACTTGTTTAAATGGATGTTGGAGTTGTTTCCCGAACAACTCTGACGTCATGTTGTTGTCATCCATCATTTTATTCCCATTGAACAACTTCAGACGTTGTGCTAAACGTCAAACTTGTTCAGGAAACAACTTTAACGTTGGTGGGAATAAGTTGACGTTACGTACTTGTTTAAATGGACATTAGAGTTGTTTCCCGAACAACTCTGACGTCATGTTGATGTCATCCATCATTTTGTTCCCTGTTGAACAACTTCAGACGTTGTGCTAAACGTCAAACTTGTTTAGGAAACAACTTTAACGTTGGTGGGAACAAGTTGACGTTACGTACTTATTTAAATGGACGTTGGAGTTATTCCTGGAGCAACTCTGACGTCATGTTGATATCATACACCATTTTGTTCAAGTTGAACAACTTCAGATGTTGTGCTAAACGTCAAACTTGTTAAGGGAACAACTTTGACGTTGTGGGAACAAGTTGACGTTACGTACTTGTTTAAATGGATGTTGGAGTTGTTCAGGGAACAACTCTGACGTTATGTTGATGTCATCCATCATTTTGTTCAAGTTGAACAACTTCAGACGTTGTCTAAACGTCAAACTTGCTCAGTAAACAACTTTAACGTTGGTGGGAACAAGTTGACGTTACGTACTTGTTTAAATGGACGTTGGAGTTGTTCCCCAAACAACTCTGACATTATGTTGATGTCATTCATCATTTTGTTCAAGTAGAACAACTTCAGACGTTGTGCTAAACGTCAAACTTGTTCAGTGAACAACTTTAACGTTGGTGGGAACAAGTTGACGTTATGCACTTGTTTAAATGGACATTAGAGTTGTCCCAAGAACAACTCTGACGTCATGCTGATGTCATACATTATTTTGTTAAATTTGAACAACTTCCGACGTTGTGCTAACATTAAACTTGTACAGGGAACAACTTTGACGTTGGTGGGAACAAGTTGACGTTACCTACTTGTTCAAATGGACGTTGGAGTTGTTCCCAGAACAACTATGACCTCATGCTGATGTCATACATCATTTTGTTCAATTTGAATAACTTCCGACGTTCTGCTAACGTGGAACTTGTACAGCGAACAACTTTAATGTTGGTGGGAACAAGTTGACGTTATGTACTTGTTCAAATGGACGTTGGAGTTGTTCCCAGAACAACTCTGACGTCATGCTGATGTCATACATCATTTTGTTCAATTTGAACAACTTTCGACGTTGTGCTAACGTCAAACTTGTTCAAAAAACAACTTTGACGTTGATGGGAACAAGTTGACATTACCTACATGTTAAAATGAACGTTGGAGTTGTTTGGGCAACAACTATGACATCATGGTGATGTCATATTTTAAAACTCCGGCCGTGACGGGATAACTTTTTATCACGGCTAACCGTGACGGAAGGCTTTTCTGTCACGGTTAGCCATGACAATTGTTCAAATTGAACAACTTCAGACGTTGAGAGAAACGTCCAACTTGTTTATTGAACAATTTTGACGTTGACGGGAACAAGTTAACGTTACGTACTTGTTAAAATAAACGTCGAAGTTGTTTCCGGAACAACTCTGACGTCATACGTACGTTTTGTTCAATGTGAACAACTTCAGACGTTGTGCTAAACGTCCAACTTGTTAAATGAACAACTTTGACATTGGTGGGAATAAGTTGACATTACCTACTTGTTAAAATGAACGTTGGAGTTATTTGGGCAACAACTATGACGTCATGGTGATGTCATATTTTAACACTCCGGTCATGATGCGATAACTTTTTGTCATGGCTAGGCGTGACGGAAGGCTCTTCTGTCACGGTTAGCCATGATAGTTGTTCAATTTGAACAACTTCAGACGTTGAGAGAAACGTCCAACTTGTTTATTGAACAACTTTGACGTTGGCAGGAACAAGTTAACGTTACGTACTTGTTAAAATAGACGTTGAAGTTGTTTCGAAAACAACTTTGACGTCATACATCCGTTTTGTTCAATGTGAACAACTTCAGACGTTGTGCTAAACATCAAACTTGTTCAACGAACAACTTTAACGTTGGTGGGAACAAGTTGATGTTCGTACTTGTTTAAATGGACGTTGGAGTTGTTCCCGAAACAACTCTGACGTCATGCTAATGTCATGATTTAATAGTGTAACCGTGACAAGATAACTTTTTATCACGGTTTTGACTGTCACGCTAAGATTGTCACGCCTTGGCGTGACAAAAAGCTTTCTTATCACGATAATATAACAAATAATAATAATATAATATAATATTTTATAAAATATTATTATATTTATATATTATTTTTATTATAATATAATAAAATATTAATAATAACTTAAAATACTTATATTATCATTATAATATTATATTTTATTATAAAATATTATATTAATATATTATTTAATTAATAAATTATTATTTTAATATTATTTATTATAAAATAAATATTTTAAATCTGCAGCAACCGGTTGAAACCGGTTGTTGTAGGTTTAATTCACACTTTTTGGCTGCCAGTTGGCAGCCAAAGTGTGTTTGCATGGTACAAACAAATTTTTTATTTGTACCATAGCCAATCCCTATGTATCATATGTAAAATTTACAATTACATACAACATGGTTTACAAAAGTTACAAGTTTCAAAATATATATTACCAAAGTTACAATGTGACACATGCACTTCATCAATTTCGTATTCACAAAATACAACATGATAGATATATAATGTATCCTTTAGTTTCGCCCACCTTATTTAATGAGAATTTCTTCGAGTTTGATCACCTGCAACAATTTCTTGAAGAGTTTGTACACTATAATAAAGAAAATTTGTTAGCTCAACCAAATATAACAATTAGGAAATACATAATTAAAAATCATAACTGATTTAAAATATTGATGGTTTCCAACAAACATTGTTTTCTTTCTAAAAACACCATGCGTAACCCTACACGCTCTAACCATTCTCAATGTAGTACGCCACGTGGCAATTTTTCAACTAACACTAATTGTAATGCTACTGAGATATTTCTGCTACTATTTATGGAATTTGCTGCATCACAAATATAGTATGAAACAATCTCAAGTCTGAACAATTACATACGGAATTTTCTGTATCGCATATTGTTGTGCTAATAAACTATGACTTTTTGCAACTACATATGGAATTTTCTGCATCGCTTATTGTAGTGCAATTTAAACTATAACTCTTAATGATTACGAGCGTAATTTTTTACATTACATCGTAATGCAAATAACTATAAATCTAGATGGCTATGTGTGGAATTTTCTGTATCGCATGCATAACGCTAGATAGTATGAAAACTGAGGGAATACACATGGCCTTTGAAACTCTTTTTACTAAGTGTATAAAACACAAACTTGTTTATCTTCCGACACTTTAAACTAAAACATAACACTAAAACTTTTTGAAAATAACTTTGTTTTTGATTCTCATTATTAAATCCAATATAAGGTTCTCTTACAAGAATCCGAACTTGTATTTGGAAAATCATAATGATAATACTTACATTTTAAAGTAAGATTGAAATAATTTAAGTGATGTAATACTTACCTTAGCTCACGACTCACTAACAACTTTAATGGCCTCCTTGTTCTCCATTTGCTTGCTCATCACCTGCACATCACATTTTTATTTAGAGTGTGCTACAGTGAGCTACACACAGCTACTCACATTGCTTTAAATACAATTTACTCTTTAATTCATTCTTTAGACTATAACTTTCTCGTTTAAGTTCTAACTCAATCAAAACTTTAAAATTATGATTTCTTTGTAAAAGTTTTACTTATATACCCCTAGAGATGTCCCTACGTAGTCCGTATAATTTTCTGAGGCCTAGAACGAAAAGTCAAAATTTTGGAACCCCTTTTATCGAATACTATTTACAACCCATTCTGTGGGCTTTTTCACTTCCATTTTTGCTTGGATAATCTTCCTATCTCTTGTTTAGCTCACCCGTAAAACGGTTTTGAAAAATTACAACTATAAAAGGGTGAAACCTATAAAATACCCCTATTTTTCGACACTTTTTCGTGTCAAAATCTGCTCTTTTCATATTATAAGCTCGATTTGCTTTCTACTATGATTCTTAGATATATATATACTTGATTATGATCATTTGTCATACTAAAATGTAAAGATGAAGTAGCATTGCATAGTGACTACAATCGTCTTTCACCTAGCCTAACTATACTTTTGTAACTATCTCTTCTCATTTTGAATTCCTATCAATTCCATATGATTTCCTAACCTCAAATATGTATGAAATCAAGTTCAATTTGATCACAATTCAATGAAGTCATACACACCCTTCCTTGGCCATGACATCCACATACACTCACATCATTCAACTTTTCAATTTCTCAAGCTATTTTCTCTCAAACATTTCATCAAACACATTAACTATTATTAGTTCACTCACTTAATGCTTAAATAAAAACCTAGGGTTTCATCCACCTACACTCTACCTTCCATTTATTGCATGGATTTCATCAAATAAATTTTCCTTTTTAGTTATTCATGACTATATTTTTTATTTACATCAAAATCCTCTCAACAACATATCAAATAAACAACTCAATCCATCATCACATCATATATTCCCAACCAACATCAAACTTAAAGAAAGTGATGATATCTCACCTTACTCTTGATTAGATTTTGATGTTCTTACTTAAACCTATTAGGGATTTGGTTTGGAAGCTTCAAAATTGTCTTGGGAAGCTTGAATCTCACTTCTCTTCTTCTCCCCTTCTTTGCCATCCCATTCTCCTCTCTTTCTTTCTTTTTGTTTTCAAAATTTTGCTAAGTGTTGGTGACTAACACACCAACACACTAATATATATAGGGAATTATTTGGTGGAGATGACCATAATGCCCCTTGTTAGTTTATTTTACAATTCACTTAATTTTCTCTAAATTTTAGATGACTAACATGTTTATATTTACATCTATAACTTTTATTTGAACAAAGACTATTTTGCCCTTTGTTCAAATATCTTTTATTTATAAAATGACCTTTTTGCCCTTTTTTGCATTTATCCCACTAGTAGTGTTAATTTGTTTTTAAAAGTTTTACTAATATACTAATATCACTCATAAGGATGATATTAATGAAATTTAACATTTTCATCCTTTAGTCTAACTTCTGACATTAGGGAATCTAGAATCAAGAATAAGAGCTTACAGTTTATGTGTGAAGTAATGAGTTGGAATGAAATGGAAAACATATAGTAAAGTTTTGTATATATTAAAGTGTTAAGAATTGGTGTTAAAATTAGAAGTGAAATCATGATTCACAAGCTGCCATGTTTTGATATTAGTGTGTTTGTTGTAATAAAAAGTTGTTTATGGATGATTTGGATGGTTTTAAGAGTTATATGGGCGATAGGAATAGTTTGAAGATCAAATGAAAAGTAAACGTGAATAAACGGAAATGTTACGCTAGAAAATTTAGATGTTCGGATTTTTATGAAACTTGATGGTTGATTAGATATTAATGTGCCAAATGAAAATGAATATGAATGGTTGAGTTTAAATTGTGGCATTTTCTAAAATTACGCTTCGAAAATATATAAGGGACGGGAAAAGAGAGGGAATTCAAATTTGTGCATGGTGAGTGTCCCTTTACAAGCTATAAAATCTATCCTTTTGATTTCATGGCTTGTATTATAGATTTCATATCAAATTGTTTGAATTAAATTTAAGTGAATAAAGTTATTTGAAACCTTCTAAATAATTTTATTAAAGTTTTAAAGAAAAGTGAATTGAAAATCTAAAGAAAAGAAAGTGAAATAGAAATATTTTATAAACCTATGGTACACCCTACAGATATTACAAACATAATGTAGTTACAGGGACAATACTTACTACCCAAATCTTTGAGGGCGGGCCCGCGAAAGCCCAAGAAAAGGGGTAGTCAGGCCGGTCACATCCGAATCTATGAGAGTCGAGGCCATATCCTAAGAGTGGGGATGGATCGGGCTCGTTATATAAAAAAGATTGTCCCACCTATAGAGTTATAGAGATTTTCAATTACAGTACCCGAATTCGTGCACGGTAGAGTCAAGGAGAGTCTGTTACTAACAGCAGAAGGGACTAAGTCATAGAATTCAGATAGTTGGTCACCTATGCGCAAATTAGAGTATATTATAGCTAACACCTTACCGGACAGGGGGCCATAAAGGCCCAAGCGATGACTTGTACCTAGGATACCATATGGTACGGACACAGAGATTAGCTATTTTATACAGAGATTTTTCCTAAAATTTGCTACCACCATTGTTTATATTTACAGTAAAGTTTTGTAAAAGATTTTAAAGTGATTTTTCCGAAAAGAGTTGATGATGAATAAATAATGATTTTAAAGCAAAGTTTATAAATTATATTTTAAAGAAATTTTTTGGGAGGTTAGGTTTTATAAAACGAAAAAGAAATAGATTTTTATGAATCTCACAAAGCTTGTTAGCTCACCCTATTTTATATTTTTATAAACAAAACCCCCCAGGGACAGGTACAAGTCCCAGTGTATCAGGGACAGGGACTTCGAGCTAGGAGTAAAGACTGAGTCATTGTGCTGCTGTGATTTTGTATAGTTATTATAAATGTTTTAGAGAATTAAATGTATGTAAGTTTGTATAATCAATTGTGTATATATATACTTTGAAATGTTTAATTGAAATTGTATATATGCATAACTTGTGTTTGACTTTCAAACTATTTTGGATTTGAAATTGCATGGTTGTGGTTGCTTGTGGTTTGAATTGACAAGGGCTTGAGGCTCTAGAAATTGAGATTTGAATAATATTAGAACTGTATAAATTTTTCTATAAACTTTGCAAGTGGTATAATCGGAAATACAGTCATTATTCTGCCGAAATTTTTTTACAAAATTGATTGTAAAAGATTTAAGGAAACGCGAAAAATTTCTTGTCAATTTTCGTTTTCAGATTAGTTTTCTAAAGGTTTATAGTTAAGTAATACGACTTAGTTTCAGAAGAACCTTTCAGTTGGATTAGATATTCTCTGGAAGACTATCGTGGGGTTATCAGTGAGCTACCGATAGTACGAAAATATAAATATAGGAGCGGAGCCCATCATTTACTTTTATATTTATTTCTAAGTTAATTTTTATTAATTAAATAATTTATTTTTAAAATTTTTTCATTAATTAAATTTCTTTTACATTTTATTGAAATTAATTAAATTTTAAAATAACTTATTTACTAAATATTAATTAATTAAATTCATTTCATTTAAATAGAAAAAATTAGCCTTTGTTGTCCATTTACACCAACACTGGGTTATTTGCACCAACAAAAGCTGATCGACTTTTGTTTGTAAATATACCTCGACATTGGCATATATGAACCTACAAAAGCCAATTTGCTTTGTGATCAAGCGATATAGACCATATTCCTCCATCACAAAAACGAATAAGCTTTTGTTAGTGCAAATGCATCAATGTCAAGGTACACGAACCAACAAAAGCCAACATGGTACAATATGACTTTTGTTGTTCAACATGACTCGATGTCGGTATATGTGTACCAACAAAAGCCAATCCCTTTTGTGGTCGACGTGTATGGTCAATTTACTTTATCACAAAAGCCAATCGACTTTTGTTGGTCAACATACTTCGATGTCGAGGTAAATTGACTAACAAAAGCTTATTGGCCTTTGTTGGTTGACTGGACTCGACATCAGGCTACATTGCCCAACAGATGCTAATCATCATTGCACATTATGAACTCAACCAGACCTACATTTTTAATCCAAATCCGACCACATCCTAACCAAATATAGCATAATCTCATCCTAATATTAATACCCAACATATAAAACACAAATTAACACAACAAACAGCAAAAAATCCATCAGTCACAAAATCAATCAAACTAGAGCATATCGGCGTACCTTCACCAATGGAGGAGGATGACAAACTCATCGACGGTCTACAACGATTTGCGAATGGCAACGATAGTGTGAGAAGGCCGATGACTGTGCAAATTGATCGTCTGCTTGCGTGGTTTGATAGAGGACGACTGAACTGATTTTCAACTTGATTTTTAATTTTATATATAGGAGGGTAGTTTCGTAATTACGCTTTCATTTTTTTTTAAAGATAATGGCAGTTTTGTAATTTTTTATTAGGTGAAATTTGGATATTCTGGGTATAGGGCGTAAATTATTTGTTTGAGAGACTAAAACAAATTTTTTTTAAATGAGAGGGTAATAAAAACTTATTTTCCATTTTTGGTTTGGTTATTTTTGGTATTTCCTACTAAACAAAATTACTAACTTTTCTGGTCAATCACTTTGTTATATTTTATTCCCAATAATTTACAATCATTCATTCCCAAAAATAATGACAGAAATTAAAGTCAAGCATTTACATTGAACCTCGGTATTGTTTCTTACTAATAATATAATCCGTGGGCATAAAACCACATGATCACAGAGACAATGACAATAACAACAAACATAATCACAGTGACAATGACAATGACAACATGCAATACTCATGGTACATGCCACACAGGTCTCTGTCACAAATTACATACCGGTATTGATTCTCTCATGTGGGGTCTAGAAATGTGAAATCCCACTAAAATCCTGTGTCATTCATGTATCCCTCCTGTTAAAAGTTAAAACTGATCATGATACTACAAATCACTAGTTCTTGCGAAATAATTGCTAAGGATCAGTTTATCAACGGTAATGATTCTATGATCATGATCAACAGAATTTCATTCAATAATTGATCAATCAAAATTTTTATAAGATCTTCCCACTGACGTACCACTTTTTGTCTTGATCATCAGCTTCTTCATCTATTAATTTGTATATACCTAAATGAACTGTAAAATGGTTCTATATATATGCTAAATTTAGTGACATATTTATTTTTCCCTACAAAATTAAAAATATATATATAAAAAAGAAATTCTCGATGGAAAGCTTTGTTTACAATTACAAGGCAGTTTCGTTGAAGAGACCCCACAAACATAGAACGAAAAAGAAACATTAGTGATAAACACTAGCACTAGCAACAGCAACGCTAACTTGTCATAATCAATGAAGGCCCTATACAAAAGTGGGTCCTGGCAAGCCATTTTTTTCCATCATCATGATCGCCACAACCATATTTTAATACTACTATTACAGCAAGAAACGAATCCTGATTATTTACTCTCTTTAGCTTGATTGCCAAAAACAGGACTTAATTGAAACAACGCTAGCAGTGTAAGGAATCGCTTGGTAGTTCGATTGAACGCTGAAAGTTTTCGGTTTTCTGACACCTTTGCTATTAACATTGTAAGCAAGCACTTCTTCAGAACCGAACAACATTAGTATTTCTGCATCTTCAGTTGCTTCCTTCCTCGTATTCATATTGACGCCATAGTTTAGAATATGAATTGATCCAAAAACCCTTTGCAGCTTCGAGACTAACGGATTCCTGACACTGAACTCTTTAGTCCATGATCTCTTCACCCCATAATTCTTCATCACCCAAATGTCGATATTGGATTCAAAGAAACCGTCACATAGATATAGAAAGCCTCTCGAAACTCCCACCGAAATGCTGTTAATAGGCCTGCACTGGCCGCAGTATTGAATTGGAGGACCTGGAAATGCTTGGAATTGCTCATTTTCAAGGTCGAAAGAACACATAAATGTTGATTGATCCTGTGAATGAGCACACCAATGAAGAGCACCATGTAAAAAAGCTCCATAACTTGGGTGAATAAGCTGGTATGGAAGACATCCAATGTTTCTCCAGCTATCCGAACCAAGTGTAAGTATCTCAACCTGGAACTCATCAGAATTCTCTACTTGATACTTATAATTGAGAATCTGAACCAACTTGTATTGGTTAGTCCTTTGAGTGATACCAAAGCCAAGTATTTTTCTATGGACCCTTTTACTTGTAAGCTGTGGAAGGACCATATGATCCCTCAGAAGTGGATTGCACACTGATATTTCATCTTTCTTGTAACCAAACTCATGTATGCAAAGCAAGCCATTGCATGAAGTTAGCAGTGACAAATACCTGTTACCGTTTCGATTCAACCTCAACAAGGGTACAAGGAAATCATCATCAATGTAGATTGATCTCTGTTGAAGACTTGTTAGAAGAAGAATTGAGACCGGTGCTTTTGCAAGGTGCATTTGAGCAAAATAAGGATCCGAGAGTACGTTGAACCAGGTTCTACAAACACATTTGAACTGCAGGATGGTCTTGACAGGGAGCCTGGAAAGAATATCCATAAGAATTGGCAGAGGCAGCTCTGACATTGATCCATTGCTTGCTTGTGCTTCATCTTTGCTTTTTGAGGCTTCTTCGGTGTTGTTTTTTCCTCTTGCACTGAACCTGAATTTCCCAAACGAACCTGGAAGTACTGCTTTTCTTGCCATGGAAAGAATTTGTGAACAGATATCAATACATAGATGAAGAAAATATGATTCTGAGTTTCATAGTTTTTGCTTTTACAATTATTGCTTATATAACAAAAATCCATTGACTTGTATACGGTGACTTTAACGAACTAGAGTTACGTGTCTGAGCATCATTATGCGACATTGTGAGTGACGGGTGAAATTGTGAATAACGTGGTAATATTTATGCTTCTAGAGCTTGGTCCTACTTTCATTAGGATTGACACAGACATGTAGTAGGATTATTTTGGATTGTGCAATGAAATTTTATCATGAATTATCGAGTCTTTTGATATTTGTAATGAAATATTTGAAATATAGAAACTCTTTTGTATTTGTATTTAACAAATTTGTGAATTTTGTGAATTTTAGATTAATAATCATATAAATGTGATGTTATATTGTCATTAAATTGATTTATTGGAAGTTTAAATGTGAGTACATATATATATTGTATATTTGTTTTTTTTACATTAATTATATATATCGTTAGTTAAAATTAAACAAGGTAAACGGATCCATCCAATTGGGTTTGAACTGTCAAGGACTGTACCTCAATCTGATTCGAACTCCTAAGGACTATGTCTCAGTCTCCAAGTCTCAAAACAATTAAATGCAATTGTACATACTTTTTTGGGTTAAATTCACTTTTATTCAAAAACAAAAAAAAAAATCATTTTTACCCACTTATTTATAAAAATTTATTTTTAACCCCTCAAACAAATTATTTTCGTTTTATACTCAAATTTATCAAACTATTCTTAAATAAAAATTTAAAAAATATGAAATTTAAACCCAATATCGAGTTTTATAGGGCCACAAACCCAGCCCCATAAAACCCAATATCGGGCTTTATGGCTCTATAAAATTTGATAAATTCGATCATCATTTTTATTGATACATCTTATCGAAAACCTCCATTTTAAGCTGAATCCAATAAAATTTAATTGTAAACATCAATACTCAATATTGAAAAAAATAAAATAAAATAAAATAAATAAAAAAAAATCACAATAAAACTCAAAAAATTTCAACAAAACTCAAACAATCAATAAGAAAGTCAAAAATCTCATACCATGAACAATTAAGAAAGAGAACAAGGTAGTAGAGACAATTTAGGTAAAGTGAGTATATGATGTAATTAATTTATTTGAGGGGATAAAAACAAATATTTTTAAAAATATGACTAAAAATAAATTTTAACATTTTTATATTAATATTTTTTATATTTTTCCCTTTTATTTTTTTCCCAAGCTTTTAGTCTAAAGTTCACATTATTTTATTCCCAATTCAATTTTGCTTTGAACATTTGAGGTCTTTAAAAGCGATTGATCTGCAAAATGGGTTTTCAATTTCCTCCTTTTTACTGGCCGTAGAAAGGAAAAACAAACAAAACCAGAAAAATTTCTGGTCAACACTAGTTGGCTGGATCTAATTTTGGGGTTCATGTAAGGTCACTGTTATGTCTATTCCAAAAGCATTCAATATGAAACCGAAAGGTCATGACCATTAAAACTGTTTTTTATCTAGTCACATTATCCACGTGATGGATTATACCATCTGACAGATTCGTAAAATCTGGGGAAAATCCAAAACAAATCTCACTTGACATTAAAGTATTTCGGTTTACCTTCTACTATTTTATTTTTATCCAAAATATCAGTATTATTATCAAATAAACAGAAAAATTAGAAAAAAAATAAAAATATATTTTTAGCCTTAAGATTTTTATTTAAAAAAAAAATAATTATGAAATAATATTTTAAAATAAAAAAATTATAAATTAATAAAAATTGATCTTAACTGTCTATATCATATCTATCTTCACTGTAAATCTATAAGATGAATGGTAGAGATCAATACACCAAACTAATAAATAAATAAAATAAATAAATAATAATATTTTAAAATAAAAATATATATAAACTAAAAAAAAATATCTCCACTGTCAAAGAAAAGACACTAAATTAATAAATTAATTTTAAAAAAAAAGGAGATCCATGTTGGCTTTATCATCATAGAAGCAATTCAGAATGATTATTCGAATGTGATTTATGTATTGATTCAGCTATGGTTTTTAAGGGAGGGCAGGTGGCAGAGCAAAGGCCAAGCACATGACCATCTGGTCTAAAATGGAATTAGACATGTTAATTTGCAGCCCATACTGTTTTTGCCACCATCAGCCTCCTTGAAAACTAGTGTACATAACAGAGTTGTTCACAATTACACTGTATCTACCTATCACCTGTTTCTATAAATAAAAAACTTATGTGGATTATGTTTTGATACCTATATTTTGTGGGGATTTTAGTTATGACACAAGAATTGCATGTATAAAAAGTAGTAAATATTGAGTCCATTAGGTTTAACTATTGAGGCTTCCGAGTCTGAACACAGTTGTATTGGCTCAAGTTATAAATTAATTTAAACTTATAACTTCAACATCTATTCATTCATTTGTTAAAAAGAAAATTAAAAATTAAAACATGTTTACATGTATATAAGAGTAGGGGTGGGCACAAAAACATGGAACCGATCCGAACACCCTGATCCGGTCCGATCCGTGGGTGTTCGGATCGGATCACATATTCAAAAGTAAGGTGTTCGGATCCTCACTTGTGAAAACACTATGTTTCACGGATCGGATCGGATCGGAGTTTCCAAAACCGATCCGATCCGTGAACCCGTGAACAATGATACATACGTAATTTCATATGCCTCTATATAAAGTCCACTTAAGCTAACACTAACATCCATCTCTCACTCCCTTTCACTCTCATCTCAGTAGCTTGGTGAGTTTATTTGTAGCTTTAACTTGATATTTATATGATTGAGTGTTAGTGTTTTAGTTATTTCTATGCTTGTTTGTTGTATTATGTTGTTGAGTTACATATTTCATTTGCTGATTTTATATATATATGTTATTATTGCTGTGAATAGATGAAAAAAAGTATAAAGAGTGGTGCTGGTGGGATTTGAACTATGATTTTCATTAATATAAAATGGGCGTATTGAAATTCAGAAGATTTGTTGTTAAAAATGACCTTGAAAATTGAGTGCCCAATTCTCCTATTTATTTTTATTATTATTCTGGGTGGGTAGTTGTCGGTGGTGTTTGATGTTGGTAGTCGACAAAGGAGATGTTACACGTGTTTGATGTTGAGTAATTTGTATGAATGTTTACAAAATTTGGGAGATATGTATTACAATGCACGGAGGTACACCAACAAGACATCTCTATTTATCTTCTTATCATAAGTTGAAATTGAAAGTAGGTGTTCTGATCCGGTCCGATCCGCGAACTAGGTGTTCGGATCGGATCGGTTCCTTCTCCTTGATGGATCATGTTCGGATCCAAAAATGGTGATCCGCGAAGTTACCATGTTCGGATCGGATCTGATCGAAAGCGATCCGAACATGGTGTTGCCCACCCCTATATAAGAGTTCTTTTTTGAGTTGCATCTATAGTAGGGCTTGAAATATAACTGTCATTGAACTATTAATGTAATACCCTAATTTGACATAAAAACCACTGTAATAAAATATTCAATCAATCATTCAAATCTTCAAAACTTAAATTCAATTAAAGAAAAGTTTCATAAGGTATTTAATTCAATAACATAATTTATCTCAACCTCTCAATAAAAACCCTAGACAACTCAAATTTACAAACATTCAAAATTCATTTTTACATTTGAATCTTAACCAATGAATCAAACTTAAATAATTCTTTAATAATAGGAAGAGATATAATCACAATAGCAAAACTGAAATCCTCCTCCAAAAGATACCAATAACTCGAAGTCCTCTCTCAAGACAAATAAGGTCTACTAATTTATAAAAATAGTAGAAACGAATAATGAATCATCAACTTAATAGGTAAACATTATACATTACAATGTAATATATAATTAGAATGATATATTATAATTTTATAAAGTAACTTTACAGTAATAGTAAAATTGTAAATCCATAATAACTGAAAAATAACGAATATAGCGATGTCAATAAAGCATTTAACAATACAATATAAAAAACATTCAATTTTCAAAATCAAAATCAATAAAACAATTAAACACTTAACAATACCATATATAAAACAATCAATATTTAAAACTGATATAAAAAATAACGATTAGTATTCCATAAATGAGTTTAAATAAAAATGGAATTGACGCATGTTACATAATATCTTTTTTAATTTCGATGATTTGAACAATACGATGCAATCACAACACCTGTAATCCCAATGCAGGGCCAATAAAATTAACATCTATAATTCTAATGCGGGGCCAATACAATTAGCACCTATAATCCTGGTGCAGGACCATTATAATCAATGTAGTACAATAATAAATATTCTAATTGAACAAATACGATATAATTATGATAATTATAGTCCTATTGTCTAGGCCATTACAATTAAATAAACTACGGATAGGTGAGTCAAAACATTTTAATTACAATACTTATCATACTTCGCAAATACGGATGAATACTTTTGATAAAACATATCACATTTTCTAATATAAGAAGATGATATTTTTAATATAATCAAACAATATATAGAAGACATATATTTGAGGATATACAAATCAATTAAATAAAATATAATAAAAAGTAACATTAGAAAACCAAGGTTTTATTCGATTATTTAAAAGGATTAATTAAAGTACGTATTTCTGAAATTAAATATATAATATATTAAAGCAACGTATAACGCTTACTTACCTCTTCCGTTTATCTCAATAGAAAAAATAATTTTAAGAATTAATCTCTCTTATCAACCTAAAATTACATCACAAAACTCATTTATATAAATTTATAGGAAATCTTAACTTCCTAAATTAATCTAATTTTAAATACCATTAAAATTCACTATTGTCAACACTACCTCTACTGATACAGTTCACTTTCCCTATTTTTAATAAATTGTATATAAAACCAATCATCCCTAAAATGCATATCTATGTTCTAAAGAGTAGAATAAATACCAGAAAAATTTCTAGCCTTAAATACCTCTATTAATCTATTAACTTAAACCTCCAAATCCAAATCAAGGCTATATCAACATGAGTTTCGAAATTGAATAGCCTTTGATGTTCAAATTTTTAAAAATAAATTGCTTCGTAAAATCCTTGAAACTTTAAGGGCTTAAAGAAGACTCATAATGGTTCATAAGAAAATTTAATGAGACCAAAACAACATCAATTGTATGTCCAAAATTTCAAGATTCAAACTAGTTCAGTGTTGTCTAGGTTTGTTATTTCACTAAGTCGAAGATGAACAAAATTTCTTATTAATTACATATTTATCATATGACCATGAAATTTCTCAGGCTATTACCTAACATTCGAAGGATATTCATACTGAATTTCATGATTTAATGAACAGTATAACTGACTTAACTAAATTTTCTAATTTGTTTGATTGTTTTAAAATAAAACATTCCAACAGTCGTTAATTATTCTAAAATAATTCATACAATTTTAATCTAACATTGAAATACTTAAAACCTAAATAATATGATCCCACAAACCTATCATACCATAGAATTTAAGAAAATGAAAGAAAAAAAGGAGCACCTACTTGATTTGCAATCAACTTTCACAATTAACCTTGAACTCCAAACTTACTATGGTTCAAAGTCTAACTTTGTTAATCGAGAAGAGAATTTTGAATGATATATGAGAGTTGGTTGCTACAAGTAGAAAAACTAAGTTTTATATGAATGGCTTGAAACCTTAATAGTAATTAAAGAAAGTATATAAATATACATACATACATACATATTGATATATGTATGTATATTTGCCTTTTTTTTTAATTATTCTTTCTATTCTTTACATGGGCATCAAATTCACCAAATTGGACTGTTGTCCAATTGGTTTAACAGTATTATACAACTTGGGCTCATATTCAATTTGGATCAATTTATTAATTCTTATTTGGGCTCAAATAATCTCTTGAGTCCACTTGGATTCAGATCTTATAATGAAGTTTTAATGTCACTTATTATTAATTTGAGACAAAATTGTCCCTGATATAAAAAGGATGTTTTAGATTATTCTAGTTAAACCACAAAGACAAAGAAGAAAAAGAAAGAAAGAAAGAGAGAGAGAGAGAGAGAGAGAGAGAGAGTAACAGCAAAAAAAAGGAGAGAAAGAAAAGAGGAAGAGACAGAGAGCAGTCACAAAAATTGAAAGAGGGAAAGAAAAAAAGAAAAAAAAAAAACTTGGTTTTGGATGTTTAAGCTTTAAGTTTTAACACGCTTGAATTGGTAAACTTTTTAAAGAAATAAAATAAAATAAAATAAATGACAAGATCTCAAAAGAACCATTTTGGAACCAGAAATGGTCCATTTCGTTATCAAAGATAGACCAATTCGGGTTCAAATTCCGACGAACTAAGGACTATAACTGACCTATTTATGCTTATTTATTTGCTTATCGCTTTTTGGATAGTGTTTACATTATTCTTAATTTAACAAATGTAAATATTCATTGACAATTTTTTTTTTTAATTTAAATATAAATGTTCAATGCCTTTTTTTTTTTTTTGTCTGATTTGCATGTTCATTGACATACTCTCTCACATGTACATTGTCATTTTTTGTTTGATTGAAAATAACGAATGAACAAATTTTTTTCCTTGTTCAGAATTTGTCCCTTTTTGGTCTTGAATTCACGCTCTTCTGCTCCTGAAGCAAAAACTACACATCATTACCATCAAGCAGCACATTTCTACGACAACGGTTCGCTTGACCAACGGTTAGCGATCTGAAATCCAAGTCATATACCAGCATCATAAGGCACAGTTGACTGCACAACCAACACTAACTCTTCACACGTCAAATTCCTAGAAACTATTAACCCTTTCAAGTTTGCTCCAACATATACATATTCTTTGTCTGGAACATCCTCCCATCGGCCATTGTACGATACCAAGAGTCTAACACGTTCCCTTTCTCTATGACAACAAACTTCTCAATATTAATAATAAATTTACATTTATCAATTTTAAGAATTTAAGAAAAATATATGAATATGTCCCAAGACTAACAAAATGTATTCTCAAAATTAATTAAAAATTTTATATAAGATCATAACAAATAGGTCTCAAATTAAGTCAAAATAGGCCTGGAATAACCCACTTCCTGGATATCCAAGGGAATCTTCGTCAAACTGCAGTACCTCGTAAGACTTGCCGAGATCTCCGATCTAGTCTCGGTCAAATCCATCTGGAGCTGCACTGAGGTACTCCACCAACCACCCACTCACTCTCTTTTCTTGTGTAAGAACCACTTGTGATTTGGTGTGCCTTTGTATTTGGAAAATGAAGGAATGGGCGAAACCATGAGTGTGGCAGCAATGCGTTGTGTCTGAGAGCATCAGCAGCAATTGTGTAGAGTAGAAAAGGTAATAAATGAAAGGAGGGAAGGTAAGTTTTACCCAAGCGTAGTGACAATACATTGTATATAGTGAAGTGAAGCAAAGGCAGATCATCAACAGAAGAGAATTAATAAATAAAACTTTAAATGGGTGAAGAAGGGAAGCAGGAAGCATAGCCCCCATGCAAATAATGTCAAATGGATATGTATTTGATTGTGGGGCAAGGCAAACCAACCCTTTCCCCCACAAGCCTGGGGTTGTCTTGTTTTGTCAGCCCCCTCTCTCTTTTTACCACATTCAAACATGAAAGCTTTATGTTTATCTCGTTGCTTCTTCCTTTCAATTACTTGATTTTCCTCCATGCCAATCCCATGCTCAGCCTGTGGTACTTAGACCTATCAAACCGGCCGGGCTGCACTCTCTACAATTCCAACTGGCCCATTTAATGCTACCATCAACTTTGCAGTAATGAACGCATCAAGAAATTGCTTCCTTCTTATATCAAGGTCAAGGCAAGCATGAGTATTAAATACAAATGTAGACATTACAATCACCAGCGGCTGGGACCTTTGTACATGTGTTTTAAAACTTCAATTCTCCAAATTACTAGTATGTATCTTGCTATAACTTCTAAAAATCTAATAAACACTAAAATCCATGATCCATATGTAACTCACAGCTTTCATGTTGACATATTTTTAATTACTGTAAAATGTATATGACAGCAATTAAGAGCTATATCTAAAAGGTAATAGGAACTTTCTATCTATAACTATCAAAATTCAACTACATACGCAGCCCTTTAAGCTAGCTTATTAGTTTCAGAATTCATATGCAAATCTTCAAGCTAGCTTATTAGCTTCAGAATTCATAAACTTGTATTGTTATGTACAATGCACTTGAGCGTAATAGCCAGATTAACTACTAATATACAATCCCAAACTTGAATTTAAATGTAATTAGGATTTGTAATCAATTGCAATGTTGCTTTCGCACAAACAATAATAACTTAAATTTGCTACTTCCATATATTAGCTTTGATCAACCAAAAAAGAAGCATATGAACAGAGACAAAAAATACTTAAATTTGCTATTTCCTATAAATAAGAGCATTCTGATCAACCAAAAAACAAGTGTTTGTGTTTTAGAGTAGAACATGTATGAAAGGCATGATTAGTAGGCAAGGAATTAACTTATAGACTTATGACCTCATTGCTTTACAAGGTCACAAGTTATGTCAAGTGGGGGAAAATACAAAAATAAGTGGGCTAGCACTAGCAGACTCATGATACAAGAAACCTATTGTAGGTTGAAAGAGCACCTGTACTGAATCTACTGATAAGCTCTCTATGCAGGCACACACCTTAGACAACTGCCCAAAACCTTTTTCTACAAATTAGTACAGTTTCCATCTTCTTGTCTTTATTTTCAAGAGAATGCAATTCAACATCCCACAAAAATTTTGGTGCGAGATCTTGGATTCTTGATGTGATTGACTCTTCATCTCTAATTATAATGAATCCCTGCAAAATAAAATTGTCAGCAAACATTGAGTTCTAATCAGGCATATGATATCATAATATAAAAAACAATGTCAAGAATTCAATTCATATAGCCGAGCTCAAGCTAATATGGTAGGACCAAAATCAAACAACAACATCTAAAACTCAATCAATAATTCCACATCCTAATTTAACTTCCAGTCTAACTTCTGAGACTGGACTGGAAAGAGTCTGTATAGTATGAATTTCAGTTCAGGTCATATATGGCTTAACATGTATTGACATTATGATTTATAACATGATATAACAAAAAACTCCTTTTTATTTTATTTTTTTTCAAATGATACCAACATAGAATACTAATATTATCAACCCATATACATTGTGTCTGAAAGAATGGTCTTTTCCCAGAAGTATTACCAGATGGAACTATATGTTTGAAGCGCTTGAGAATCCTCATGTGTGCTACAGGAAGGATGAGTAACTTATTGTTACTTATTGCAGAAATAAACAGTATGATATCCAAGAAGCTTCCGCTAACACTAACAAGTTGTGTTCTCTAAAAAATGTCACAAAATCCTTATTCTACACGTAATTTTGTTTTGGATGAAACCTTATCCTACACATTTTGTTTTGGGTGATAACTGTCATAAATCTAGACATACTATGTACCACAGGAATAAAGGTCAAGATAGCTAGAGGCATAGCATTAGCATTTGAACCAATCCCATTTTATCATTTTAATGACTTTTAACATCAAAGTTTATCTTTCTAACATAAGCATAATAAACATTTACCTGAGGTCGTATCATACGGTCTATCTCCAGCATAAGATCCTCCAATGAGCAACCTTCTCCATTGTTTCTGTAGTGAGAGAAGAGATAATTGGCATGCAAAAGATCATATGAGCGTGGGTACGTAGAGAATGGCTCACTCCTGAAATTAAAACATGCAAAAACAAATATTATTATTTTATAGCTAACTTAGTATGTTATGGGCTGATGCTCCAATTAGTAGTATAACACAAGCTAGTAATACGAATGATTATATCTACATATATCTTACCAATCATGGAAAGCACCTAAGAGACCCCTGTCATAAATTGCAGACAAGGTATTCTTCATACTCATAGGAACTATATTCATCACCCAGACAGGCAACGAGTTCAAAGCCACAGCAAAACCACCACAAAAAGCATTCATATCCATGACATTTCGTATTTCTGTCTCATTCACATTCATCAGTTTCCAGTAACTCCGAACTTGATTTTGCCAAAAGATAGCGTCCAAAGTAAACTCCTCTTGACTGATACCTATTCAAGATATATCAGAAAGTGTCGTGTCAGACAAATAATGATTCAGATATAATGTAGCTCTTCTAATTTCTAAGTAATCTTAGCCACAGAAGCCAAATGCATGTATCTATCTGTCCGTTGCATGTTAACTGTCAAAATTTTGTTTACAAGTTAAAAAAGAACATTCAATAAGAAAAACAATGCAATACTAACATAATCAAAAGAGAAGAGAACTAAATTTCAAATCTCAAACCCAATGTCATTGTTTGCCCAGTTCTATTTCCAGAAGTTTACACTTCATATCCTTTGATAGTGTGATAATTTTAATATCTTATAGCTGATAATAATTGGCTTAAGAAATCGAAGTGACAGTATTTAGACAAACCAATTTTGGTTTATGGAAAAGGAATTAATTACCAAGAATGCCATTGATTTGAGCAAGAAAAATATGAGCCAAAAAGTATTGGTCGGTTCAAGCTTGAGTAAACGGTCAGCAGCAAGCAACTTTAAATGTTACAAAAAATGAAAATACTACAAAAAATGTCTTTGCTTGTGCTTCAGTAATGACAAAGTGTTATATGCATCAAACACAGCGACATTTAACTCGAGCTGAAGGAGTAATGTCCAGATTGCAGGATTCAACAAAAAGGGTAATGATAATCAAGTTAGATGTACCGTAGAAGGAAACAGACATGCTAAAAAAACCTGGGAAATTGACCCAAAAGGCCCCCCAATGACAGTTCCAATATCACAGAAGATGATAAAAGTTTTTCAAGCGCAGTAAGAATCAATATCATGAGTCATGATGAGGATAAAAAGGTCAGATATGAATGCGAATATTTTAAAGAAACTTACATCTTGAACCATACAATGATAAATCAAATGAAGCATAACTTGCATGAC
Source organism: Litchi chinensis (assembly GCA_019925255.1). Classification (NCBI taxonomy): domain Eukaryota; kingdom Viridiplantae; phylum Streptophyta; class Magnoliopsida; order Sapindales; family Sapindaceae; genus Litchi; species Litchi chinensis. The sequence goes on along the minus strand of CM034464.1, from coordinate 33,075,206 downwards.
ATCTTATCTCAAAACTAAAAGCTCACAAAACATGAAAGATTCAAGAGGATATTACAGTCAGATAAACCAGGTGCCAGGGGAAGTAATGATATACATAAATAAGAACTAGCTCCCTTAACTTCAAAAGAAATGTACCTATTTTGCTGAGTGTCTCTGAGTATACAGAGAGACGCTCTGGTCTGGGAGGAAGGTTCTGGGAGCTTTTTTGTGTACTTATCTGTACACAATTTCCAAGAGGTGTATTCCATGAAGGTTTAAAATCATCTACAGCATCACAGGGATTTATTAGCTTCATATCCACATTCTGCATGAGGCATGACGGATTTTCTTCTTTGATCCAGATTGCTGTCTGAACTTTTTGGGCAATTAGTTTCCAGCACATTGCTGCAGTCAGGTTTACCAACTTATTCCAAATCAATGGAAAATCTTTGTCTTTCCTATAAGCAGGTGGAGCAGAATAAACAAAATATCCATTAGGTCGTAGAAGACGATTGACTTCTTTGAGTAAAATTCCATCTGTTACATGTGAAAGAAAGCAAAAGTATATTAGAGAACTCAACAACTCAATGTTTCAAACCTCACTGACATACAAATAAGCCTTCACTATGTCAAAGATAATGCAACAACATACCTCATGTTTAAACTAGTGAATTCTTCTAGCATTATGCCACAAAAATTACACATAAACTTTATAGTTTAATTTCTATCATTAAAATATTAAAACAGCCAAATAGAACTATGCCAAGACAACCAAAATCACATACTGCAAGTCATCGGTGTACAATTATTTACAATTTATCACGTACTAACCAAGTTCATGTATTAATTTACTTGTTAGACCCTGGAGACACAAAAGTTCTAAATCTGAATAATTAGAAATAGTAACTCAAAATAAAAACCAATCAAGAAAATATAATAAAATAAAATGAGTAATGATATTTGACCTTTACAGAATAACACTGTTAGAAAGCTTGATGTTATTGGTTGCGCTCTTACCCCGTAAGCTTAAACTTATGGTTGTAGTGATTAATTAACATGGTATCAAGTTGGATTTACCAAATGTGCCTAATATCCATTTCCCCCATATGATTGTATTTGTGTTTCTCAATGTTTAAGCCACTAGGCAAGTATATTGGTCTTACATGTGAGTATATGTGTTAAAAAGTACAAATTTGTTTGGGCCCTTACCTTAACTTTAAAATTAAGCTTTTGGACTTATCAACCTAATAAAAAAATAGAAGATTTTGTACACATAACAACAGAAAGGGGTTCTAAAGCATATCCACCTGTATTAACACAATCGCACATATTGAGTTTACTAGCTACCATAATATAGGAATTAGGTATAACCGTTAGATCAAGCTTTCTTACTTTATCCTATCATCCCCTGATAAGGCTGGTTATCAAACAAAAGACAACACCTGAAAACCCCAATAATTTGAGTGAAGTCACACACAATCAACGTATCTAGCTTTTTGGAATTCAAAGTCTTGATCACAAACTCCGTCCCTAGGAGACTGGAAATATGTGACCATTAGAGTTGTAATACTTTTACATTAAAAGTTGGTGGAAAAGAAAATAAACAATAACAACACAAACACACACACAGGGAGCAAAAGACAAAAGAAATGTCAAACCCTTAGAACTTGTGGCAACAAATGACACACTTTATAATGCGATAACACTAACAACAGTATCTCATCTAAGTATAGTGACTGCTACTTTCAAACTCATAGTCTTAGCAGAGGTCATCCATATGGACATTTATATCAACACCAATACAGCATCTAAAGGCACGAAGAAACATGACAAAATGTTTGTTTCACGAAACATTACTTCTCAGCAATCAGTAGATAACCTTAAACAGTCATATGACTAGAAGCTATTATTTATTATCTTCCAAAATGGATAACATATTATGAAAAACAATTCTGAAAATGTAGTAATTAAAATATATGAAAATGTTACAGTGGTAACACACACACAAGTACCATTCTCATGCCAATCAACACGACACCTTGAACAATGCACCATCTCAAAGGAGCTAGTCGGATAAGGCAGCTGTTTTGTGGCCAAGGCAGCAATCATCGCACCAATGCCTCGCTCCAAAGCAAACTGAATCTGGTTTTCATGACCATCTTTGGGAGCAAAAGACATTGTTTGTATATCCAAGGGAAGAAGATAAGCTGAAAAGCTTGCAACCCCACAACCAACATCAAGGACCTGAAACACCCCGGCCGAACGTAGGTCACCTGTTTCATTAGTTATCATATTTCCTAACCTGAATTATCAAAAAAGGAATAAATAAATAACTATATACCTAAAACACCAGATGTAAAATTAATTAAAAAAACAGCAAGTCCAAAAGACCTTTGAATGTACTCAGGTGCCCCATGCTTGAAATGAGTACCACCACCAGGGAACCACCAGAGTTGGTGCAGTGGATGAACCCAATTTTGACCTCCTTTGACCTGAGCAAGACGCGTATGGTTGACATTGCTCTTCCAGACATAATCCCTGCTCGTTGGCCATCTTATCGGCAACTTATAATCAGGTGGGGGTGGGACCAAGCAGAACAAACGTTTTTGCGGTGGAGGGCAATGTCTCTCTAATTCTTCTTTTCTAGATGTATCCAAGACAGGTAGCAAAGTTTTCACATACGAGGGATCGTGGCAAGGGATGTATTCATTATAGCTAATGGGACATACATTCATCCCACTTTCCGGGATCATAACTCGCGTTTTCCGCTCATTTAAACCTACTTTATTTGTAAAACCCCTACTAATACTACCTGCAACTACTGCAACCAAGTAAGCTTAACGCAACGTAAATCTGAGTGAGGAAAGCAAAGAAACACATACCAGCTGGTGAAGATGAAGAATTGGACGAGTTGCTTTGGGAGACGTAGATGGGAGGATTGTTGCCAAAGATGGTGCCCAAGTAGAAAGAGCCCATCATTAAAAGAAGAGCCACCATTATCATCCGCCCTGATTTCGAATCAAAAGCTGAACCCAACGCATACCCACCCATTTTCTCTTTCTCTTTCTCTTTCTCTTATCTATAAATAGTAGTAGATCTGAACAATAGGTCATGCATCATGACTTGATGACATTCGATTTAGAATCAGCTTTACTTTAATAAATAAAGAGCAAAACAGCTATACACAAGATGAAAAACACTAACTACTTTACGTTACCAGTCTTGCAACGCCCATCTCAGTTTTCTCTAGTTCTCTGTCTTCACAACAACTATGTCTTTCACAATAACAACTTTTATCCACTTGGAATCCCTTTTTTCCGTTATTCTTTCTTTTAACCACTTGTTTATTTATTTGTTATTATCATTTGATAACATTACATTATTATAACTTATTCAAGGAATAACCAGAACCAAATGGGATTGAACACATCTAGAGATCGGCTCTCATACGGGAAGGAATGATCCACACATAGATGAAAGAATAACCCACATATAGGAGAAAGAAACAATTACTACTATCAATTGGTGTCGAACCCACAACTTAGGTGAAAAATGAGTGTGCAGTGCACTAACCACTACGTTGCTACAACTTTTGATTATTATTCCTTTTTTGAAACTCGTTTTTAATTGAATTCGATTCAAACAATGAGATGCCCTATTTTGTAATTTCATAAAGACTTAACACGTTGGTTTTTTTTCTTTTTTAATCATAACACCAGTCAAATTCAATGTTTATCAAAAGCTAACTAGTCCGTTATAAATACAATTATCACTATACTAGATAACCTCCTTATACTTAGATTCAATTTAGTGTGCAAAATTGGATTGAATAAGAATAGAGATGGTAATGGATCGGATCGGATCCAAGTCGTCCTGCTCAAAACTCTACAAATAAGTGCAAATATTGTCTCCATTGGTTGAAAGTAACACATTAGGATGGCATGAAGTAATTTACTCCTATTAGCATACTTGGTTTTTTATTTTTTTGACATATATTATCATACTTGTATTATTTAATTTATTAATTAGATGATAATTATTTGACAAACATTCACTATCACAATATCATATGATTTAAACAGTTGCATTATTTAAATAAACATATCATCTTGATAATTCCATGGCCACCTCCAAAACATATCAGCTACATGCACCAATTGTCACTTGTCAACTTCTTCAACAACCTAACTATTTTTCCATTCCATGTACTATTACGTTATTATGCATATTTTTATCAACTGGAACTGGAATGAGATGTGTCAGCCATAATTCTCCCTGTAGTGGTGATGTGAGCTTTGATCAACCATCTCTCCTCCCTCAACTATCCCAGTATATGGAAACCACACTGCAACCATAATGTCACCCTGTCTCTGCAAAACCTCCACAATAAGTCAAAAACAATGACACAACACTTGATTCTTGGCTGGCCCATCCTTACTCAGCTCCTGTTAAACCATAACAATGTAATTATGAAAATCTGCCATGAGGAAATATATAAGGATGCACTAAATGATGAATCATGGAATTACAATTTGGTTTTACTTATACCGAAACCAAATAACTGTCCAAGCTGTCCAGTGAAAATTACCTTGAAGATATTGACCAACTATAACATCAAATTAATCTCTGGATCCGTACAACAACCATTGGTAATCTAGCATGTAAAACATTCAATACAATTTAATATACCAATGATATAGGAAGTTTTACAATAAGTTAGTTTGTGACACAAGCTCCAGAGCCAAATATATGACTCTTGCCATAACACCAGAAACTCGAGATGCAAGAGATGTTAAAAACATATTGGGTGGTCATCAGTGAAAATGAAGACTCCTCATTCCCGAAAACTGGAAATTATCATTCCCAATGCTGCCCCTTCAGTCTGTCCAAAATAGATTGGTTTATGTATGGATGCTGATGAAAAAGTGAGGAAGATGATATCGAATAGCATGTGCAATAATAGGAAAACAAAGATGCAAGATCACACAAGCATTAATTCTGTCCATGTAATTCTCATTCCTATCTTTGCTATCTAATCGTTATACAATTCCACAAATATCTCTTAATGGTAAGATAGTCCTCAGTCCAACAAGCAAACATAATTGATTAAAACAATACTTTAAACTAGTGGTACTAAAATAATTACCGTTGTTAAGATATGCAGTTTATACGCATTTTCAGATTAGGGGAATTAGTACTTAAACCAGATGCAAATTGACATTTTCAATTAAGACACATTGATAACCATTCAACTACCAGTCCTGACCTATTGCAGCTGCAAATCCGAAGGGCAAAGCATGATCTAGCCAAAATAACAAATTATTGTGAATCACTCTAATATGAGTGCTCAAATCACTCAGCAGCTTCCTATCTTAACTTTTAGGTGATACCTGAGAAGAAGAATTACAGCTTTTTCAAGAAATCTCACACTCCTATACAACATTATGGTAAGGTACTGCTGACAGCAGAAATTAAACTTCCCTAGCATATGGGCAATAAAATGATAGAATCAAAATCTTTTACAAGTACATACCTTATGCTTATGTGTATTACAGCATCAGTTCAACAGGAAATAGATCTTCGTCCCCAACAAGAAGTGCAGGCAGCCTACAATCTTACTTTTCCTAGCATGGAACTCTCCTTTCTTCGTGGCAGCTCAACTATCCTGGAATAGACCATTGGATTCGTCTACTATAGTATTTTGACAAGTGGGGCCACACATCTTTCTTGTCTGCTTCATTTCCCAGCACTCAAAACAGAAGATGCCATCAACATTAGATTTTAACAAAGGAACATTGCCGATCTGCACAGTTATTAAGTTAATATTGTCAAAAGTCAGCTGTTATCAAGTTAATATTCCATTACTGAAGTCCATCAGTTTGAAATTTCCGCAAAAAGCAAATTCAGCTTTTATGATGATCAACATGGGAAGCCATTTAAATACACTCAGCCTTGCATTTGAAGAGGTGTTTTAGATATAACATATTATTTTTGAACCCTTACCTATTGCTTAAGCTTTTATTATGGATTACTCAGTTGTAAAAAGGAGTGATCCATTAAATAAGATAAACATTTACGACTCTTACGATAAGACCACTAAAACAAGAAAAAATGATCCCAAAATTGTTGACCATAGTTCTAACTTTTCTTCTGCAACTTACAAAGAAAACTAAAAACTCAAAAACAATTACTACAACAATTGCTTAAAGCAAATAGCGAATAATATAAATCATAATGATCACTATACATTAATTTCAATGTGCTAAAAATGCATACCATATGCTAAGTGTTTAACATCTGCAATAAAATTATTCAGATGCACTGCAAGGGCATTGCATAACAGACTTCCCATAATTATGCTGTTACTCATCTGCTAAATGTTTTTTCTCTTGTATAATCCTTTCAACAATCTCCGCGCAATCAACCTTCTTTCCAGGTCTAGCAAACGTAGAACTGAAACATTAAAGAGTATTTTTCACAAGGGACAAATCCTTTCTTATTCATTTCGAAGAATAGTTCTTTTGCCTCCGCCCGATACGATAATATCAATGATATATCCAATTCAGGTTGATAAGATAGTTTGCACCAGCCACAAATTAGTATATAATAAGTCGAAGCATTAGGAAGGGTCTTCCTCTCACTTGCATCTCATCCATAAGCTCTCTAGGCTGGTGCATCTTTCCCACCTAAGCAAAATCACTAATAAGCACACTATAGGTGCTAGTTCATGGAACAAAGCCTTTTGCGGTCATTTCACAGTAATTTTGTACAGCTTCCTGCTTATTCCTAATCTTGGCATGGCCAGAAATCAATGTATCATATGTGGAAGCATTAGCGTTTAAGCCTCTTTTCTTCATTTCAGCAAGTAGATCATCCACCTCTTTCATCGAATCAGTAGTCAAATGAATACCTATAAGGAGATTATAAGTAGTAATATTTGGGGAAATTCCTTCATTTATCATCTCAGAATATGTAGCAAAGGACTTCTGTAGATGACTGCTGACACAATATCCACGTATATAAAGGCATTGTAAGTTATATTATCTGCTTTTGTGCCCCTTCCTCTTATTTCTTTTAATACCAAAGTAGCTTTTTTGGTTATCCCAAGCCTGCATAAGATTGTGATAAGAGTTTTGTAATATTCCTGATCGTACTTAACTCCCATCTCTACAAGTTGTACATGCATTTGGAGAATCGCATCTGCTCTTCCATTCTTCGAAGACACATCAAGCAGAATTTTGTAAGTGGTTGAGGTTGGGCAAATCCCCCTAATCAACATCTAAAGGTTTTCCTATATCTCCCCGGCTACAGATAGCCCTCCAACCAGAATGTTGCAGGCAACTGAACTTGGCATGACACGATTACTCTTCATCTCTCCAAAGTTCAAAAGCATTTTCCAAGCTCCCCTGTTTGAAGCATGCTTTGATCATAATGTTCTAGAATAAACAGATTGCATTTCGCATTTGCCAAGTCTTAAGAGATCACAAATGAAGACATTAGATGCAATGACATCAAATTTGATAACTTTTGCTTCCATTTCTTGGGCCACGTTCAGAGCAGCTGACTCATTTCCCTCTTTGAAGAAGCCATCCATCAAAGATATGTAGTTAACACATTACACAGTCAAGCACCAAGCCCTTTGACTTCATATCTGAAACCAAATCCTTGGCTTCCTCCATCCTTCCTTCTCTTTTCAAATTGTTCACAAACATTCAAGTATATAATTGTTCTCCTCCAATCCTATCAGTTTTTTTTTCATTATATAGGTCAAGAGCAACTTCTTGTTTACCTGCTTTGCATTAGCCATCAACTAGTGTAGCATTGATAAAAACATTTGGCATGATATTTTAACTCACCATCTTCCTCATAACATTCATTGCTTCATCAAGCATTCCTTTCTTTGTATAACCATTTACAATACAAGAATAGGCCACAATGTTTAGAAGACCGTGTATTCTCCTTTGTTTCTTGCAGCATAGATTCTGCACCTGCCATGTCTCCTAGCCTGCAGCGACCATCAATCAATGCTGAACAGGTGAAAAGGTGAGAGTAGCATAACAGAAAACATATGGATCCACGCCCATCTTCTCCATCTCCCTCAGAAGCATTTTCACATCAACCAACTTCCCATGCTTGCAAAGACTGTTAACAATAGTACTATAATTAACCACATCTAGCAAGAACCCATTCATGACTATATCCTTGAACAAAGCACAAGCTTTTTCAAGTGCTTGCTGCTTACAGCATGCACTTATAAGTGTAGTATGCATAATAAGATTCGGTTTCCATTTTCCTTACCAGTATCACTAATTTTTACAACACCATCATCTGTTTCCTTCCCCAAAGCCTCATCAATCAAACACAAAATCACCCTTTTTACAGAAACCAGAAATTCTATAAGTAACAACGTCAGGCGACTTTCCTCATCCTCTCCATCAGTTCAAGTGCATAACTCATATATCCACTTTTGCAATAAGCATCTATCAATTACATCTCTACAAACCCCTCCTCCATTATCCATAACCCACTCTCCATATCTAATCAACCCAATTCTACAAAACCCCGTTGACTAATATATTACAAGTAAAAGAATCAATAGGAATACCATTATTGACCAACAAACCAAATGCCTGGTTAGCTAATCCTTGCCCCAAATGACAGCATCATAAGTTACAATATCGACACGAATATCAACATTTCTAAGAAAATACAAAATGAGTGCAGCAACACATTGACAGTGAAAACATTACAAAAGAGCATGTGTTTGTAGACAAGTCATACCTAAGAGACCAAGCCAGAGGCATACATGATGAGTTTGTTCCAGGGAGGCAAAAAGTGGGAAGAACGCTGAAGTGGATATGGTATTTAGTAAAAATTACTAGAATAGCTCAAAAAAAAATGTAAATTCGTTTTTACCTCTAAAATTTAAATCGTTTTTAGTTCATTTGGATTGTAAATAGATCAAAAACTATTTTTTAATTTATTTGTGGTTACTTACCCTAAAATAATTTTGTAATATAAATGAAACAACACCAATTGATTACTCCACTAACTTTCTTCTTTAATTATATTTTAATTTTTCTTAATCATATTGAATTATTACTTGTTGACATAAAAATCAATCAACGCTCAATGTGTATTGAGTGAGTTTAGTGATTGAATAAATGTGATTATGATGTAGTAATGGTGCAACACAGATTAAAAAGTAGTAAACAAATGAGACAAAAAGAAAAAAAATTAACGTGGTTCAACTATAAAAAAACAAAGTCTATGTTCATGGTTATATTATTATTTAATGGCAAAGCAATGTTTTTAGTAGGGGTGGGCATTTGAACATGGATCCGGTCCAAACGACTCGATCCGAACCGATCCATGGGTGTTCGGACCGGATCACATGTTTAAAAATAGGGTGTTCTGGTCAGCATCCATCAAAATACCATGTTTCATAGATCGGTTCGGATCGGGATATCCAAAACCGATCCGATCCGTGAAAACAGGGGTACATACGTAATTTCGTATGCCCCTATATAAATGCCACTTAAATCAGTCTCAAACCCTAAGTTGTCTAACCCGCCTCCACCCTCAGCTTCAGATCGCGACCCCGACCAGTATCCCGAACCCACCTACCCAGTCCTTCTTCAGCAGCAACCAGCGACGGCGACAGTTCCTTCAGCGCTGATAGTGACAGGCCCTCTCAGTTTCAGATTGCAACCAGCAACCACCCAGTCCTTTAGCGCTAACAGCGATGGCCCCTCTCAGTTTCAGATCGCAACCAGCAACCACCCAGTCCTTCAGCGCTGACAGCGACAAGTCCGAGCTCTTATCGCGGACCCTGACAGCCCTGAGGTGCGTTTTCAGCTCGCGACCAGCAACCTTCTTCATCGCCATCAGCGACGGTGACGGGTCTCACTCAGCAGCTCCGACTCCGAGCTCTCATCGCCAACATCGACAGCCCCACCTCTAGCTTCTTCATTGCCGACACCAGCAGCTCTCATCTGATGGTGAGTCTAGTTTGTTTATTTTATAGATGTGAATTGTTTTATTTATTTTATGGATGTTGATTGTTATGGTTTAATTTGGAGTTTAACTTTTTATGGATGTGGACTTTTGGCTTGAGATTCATGTAACTTGTTTATTTTATTTATTTCTAGCCTTTTTTGGATGTGGACTATTGGCTTCATATTCATATGGATTGTTGGCTTATTTGTTTTGTTTATTTTGTGGATATGGACCTTCAACTTTCAAGTCATGTTGGTTTTTTTCTCCTTTAAATTGAAAAATGAAAGCATGTTTGTCGACGGGGGGAAACGGTCGACGGAAGATCCTAAGTCCAATACCTGCAATCACAAAGCACACCAAAGAGAAGAGAGAGGAAGAACAAGAAATTTGCACACAGATTTTTATGTGGTTCGGCAATGGTGCCTACATCCACGGGTCAATCTTAGTATATTTTTTTTTAGAGTGACTGTAATACTAAAAATCTCAGAGTTCTCTCTCTTTTACAATAGAAAATCTCCCATATTTATAGAGGTGTGGAGATACGAAGGAGTGTAGCACACGTAAAGAAATCAACTACTTTGACATAGCATTTATTGCATTGACTAACAACTCTGTCATAGTCATACTGCATTAATTGCTCCTCGGGATCTGGAATAACATGAAGCTCGCTGGTACGAGACTGGAGAGCTGAGAGCTCCATCCTACTAGCTGAGCTAGAGGTTAAGCTAGCTGGGAGCTGGATGTTGAGAGCTGCGAGCTGAGCTAGCTGAGAGCTGGATGCTGAGCTAGCTGGGAGCTGGATACTAAGGAGCTGCGAGCTGAGAGCTGCGAGCTGCGAGCTGGCGAGTTGGCGAACTGGATGCTGAGGAGCTGCGAGCTGAGTGACCTGCGACTTGAAACTTGCGAGCTGAGAACTGGGCCAGCCTATTTGATTGGTTCTTTGGGCTTTTACCAGCCCATTTTTACAGTTCCAAAAATAGGTATAACATAAGCCCCCTAGCTCCTAGTGAGATTTTCGGACTAGGAGCTCGGTCCTACTAGCTGGTAAAAGCTGATGTATCTCATCTTGCCCTGATATTTTTTCAGATTTCGTCCCATCTTGTGGTGACTCTACTGAAGCTATTGAATTTGATACATTTTTTAAGGTCTTTTACGATTGTGCTTTGTTTCTTGGTTTTTCCTGCGAACAGAAGAATCTAGGTGATCAATGTGTTAATCAATATATTGCTCAAGGGTAAAAAACACCTTATGAGAGCTTGGAAGGTCGCTTGACCATCACAGACTGGGGTTCCAGATTATAACTCGGTTCAGGAACTTAGCTAGCATAATATATAAAAACATTGCTACGAGCTATACAGGGGGTCGGAACCTCGCCTGTCATAGCAACTTGTCGAACTACGTAGGGGGCTGTGACCTCAGCTAACAGCGCTGGCTATCTCCAGTGGATTGAAGCCTCAGCTAAGATAGCGAGCTGTCCAGTAGGTCGTAACCTCTCCTATCATAGCGACGCGCTTTTGCGAATTGTCTAGTAGGTCGGCCTCAGCTAACAGTGTTATAGCTAGCTATCTCCAGTGGATCAAAGCCTCAACTAAGATAGCGAGCTAGTGAGCTGTCCAGAGGGCTACGACCTCAGCTAATAGGTCGCGTAAGCGCTTTTTCATAGCATGATTTTAAGAAATCAATAAGGCAACTGTAATATAAAGCATTGAAGAAAATTCATATCTTCTATTGATTTCTTAAGTTGAATTACAAATTAGGTACATAACCTGTTGGGAGCAACTGAAATGTGGATGCATTGAGGGTTCATGTCTAGCTTGGGAGCCTGCTGGGGCTGTTGCCATGCACCACATATTCTCCTAGATGGCCTTGTTTGATCAGGTCCTCGATAGCATCTCTTAGCTTCCAGCAATCTGAAGTATTGTGCTCGACTTCATCATGATAGGCACAAAACTTGTTCTTGTTTCTGAACTTAGCAGGGGTCTTTATGGGATTAGGCTTTCCAAAGTCTTCTCTACCTCTTTCTGTTGCAAATATATTGTCTTGTGTATCTGACAAGATGCTGTAGCTTCCATGATGACCTTGATGCTGAGGTTGCTTGCTTCTGAGCTCGTTTCTAGCCTTTTTGGCGACCTGGTGCCTTGAGCTCTTATTCTGACCCTCACTTTCGTCCTCACCATTACTTATTTTCTTTAGCTGGTTGGGACTGCCTGGTCCATCCGCTTGGTCAGACATTTTGGGGCCGAATGTTTCTTCCCATCTAATCTCCCTTGTAGCTCGTTCATAGAATTCACCTAGGTCTTTTACTGGGGATTTATAGATGCTCTCATAGAGCTTCCCGTCCTTGCGAAGCCCAGCTGAGATCGTAGTTAGGATGCTGTCATCTGAGGGACTCTCTACATTAGCGACCTCATGTCTGAACCTGGTAATGTAATTTCTCAAATACTCATCTTGCCGCTGAAAGACTGTAGCGAGGTGACAGAGTGGTGCGAGCTGCTTTTTCAGAGCCTGATACTGGCTAATGAATCTTTGCTGACATTCCCCCCAGCTGTTTATGCTGCGAGCTAGGAGACGCTTGAACCAAGCTCGCGGAACGTCGCCCAAGGTGGCTGGAAAAACACGACATTTCACCAAGGGGCTGGACGTCTGAAGATCCATTTGGATATTGAATGCGTCCAGATGATCGTAAGGGTCGCTGTCCCCATTATAAGGTGGAACGCTGGGGAGCCTGAATCTGAGAGGAAGGGGTTGTATCTCGATCTCCCTAGTGAGAGGGGTTCTTTCCTCATACTGCTCTTTCAGATCCTGGGGTCCAGGTTACTCCTCCAGCTGCTGAACCCTCTGAAGGAGCTCTTCTATTGCTGGGTTCTGAGGGTTATAGCCTCCTTCGAGCTCGTGACCTTAAGAGCTGTGATCTGAGGTACCTTCCAAACGAGACCTTTGTGAGCTCCTAGCTCCACGAGCTCGCCGACCTTCAGTTCTTGAATGCGAGCTGGAGGAATGAACTGAGTTGGCAGGTCGTGGTTGATCTCCGAGTGGTCTTTCGGGAGCTGGTGCTTGGGCCTATAACAGTGCCCTGATTGCCTCAGCGAGCTGCTGCACTGTGCCCTCCAATGCTTTCTGTCGTTGATGTCATACATGCAGCCCCCAGCCATAGAGTCCGCTGGCTGGTAAGAGGTTGTTGGAGGCATACCTACAGCAACACCTGTCATGGGGGCGTGAGATGTGCCTGATATGGGCACAACAGCATTCTCCCTCAGTTGGAAATCATGCTCCTGCTGATCTGCTTGCCTTTCAGGTGGATTAGCTGTCGGGTCTGAACTTCTGGTTGTTCTTCCTTTCGCCATGGTTGTTGAAAGTTCAAGATTACAGCCTGGGCCCTCCTTCTAGCGCCAAAATGTCGACGAGGGGAAACGGTCGACGGAAGATCCTAAGCCTAATACCTGCAATCACAAAACATACCAAAGAGAAGAGAGAGGAAGAACAAGAAATTTGCACACAGATTTTTACGTGGTTCGGCAATGGTGCCTACATCCACGGGTCACTCTCAGTATATATTTTTTTTAGAGTGACTATAATACTAAAAATCTCAGAGTTCTCTCTCTTTTACAATAGAAAATCTCCCCTATTTATAGAGGTGGGGAGATACGAAAGAGTGTAGTACACGTAAAGAAATCAACTACTCTGACATAGCATTTATTGCATTGACTAACAACTCTGTCATAGTCATACTGCATTAATTGCTCCTCGGGATCTGGAATAACATGGAGCTCGCTGGTACGAGACTGGAGAGCTAAGAGCTCCATCCTGCTAGCTGAGCTGAGCTGAGCTGAGCTAGCTACGAGCTGAGCTAGCTGAGAGCTGGATGCTGAGCTAGCTGGAAGCTGGATGCTGAGGAGTTACGAGCTGAGCTAGCTGAGAGCTGGATGCTGAGCTGAGCTGGGAGCTGAGAGCTGGAGCTGAGCTGCGAGCTGAGGAGCTGTGAGCTGGCAAGCTGGATGCTGAGGAGCTGCGAGCTGAGTTAGCTGAGGAGCTGAGCGACCTGTGACCTGAAGCCTACGAGCTGAGAATTGGGCTAGCCTATTTGATTGGTTCTTTGGGCTTTTACTAGCCCATTTTTACAGTCCCAAAAATAGGTATAACAATGTTGAAATTGAAAGCAGATGTTCATAAGTTGAAATTGAAAGTAGGTATTTCGATCCGGTCCGATCCGCGAACTAGGTGTTCGGATCGGATCGGTTCTTTCTCCTTGATGGATCATGTTCGGATCCAAAAATAGCGATCCGTAAAGTTACCATGTTCGGATCGGATCCGGTCGGAATCGATCCGAACATGGTGTTGCCCACCCCTAGTTTTTAGCAAGGCTTTCAAAGGGTTGAAGAGAATTGTCCATTTGTTTGTATGAAGGATCATTTTTATATGTTAGAGTTCCTTTATTTTGTATAATTCGAATACTAGATGATAGGAAAGATTAGGATTCTTTTTTCATTTTACATCAAACTACATTTAATATGTTTTATTCTAATCAAAATACAATTTTGACAATTTTCTATTTGAAGTAATTTTCTACGCAATATAAGATCTTTCCTATTTTGGAATTCTTCATGTTTAAGGAAACCTAATGTCACTGTGATTTTAGCTGCTATGTTATTATGGTCTCAATCTGCCTTATATACGAACTAGTCAACTCAAGCTGCCCTTATTGTCTTAGCAAAAATAGACCTTTGTGTGCTTCTACTGAAGTGACAAATGTTGATGTGTCCCTGCTTGACGAGCTTCATAATGCTTCCCTATTTGGGCCTTTAGGCCATGTCCTCCCTAACCTGTAGATAATACTTAAACGTGTTAAGCGTGAGACCTATTAGAAATGGGTTGCAGTCTATGATACGACACGTTGTTACTTGTTAGCAAGGATGTCACTACCAAACACGAGTCAATGACAATAGCTGGAGTCATTGGATGACATGTTTGGGCAACCTTCTAAGTAACAATGAGACACATTTGTTTGCGTAGTTATGACTACTAGTATGAAAAAGGGTTCATCTTTTCTAGAGCATGTCTTGAAAATAATGACCTATTTCAACACAGCCAAAAGTCATAACGAGGCAATAGAAGAACGTAGCCAAGTGAGCATGATACCGAAAACTCTTCCAAGAGTTTCATTTAGTTTATAAGTAATTATGTTATGCATAAGTTGACTTACTCACTTACGCAGTTACTTAATGAGCTCACTACTAATCCTTGTACAAAATTTTAGAAGACATGCAAGTAAAAATTAAAAATGGTATTTTCTTTATTAATTTTCTCTAGATACATATATTGTAACATTGTATTTTCTTTGACAAAATAAATAAATAAATCAAAGGGATTTATTAAAGAGAAAGGTCCAATTGTTACAAAATAAAAGGGGTTTATTAAGAAGTAAAGCCCAATTGCAAAAAAAATAAATAAATAAAAAAAAAAAAAATCCTAGGTTTCTCTTATAAATAGAATACAAAAGGTCTATAGACAAAAAGGAAAAGAAAAGAAAAACAATATATTGATAAACTCTATATATATATATATTTTTTATTCAACAGTAGGTGAAGGAGATTAAGAAGGGTTTCTTTGATTTAAGATTTGGGTAAGTTTTCTTTCTTCCTTTAATATGATTATGTAGAAAAATTGATTTAGGGTATAAAATATATTTTGCTAGAAATATTGTTTGTTGATATTGTAATTCTTTTGAAAGATTAGTGATTTTGATTAAGGATTATATATGAATGATGTTAGTAGAGGCATTTAGAGGTGTTTTGTGACAAAAGTTTCATTATTCTATGTTAGATTATTGATTTTCAAAATCGAGGCATCTGAAAGGTTTCCTTTAGGCTGATAATTAGTTGATTTTGATAAATTTGTTTTGACAAGTTATACTGCCCAGAAAAATACGAAATTTAATATATAGATAGGTTCATATGTGTTCTGTTAGTATATGAAATTTTGTAATTTTTGGATGTCTGTAGAATTTATAAAAATTCTTGAAGTAGGCTGGGGTCGGAATTAATTTTTCCTGGACAGTTTCTGAAAGACCGATCGAAATGGATTTTTACCCATGCTAGAGACCTCCGTTTGATTTGAAATTTTTACTGGATGTTGGTTTATGTGTCTAGTTTATTCCTTTCAAATTTGGTATTGATTGGAGGTCTAAGGATTTAATTAAAAATACTGCAGTAAGCAGTGTCAGTGCTGAAAATTGAAGTAAGAAAGATAGGATTTATGATTTATTTATCTAAGGTTATTTCAATCCAATTAAGGTTATTTTAGAGATAAGATTATAATATTGTGTACTCTGAAACTGTATAGGTTCTTGCAATCATTGAGCTTAAATTTTGTAATTTTGGGTATTCGAGGTAAGTAAATTCATCCATGACGAATGTATGTTGTTATATAAATTTTGGAATATTGTGAAATTACGTTATGCTTAACATGTTTTGTGTTAATGAATTTCAATTTGTTTATCTACTAGTAAAATGTTTTGCCAAGTTTTCAAATTATTTTACTATCAAAAATTTGAAAAGTATTTTACTTTAAAACCAAGAATTTGCGTAACTCAAAAACCATGTTTAAATTACAGATTGTATTTGAAAATTATTTTCTTTAAATTTATTTACTATTATTGAATATGATACCGTTATGATTCGAAAATGTATTATTAGATTATGAAAATTGTGTTAGCTCATTGTCTATAGTTACCATTCTGATATTGGTCCAGCTGGATTTCTGTGCACACATATTTTGTTATTTTGGCCGCGTCACACGGAGAATTGTGACATATTTTGTTATTTCAACCGCATCACACGGTTAATTGTGATATATTTTGGCCACGTCACATGGGATACTTGTGACACTATATGATATGAGCTAACTTTGTATTTATATTGAATAAATGTATGCATTATATGGTATTTGATTTCGTTATTTTGTTATCCTAAATGACATTGATTGCAAACATGAAAAATGTTGATATATATATGGTTTTCAATTTTTGATTTTAGAATTTGATTATACATATTTATGTTTCATATTTTGACTCATAAAGGTAAATGCAATAATACCAATGTTATACATGAATTTACTTACCGAGTTGACGACTCACCCCTCGTCTCCATCATTTTTGCAGAGTAGTTAAGATCTATGGATGATGACTGTTAAGAGGTTGGGATTGTTGATCACAGAAGCTTTGATATTATTTGATGTTTAGTTTAGAGAATTTGATTTATTTCATTTTGGATATTGTAAGGTTGGAGATTAGAAAAAAGTTGTGATTTGTTAAATTTTAATTGTTAGAGATTTTCTTTTGGAGACAATACTTGGATACATTTTGCTGATTACTTTTACAATGGGAATAAATTTTTTAGAGATTTTATGATTAGATTGCTCATAGCATCCTAATTTCTTGTTGCTAGAATTTGGGGTGTTACATATATACTCTACATGCATACTATCTCTTAGTAGGAGTGACTGAGAATTTCTTGTGATCCTAAGAGGTCAATAATTCAAATCTCACTTTTGTCTTGGAATACAAAATGTTGGTAGTTTTATCTAAGTTTAATATGCATATATATATAAAGTAATTCATGAAAATAAAGTTATGTCTTGCGTTTTTGTTTCTATTTTGTTTTTCTTGCTAAAAAGGATAAAATAGGAAAAAAAAATTTAAATAGACAAGAAAAAAAAAAAATCAAAGCTTTAAAGTTCATTTTTCGTCAACTCGGCAGTCTTCCCCATTACCTATGACAATTTCTCATCCATGGTCAATATTTGCAGAAAAAGTAACAATCAACCAAATTTCCAACAACTTTCTCAAATTTGATTCCAATTAATGGATGTTGGGATTCTCTCTTCATTTTTGTTGTTATTTTCTTTTCTTGCTAAAAAGAATAAAATAGGTGAAAATTTTTTAAAGAGACAAGATATATAAATAAATAAATATAAAAAAATCAAAGCTTTAAGGTTCATCTTTAGTCAACTTGAAAGTCTTCTCGGTAATATTAAAACTCCACAAGCTAGATAAGGCCTATAGACACTTCTCATGAGTGTTCAATATTTGTTGAAAAGTAACAATCAACCAAATTTCCAACAACTTTCTCAAATTTGGTTCCAATTAATGGATGTTGAGATTCTCTCTTGCATTTTTGTTTTTTATTTTCTTTCCTTGCTAAAACGAATAAAATAGGTGAAAATTTTAGAAAAAGGCAAGATAAGAAAAATCAAAGCTTTAAAGTTCATCTTTAGTCAACTTGGAAGTTTTCTTTATTATATTAAAACGCCGCAATCCAGATTGGGATCAATAACAATTTCTCATGCATGTTCAGCATTTGTTGAAAAGTAACAATCAATGAAATTTCCAATAACTTTCTCAAATTTGATTCCAATTATTGGATGTTGAGATGATAAGTCGGAGATAAGGTTTAAGTGGTCACATTAACACATGTATAAGATCAGTTACTATGAGTGTTCTTGTTGTTATTTTTCTTCTCCTTGACTTACTTGTAGCACCCTTCAATTTTAGCTTTTCCAATGGAAGCACAGATGTGGGTTGTATCCAAAGCGAGAGAAAAGCACTTTTAAGCTTCAAGCAAGATCTTTAGGATCATTCCAACTGTCTTGCTTCTTGGGTTGGTGACGAAGATTATTATACATGGGCTGGTGTTGTCTATGACAACTTCTCACGGGCCATGTATTTAAGCTCCACCTTCAAAATCCCCATTCAAATTATCTCATCCCTAGTTATGCAAAACCCTATATTTCATTCATCATCTTAGAAGCTGAAAAGGAAGTTTATGAGAGGTCTATTGTGTTATAGGGTAATGGGTCGGTCCACCGAAAATTACCCAAACCCGACCCAAGATCCAAATATGACTTGGATTGGATCAATTAACTGTCTAAACAGTTCAAGGCAATTGCTAACTCACATTATAAATAAATGATGGTTGATTCTAGTTTGGAGACTAATAGCAAACACAGAAAAACCAATGCTTAGAAAATCAGAGCAAACACAGAGGAGTGAAAACAAAGAAAACATTATGGCTCGGTAAGTCACATTATAATTTGAAATTCCTTTTTGCCTATGTGATTGTAATCCGACCAATTGAACAATCCAAAGGATCTAAAAAAATTTTCACTGCACATAGACAAGTATGCTTTCTAATTTTGTTTTATCATTTTTGTAGAATTTATATGCTGCCTTGAATTCTTTCATTGGTATCAAAGTCCTTTTCAGGTTGTTTACTAGTCATTAATCATGTTTGAGTGATTAAATTGCCATGAAAAACTTAATTTGGGTTGAAAACCTAAGAATTGGATACATGAACCTCGAGACTTACTTGCATGATATCTCCATCGTTAGATCTCCGTTTTGTGTGATTCAAGTTTCATAAGAAACTTGTCTTCACAACGAGTCTATAGAATTTTGAATCACAAACTTTTGTTATAAAGCGAAGGAGAACAAATTGAAATAATTTGGGGGCAAAATTTTGTTTTCGTTCTAAAAACACTTTTCTTCATATAGGTTTCCAAATCGAATCATACTCTCACATTAGGAAATTGCCTTACACTCCTAAATAAAAATGAAAACTAAGAGCATAAATGGACTTGGGATAAGAGTCTAGAGAAACTAGTTGTCGTTCCATCACTAGAGGCCGTCAACAAGAAAGGGCGTGCACGAAACGCACCGACCGAGCATGTGAAGCACTAGACTACTAATGTTGCCCATGCAAGCACCACGTAGGCAACATGTCGATGACACCGAGTGACACATAAGCCCCACATCGATGACAGACAAGCACTACATGGTCAACATGTCGACAACTTCATGTGCGATGCATGTATGACTTAGGTGAAGACACGTGGAAGACCGTTTGTGACGCGACTCATCGTGAAGATGACACATTTGAAATTATCCGACCTGACTCCTATTTTGAGTTCAAAAGGAATTCCATGAAAACTGGGGTCTTCTGGATTAAAATTTAGGTTTACTGAAAATCCTTAAAAATAATTATTGCAATTTTGGGAATAACTTTGATCAAACTGCAAATTGAATAAAACTAAAATCTTTATATTTTTCGTGCTGAAACCCATAAACAAAACATATAAAATAATTTTTAAATATCTGCAAAATGATTATTAATTTATAAAACTATTTTGGAAATATACTGACAAAATTTAGTAAATAAGGAAACAATACACACATTTTCAACTATTTATCATCATGTGACCATTTTCACGATATGCAATCATTTACATGAACCTGCAACAAATACCTAGGAAAATGGTTTTATAAAAGAGTGAATCTAATACCTAATGAGTGGACATAAATTTTCAAAAATATTTATAAATAAACATAACATATTTTTTTAACCATAAATATTTCTCAATGATTCATAAAATTTTATATCCGAAATAGTAAAACCAAACTTAAACATGATCTCATTGATAAAAAGAAACGATTTCAATGATTATGTTTGAAAATAAAATTGAATATAAATTTCATATCGTCGCAAAACTATAACTTCTATATAAAACTTTTCTATAAAATTTTTCTGTAAAACTTCTCTGAAGAATCTTTTTCAGTAAATTTGATATTTTGTAAATTCTTGTTCTATACATATAAAATACAAAAATCTATAATCTATAAAATTTTTCTGAAAATATGATTTTTGGTTTGTTTTCTACACCAAATTAGTATCTAGTAAATTCTGTCATATGTGGTGGAGATATTCAACACATACATAGAGGGCGGGAAAAAACTCTAGGGATGGGGAATCTCTATCATATGTGGTGAAAATACTCAATATACACATAGAGGGCGGGGATAATCTCTGTCATCCACATGCTAAGCGACTCAATGACTCTAACTCTCTCTCAATCTCCAATGACGCATCTCTTTGACCTCTGCTCTAGCATGTAGTAAGCGACTTCTAGATCTTACTCACGTAATGCCTATTTGATTGTTAGAATGGAGTGTATACTTTGATGTTCTGAAAACGTTTTATTCCTTTTTCCTTTCTTGAATCTTTTATAAAAACATTTTTTGCAAGTAAAATTTTTAAGTATATTTTCAAATATATTTTGTAAAACTTTCCATTTCAAACGTTAAGTTTCCAACAAAAATCTCATCCATACATGTCAAAATCATAGTTTTTCATGTAATTTATAAAATAGGCTATAAACTTTCATAAATTAATAAATTAATTCATAAACTATATAATGTAGTTTACTTTATTAAATTGTGAAAACATACTTGAAAACCATATAACATAACTCACTTTGTTAATTTATAAAACATATTTTGGAAACTATAAAATCAAAGTTTACTTTATTAAATAGTAAAACATACTTTGAAAATTCAATTACATAATATAAAGTTCTCAAATCACCAAACATATTTTAGAATCACTAAAAACATAATTTTTCATTTCATAAGCCAATAGGTATACTTTAAAATCATAAAACATAATCTTAAATTTATAAATTACAAAATATACTTTTAGGATTTCCAAAAATCAAATACTTAAATCATAAACCATAAGACATAATTTACTTTATTAGTTTGTAAAACACACTTTAAAAACTCAATACAAATTATAAGGTTCACAAATCATCAAACATACTTTACATTTTTCAAAAGGAATAGTTTCTAATATAAAGTATACTTTAAATGTCATAAAACATAATCTTAAATCCTTAAAATATAAAGCATACTTCAAGATTCTAAGACAAAATCTATCTTTTATAATCTCAAATCATATCTTAGAATTTATACCATAGGCTAAAGTCCATAAAAACATAATATAAAGTTTATAAAACATAATCTAAAGTTGATAGATTCTATGTGTATTTTAAACTTTCAAAACCTATTTTAAAATCCATAACTCAAACAACATATATACTAGTCATAACCCTTGTTCTTCAAATCATAAAACCTACTTCAAAATCTTAAAACATACTTTAAAATCTTAAAATATACTTCAAAATTCATAAATCATAAAACATCTTTAAATCTCAAAATTAATAAAAGTTGAAACATAATAAAAACACTTCCATAAATCAAGTTAAGAGAAAATGTCCACTCACTAGGTTATTCCCAAGCCCTATAGAAATCCTTTTGCACTTATCTTCTCTTTAAAACCCTTTTTATTTAAAACGACACCAAAATTTTTACTTAGGATCTATAAGAACTAAACTAAAAAAATCGATTCTAACTTAAAACTAGTTTCTTACCATAAATCTTTCTCCAAACTTCCTTGATTTCTTTCACCTCCTCTTCTTTCTCCTTCTTTCTTTCTTCTTCCTTTGCTTTGATTTTTCTTTCTTCCTTTGAGGAGTGTTCAGCCAAAGAGAGGGAAATGGTGGAATGACCTTTTTAATTTACAAAAATCATATTTATATAAAATCTCAAGCATGACTCAAATTTTATCCACTTAGCCACCTTTTCCACAACTCATTTTTCCCTAAGAATCTAATTAAATATCCTTTTGAAATTTCAATCCTACCCTTTCCATAACATTTCATCTTTATTTTTGTCATTTTTAGAGAATTCTTTCTTTTTCTATCAATTGTCTTTCAAAAATTCCATAATTCCCTATCTTGTGTGGTAGACAATTTTACTCTTCTTACATAGTCATTCTTTACAATTTTACCTCCTCACACTCTCCTTTTTACATTTTTGTTCTTAGGTGGGTTTATTTAGAAAAATAATTAGGTGTGTTTAGAAAATAATCGGCTTATACTAGTTCTAATTGGACTCACTTGAATTATTTTCTTTTTTGGACTATTTAATATAAATTTTTAATTGAACCCATCGTGATTTTATTTGAACTCTACCTAAACTTCAATAAAAAGTATATATATTATAATATATTAGATCGGTTTGGATTCAGGGTGTACAACGTTATCCAATCTGAGCCTGACACATGGCAACGTGCAAAGACAAAACCCATTGCCCAAGCAGAAAGTGATATATAGTTGCATGTATGCATGACGCGTGTCACTGTAGGAGATCATATAGCTTTGAGAGAGCGACAAGTGGCCATTGACATTAGTGCACATCTGGAAGGCTAGTCCAATAGCGCTACGACGCTTGGCTGGTGCTGTCAACACATGACAACCATGCTTTACCATCAACGGTGGTTTCCAACGGGTTTTCTAACGTGATTTTTTTTTTAAATTTTTCTCCACATGACATCCCAATTATTTATTCACTCTAATGGGTGAGTGAAATTATATTATTTTATTTATTTCGTTATAAAGGGAGTTGAATTAAAAAATTGTCTTAGTTTTCATATTAAATTCTATTTGACGTAAATAAACATGCATACATATTTTATGTTCTAACTTGTGTCTCTGTGGAATTGAGTCAACTCATTGTGACGACAAGTCATCTGATGACGTGATTGCGGTCATTGTCTTATCCAATGATAAAGAGACTATTAAGATCTTAAATGTTGACCAAGTCATTGAGATTATAGAAATCTCATATGACTAGTAAGATCTTGAGATCATAAAAAATATCGGATAATAAACTGTTAGAAGTTAGAGAGATTTCAATGATAAGATATCCGTGATCATAAAGATCTCAAATAATGTCATTCAAATTATGGGTGTCCTAAAATTCTTTGGAGAATGATATTATAACTGTTTTGCGCAAAACACTTACATATATAGTTTAATAAATATTTGAAAATTGGATGATAATGTGTAGCTTGACTATTATTTTGATTTCTATTCAAAGATTCTTTTATCATATTTATGAGTGTACAATTACTGCAATATTTTAATGAAATGATAGTAAATGTGCTAGAATAGGATAGATAGATATAGATCATAGGTCTTTAAGTTGAATAAATGTCATTTAGAGAAATGACATGTGCTTCGATAACATAATTGTAAACTAAATAAGGGTGACAAATTGAATGGTGATAACTATGATATTTGGCACAGAAGAAAATTCAATATATCCTAAAGAAGCAAGAGGCCCTCGAAACCTTAGCCAACACTATAGTCTCACCCGAACATGGTACTTCTGCTCAACATGGATAATAAGTTGAGGCTTATCAGGCTTGGAAGAGAAAGAGCAACATTGCTTGCATAATGATGTTGTCCAGTATGGATGATGACCTCATGTGCACGTATGAAAGATATA
Organism: Litchi chinensis; assembly: GCA_019925255.1. Taxonomy (NCBI): domain Eukaryota; kingdom Viridiplantae; phylum Streptophyta; class Magnoliopsida; order Sapindales; family Sapindaceae; genus Litchi; species Litchi chinensis. The sequence continues at coordinate 33,051,049 of CM034464.1, read as the reverse complement.
AGACAGCACAAGACATTTGTTTGGTTTTGAAAGACAAATGTGATAGAACATCAACCATAAAACTAAAGAGACTCACAATCAAGTTTGATACTTATCGAAAGCACTAAGATCACAATATTGGGCAACACTTAAGAGAGATGTCAAACATGTTATATGAGTTGAAATCAGCTAGTCACGCCTTAATTGATGAGCAGCAAGTACAAATGGTGATCCAGTACCTCCCTAACTACTGGGAAAACATGAAAATCAACATAACCCATAATGATAACATCAATATGTTTAATGATATTTCACGTCATGTTGAACTCGAAGATGAACGCCTAAAAGCGACTAATGCTTCAAGTCAGCTTTATTTGGTTGAATCTAAAATGCACAATGGTTCAAATTCTAAACATAAAAAGTTGGAAGAAATGGAAAGAGAATATCAAATCCAACAAGGATGAGACTGGAAAGCCCAAAAGGGATAAACATGATGGCATAAGAAAGGAAAAGAGTAAGTTGAAGTGTTTCAACTGCAGCAAGATGCATCACTTCACTGGTGAATAGCTATAGACTATATAGTTAGATATAGAGGAGCATTTGTAGAGTACCATCAGATCAACCGAGGTAGTCAAGTGATTCTACAAGGTGGCCAAGTGTTGTAACTCTATGATATCCTTTATGCTCTAGAGATTTGATAGAATCTTATCTCTATAATTATCCTTTTGAGTTTAGGATTATGTTTAACATTTCGTAACTACTATTTAAGGATTTATTTAGATTAATGGTGTTTGAGTATTAGAAATTTGCCAAATTGTTATGGATATCGAATTTGACAGTAGTATTAATGATGATTGTTTTTCACTAATTATTTCCACTGATATTTGCCAAATGGTTAATATTTGGCATGCTAGATTAAGACATATCGGACAAAATCGAATGAATAAATTGGCTTAATAGAGATTTTTAGGTTCCCTTAATAAGATAGATTTGTTTGTATATAAAAGTTGTCTAGCAGGAAAAATAACTGGAAAACCATTTGGAACCAGGAAGTAGGGTTAAGAATCTATTACAATTAATTCATTATGAAATCTATGGACCAATAAATGTGAGAGTTAACAATGATTCCTCGTATTTTATAACATTCATAAATTATTACACTTGTTTTGGTTATGTCTCTTTGATCTCCCATAAATCTGAGGTATTATATTACTTTAAATTATATATAAATTTGGTGGAGAATCAGTTAGATGGAATTGTTAAAGTCTTGCAAAATGACTAAGGGCAAAAATAGCTTTTTGATTAGCTTCAGACATTATGTAATGAAAAAAGTGTTAATAAACAATTGACCATTCCTAAAACTCCGCAACAAAATTGTGAAGTGGAAGGGGGGAATAGAATATTACTAGAGATGGTAAAATCAATGATGGCATAAAGCGAACCTCCCAGAATCTTACTGGCAAGATGCGGCTACTTACATTATGAACAGAGTCTCTACCAAGTCAGTATTTGCCACACTCTATGAAGTACGTACATGTAAAAATCCTAACCTTATTCGTATACAACCTTAGAGGTACGTAGGATAAGTACATGCCTATTTCAGTAAATATGGGTAGTTTGGTACTAAAGGAAAGAAATGAATCTTTATTAGATACTCCAACCACTTAAAATGATATGTATTCATAAGAGAAAACTCATATGAAAGCATTACAGATTAGAGTCACGAGATGTGAACTTCTTAAAGAATGAATTTCCTAGTAAAAGTGAGATTGAAATGGAATTTAATTTCAATTTTACAAGTTGAACGATTCAAATGATGTTCCATATTCAAACACTTAACTAAAGGAAGATAGAAAGCTGGTTAAATACTCTATCACTAGTGAAAGTGACAAAACTATTGGAATAACTCATTTATCTATTCTCAATGGGAGCAAAGGGACTAACGAGTTAGTGCTCTCAAACAATCAACTCGCAGAAGCATCCATAAAGTTGTTTCTCATCATCGATTTGAGATTGGAAGGGAAGCTTTTATGCTTGCTTCACATGATAACAATGAGCCAAAGAACATGAATGAGGCTCTTAACTTATCTGCTAGAGATTTTTTGGATTAAAGCCATGCAAGAAGTGATTAAGTCAATAAAAGGTAACCATGTCTAGGACTTAGTTGATTTAACGCCTGGTCAGAAAGTTATTGAAAACAAATGAGTTCTCCTATCAAATATAAGGTAAACGACTTAATAGAAAGACATAAGACAAGTTTAGTAACAAAAGGATAAAGTCAACATGAAGATATAGACTAAGAAGAAACATTCTCCTTTGTGGTAAGGTTTGGTTTCATTGGCCTTATATTAGTTATCATTGCACACATGGACCTAGAATTACATCAGATGGATATAAAGACAACATTTGTGAATCGAGAATTGGAGGAAAAAATTTATGTGGAGCAAACAATGAATTTCATTTCAAAAGGTCAGGAGCTAAATGTAAATAAGCTCACGAGATTGATTTGTAACCTGAAACAATCCTTCAGACAATGGTATCTGTTATGCCCATTTTCTGGTTCGGCCTAAATGGGCCAGTGCATGACTCATTTAGCTTGAACAGAAGTAAGGGCCCAGAAAGCCCAAAGACGAGACCAGCAACTGCAAGCCCAGCCCGTGAGGTCGCCCAAATCGCGAGTCAGCAACAGTTCTCCAACATGACTTCCTGCCACTGCTTTCAGCTCGAGGAGCCCGCGAGGTCGCGAGCTCGCGTCCACCTCCAGGCCGCCTTCTCTTTCCTCCAGGGCGCACCCCCCTGTCTGACCCAAAGTTTTCCTCAGAAGGTACCGTGCATGGCAAGATGTCAGAGCTACCTAACTCCCATGATTTCCCGTCGGAAACTGCCTACACAATTACCCAGTAGCATTTAATGAAGTGAAGACCTCTGCAGGTATAATTAATGCAGACTTGTGCAGGGAGGAAATCATCATTACCTTTACAATTAATGCAGTATGGCAATGTCAGGATTAGTTGAAACTAGCCGTTGCCTATAACGTGTAGACTTTTCCTTTGTATTATTTTATTGTGAGCTCCCTTCCTCTATAAAAAGGGGAGACATTTTCACTGTACAAACAAGCTTAACACACTAGAGAACTGTCACTCTGCCGGAATTATTCCAGAGTGGCCGTGGACGTAGGTGCAGTCACCGAACCACGTAAAAACCCTTGTGTATCTTCTCTTTCTCTCTCTCTCTCTCCCTCTTTAATTGCTCACTAACCACCTTATTGAATCCGACCAATAACCAAGACCGACATTCCTTCACCTGAGTTAATCACCACCAACCTAGCATTTCATTAATAGCATCATTCACTGCCTTTCAACCAGTACAACCGATCCTAATTACCAAGTTCGCCGTCTGGGCCCCAGAATCTCTGGTTGACCGTTTCCGGACGTCAACAGTATCTTTGTTTCCATGAATGGTTGTGTCCTATGAATTTTAGATGACAGAAGAAGACCATTATATGTGTGTTAAGCGAGTAAAAGATAAGTTTAAAATACTATCTTTAATTGTAGACGATATTCTATTGGCCGAAAATAACAAGGAGTTCATGATAACAAAAAAAAAAAAAAAATGATTATCTCAACAATCAAGATGAAAGATGTAGGAGAACCTTCTTATATTTTAGGAGGTAAAATTGATAAAGATCATTCCAAGGAGAATTTTAGCTTTATCGGATATTAAAAAAAAAAAAAAAAATTTCTCAAATGATTTCATATGACTTATTATAATCCTATGGATACTCCCATCTCAAATGGTCAAACTCTTAGTCTTGAAACGTGTTTTAAGACTCCACAAGAGCATAAAATTCTCAAACGATTTCATATGACTGATTATAAGTTTATGGATACTCCCATCTCGAAGGGTCAAACTCTTAGTCTTAAAACGTGTTCTAAAACTCCACAAAAGCATAAAATAATGCAAGAAATTCCTTACTCTAGTGTTAACAGAAGTTTCATGTATACTATGATATATATGAGACTTGATATCTACTATACAGTTGAATTGGTAAGTAAATATCAATCCAATCCTATACAAAAATATTGGATTGCTATGAAATGAATATTAACATATCTTAAAAGGACGACTAATTACTCCATATGTTACCAAAGTGGCAACATGCATCTTGTTGGGTATATAGACGCTGATAGGATGGGTGATTTAGATGAGCGAAAATCTGTATCTGGTTATGCATTTTTGCTCAGCTAAGGTGTTATCTCTTGGAGTAGCAAAAAGCTATCATGCATTACATTATCCACCATGGAAGCTGTCTTTATAGCATGTTCAGTTGCAGTCCATAAAGCTATTTGACTTAAAAGATTTTTAGAAATCTAAATTCGAAGCTGATGTAAAGAAACCAGTTATTGTATACTGTGATAGTTAGACAGTAATTGCCTATATAAAAAATGAGAAGGATTAAATAGAACAAACAGGTCTCCCCTCTGGGACCATCTTTATTTAATATTTAATCATATTGTTATAATATTGAGAAAAGATATATCATGAGAAGAGGGAGCCAACAGGTTTCCTTTGTCAAAAATGCTAAAAGAATCTCCTATTAACAATATATGAGATGAGATTAAATGATGGTAGAGTTTTTCTTTCAATTTTTCTTAGGCAAATTTCTCACCTAAACTCTACTTTCAAGTTTCAAGTTTCAACTGCACACAAAAATTAAAGTGACCTCTTAATTTATTGTAATACTTTAATTGATTCCACGGTAATTCAATAAGTACAATCACTCTATGTAACAAGTGAATTATAATGTTTTCTTAAAGCTAACACAACAAGAATTACAAGTCCATCGGAATTATCAAAATCAAATACTAATTATAGAGTCTAAATATCCACTTCAAAAAATAGAAAGCAACAATTCTCACAATAGAAGAATAAAACTATTCATATAAGTTTTAAGATGCACTTAACATAAACAAATTGTAATTGACATATCACCTATTATTTAAATTCATGATTTATAAAATACTTATATATTTTTTATGTGCATTTTCTGGACTCACTAAATAGGCTGGTAAAAGCCTGTGAAGACCCAATTAAGTCAGCCCAAATGCAAAGGCCCATCAGACAAGACCCAGATTTCAACTCCAAGCCTAGCGAGCTCTACAGCTCGTCTCAGCAACCTTCTCAGCTCGCAGCAATGAGCTCGTTTTACAGCAAGATTGTAGCTCATTCCATAATTCATTATACGCATAGCTTGCCATTCGTTGATCAGCAAGACCCAGCTTGAGGACGCCATAGACAATAAACAGTTCGCCTAGTGGACAGTTAATGCAGAATCTTTCAGATATGGCAGTTACCTAATCTGATCATGATTCTCTCATCAGATATGGAAGTTAATTCAAATTCAAACTCAGTCAACATTATCTCGGATTTCATGGAGCAGTTTCCTGATTTTATTCTAACTGATTAGGAAGTGTAATTAATTCATGATTTTTTTCCTATTTTAATGCTTCCAAAGCTGTAACAACACTTCCCCTATAAATGGGGGAGAGGCGGGGGGGGGGGGGGGTTAAAAATCATTATAAAAGAGGACACATTTAATAGCATATTGTCACTCTGCAGAATTTTAAAGAGACAGCCGTGGACGTAGACGCACTCGCTGAACCACGTTAAAAATCATATGTTTTCTAGTCTCGTTTAGTTCTTTGCTGTATTATATTCTTGGTTTTCGTGCTTTCTCACATTGATTGCAGGTATTGGGCATTAAATTTTCATCACTGGATTTGAATGTCGACATTTTGACGCTAAAAGGAGGGTCCAAACTGTAATCTTTATCATCTCAGTTCATCGATTTCTGATAACATGGCAAGAACCAGACAAACTAGGTATGTAAGCTCACAGGCTGACCAGACAGAGAGCCAGCCCAATCACCATCAACATGATGTGCAACAGGTGGAAGGTGCACCAATGCATGCAGCAGGAAAGTCGTATGATCAGGTAGCTGGTGCTGCAGCAAACGCGGCTCCTTTGCCTCCTCATCAACCAGTTCCGATCACCCCAGTAGTTAATGGGCAACAGATGTGGTATCAAAGGTAAGAGGCGTTGGAGAATACGATCAGACAGCTCACAGAGGCCGTTAATCTGTTGGTGCAGGCACAGGTACAGAACGCACCTAGGGTTGAGGTCGAGGTTCTAAGGCACATGCCCCAGCAGCATGAAGCAATGCAGGTGCTCGAAAGGCCAGCAAGGGAAAACCCGCGACCTGCAGGCTCAGTTTGTTCTTCTAATGCGCGCTCTAGAGTTGGAGGCTACCCTATCCGCGAAGAAAAGGAAGTCGCACGCCCAGCGAGCTTGGTAGTAAGGCTGAATCAAGGTGAAAGCCGACAGGTAGAAATTGGGCATGATAGAGTCCGAGCTGCAGCTTGGTATGTGGATGAGGTGAATGGGTGACATGCAAGATCCCATCAGCCTAGGGGTTTATTTGAAGAGGACAAGAGGTATGATCCAAAGCATCCTTCCCCAAGTCGTAACCACAGGAGGAGATATGAGTTCCGAGATCCATAAGTAGAGGAGCTCCTCCAGAGGGTCCAATAGCTAAGAGCACGACCGGGGGCCCTAGAGCAACGCGAGCACTACGGGGAAAGGACTCCATTCACAAGGGAAACTGAGACGCAGCCTCTCCCTCCGAGGTTTAAAATGTCAAATATCCAGTAGTACAATGGGGACAGTAACCCCTACGACCATCTTGACGCTTTCAACGTTCAGATAGATCTACAGACAGATAATCCTATAGTGAAATTCCATGTATTCCCAACCACTTTGGGGGACATTCCAAGAACGTGGTTCAAAAATCTCCCAGCTCGCAGCGTGGATAGTTGGGAAGAGTGCCAACAGAAGTTCGTTGGTTAGTATAGGGCACTGAGAAGGAAGCTCGCTCCATCCTGCCACCTAGCTACTATCTTTCAGCGTCAAGGTGAGTCGTTAAAAGAATATATCACCAGGTTTACACACGAAGTCACCAGTGTTGAAAATCCATCAGACGAGAGTGTGCTGAGGGTGATCTCGGTTGGGTTGCGCAAAGATGGAAAACTATATGAGAGCATTTACAAGTCCCCAGTGAAGGATCTGGGAGTGTTCTACGAACGAGCTGCAAAGGAGATTAAGTGGGAAAAGACCTTCAACCCGAAGAAGCAGAATTAGAAGAATGAAGCGGGCAGTTCCAGCCAGCCAAAGAGAAGAGGTAATGGCAGGAACGAAGAAGGGAGAAACAGTGGCTCAAATAATCAAATCGCTAAGAGGGTGAGAAGAGAGCCAAGGAATGAGCGACCTCAATGTCAAGGTCGTTATGGAGGATATAGTATCCTGACGGATTCGTCGGACAGGATTTATGCAACTGAAAGGAACAGGGAAGATTTTGGAAAACCCAATCCTTTAAGGGCTCCTGTTCAACATAGGAATCGGAGCAAGTTTTGTGCCTATCATAATGAGGTCGGACACAATACTTCAGATTGTTAGGCGTTAAAAGACGCCATTGAAAACTTAATTAGGAGAGGTCGCTTGAAAGACTATGTGGCGAGACCTGCAGACTCGCGACCTTCACAAGAATGACCTCATCAGCAACAGCCAGTACAGCATCAACCCCAACGAGCTCCTAAGCTCGAGCATGAGCCTACGGTAAGGACAATTTTTACTATCCATGGTGACCGTCATATCGTAGGTGCTTCGAACAGATCGCATGAGAGATACGTCCGAGAGGCGAATCATACTTTTCAGGTAAGCGGCTCGGAGGGACCTACAAAAAGGGCCAAGACGGCCTCGGACGAGATTGTGTTCACTGATGAAGATGCTAGAGGTGTGATCTGGCCTCATAATGATGCACTGGTTATTCGAGCTAAGATCAGCAACATGGAGGTGCGACGTATCATGATCGACACTGGGAGCTCAGTGAATGTGATGTACATGAGCTATTTCGAACAGATGGGGCTAGGAGCAGAACAGTTGAGATCGTCCCCAAAGCCTCTTTACGGCTTCACTAGAGATGTTGTTGTTCCAGTGGGTCAGATCAAATTACCACTTACTCTCGAGGAAGCAGGTTGCCAAGCTACAGTGTTGGCAAATTTTCTGATAATTGATTGCCCATCAGTGTACAATGTGGTCCTGGGAAGACCTGCAATGAATGAGTTGGATGTCGTTACTTCAACCAGGACCCTAACAGTTAAATTTCCAACTTCTAATAATGTTGGATGTGTTCGGGGAAAGCAGTACTTAGCCTGGCGTTACTATAAAGACACTGTGAAAATGGGTGTGAGATGAAAGAAGGTGAACATGGTTTCGAGGGGCGAGCCACGAACTATGACCGAGAAAGGAGTTAGTCACGACTTAGACCCTCGCGAGGTAGATGCAGACCGAGCTACTAGGCTAGTGGAGGAGTTAGAAGATGTACAAGTCAACGAGGCAGATCCAGAAAGGTGTCTGAAGTTGGGAAGAGGATTAGCTCCAGCACTGAGAACCCAGCTTGTTGACTTTCTGAAGGTGAACTTGGATGTGTTTGCGTGGAATCACGAGGACATGGTGGGGATGGATCCCAAGGTGATGTCACACAGGTTGAATATTGATCCTCACTACAAACCAGTTCGCTAGAAAAGAAGAGCAATGACAGGGGAGCGCTATTTTGCATTGAAAGAAAAGGTAGATAAGTTGTTGGCGAACAAATTTATTCGAGTAGCTTACTACCCAACCTCCGTCGCCAACTCGGTTTTAGTAAAGAAGAAGAATGGAAAGTGGAGGACTTGCATCGACTTCACTGATCTGAACAAGGCATGCCCCAGCTCGTGGATGCTACTGCTGGCCACGAGCTCCTGAGTTTTATGGATGCATACTCGGGTTATAATCAGATCCCGATGAACCCCGAGGATGAAGAGCATACCTCATTCATGACTGATTGCAGTTTGTATTACTACAAGGTGATGCCCTTCGGGTTGAAAAATGCAGGAGCGACCTATCAACGCTTGGTAAACATGATGTTTGAGGAGCAAATTGGAAAGACCATGGAGGTCTATGTTGATGATATGCTGGTAAAATCCAAGCAGGTGGGTGACCATGTGCGCGACCTAGGGGAGATGTTTCAGATTCTAAGGAGCTATCAGATGAAGTTGAATCCGCTCAAGTGCGCGTTTGAAGTAGCTTCTGAAAGTTTCTAGGCTTCATGGTGAACAGTAGAGGTATTAAAGCTAACCTTGAGAAGATTAAGACATTGATTGATATGAGGTCACCTACTAGGGTGAAGGATGTGCAGAGCCTTAATGGTCAGGTCGCGGCACTAAGCAGGTTCATCTTGAAAGCTACAGATAAATGCATCCCATTTTTTGATATTTTAAAGAATGCAAAAAGTTTCGAATAGACCGAGCAGTGTGAAGTAGCCTTCTAGTAGCTAAAAGAATATATGGGGCGAGCTCCACTCCTTTCTAAGCCCAAAGAAGGAGAAAAGTTGATTATGTACCTGGGAGTGTCTCAATAAGCTTTAAGTGCTGTATTGGTGAGAGAAGAAGAAAAGACGCAGCTTCCAGTATATTATGTAAGTAAAAGGCTGCAAGATTTTGAAACCAGGTATTCGCAGATGAAGAAGCTCCCTTACTGCCTAGTGGTCGCATCAAGGAAGCTGCGGCCTTACTTTCAAACTCATACAATCGAAGTCCTCACCCAATATCCATTGAAGCAAGTTCTACAAAAAGCGGACACCTCAGGTCGATTGTTGAAATGGGCAGTGGAGCTCGCACAGTTCGATATCCAGTTCAAGCCGAGGATGGCTATTAAAGCTCAAGCTCTAGCAGACTTCATTACAGAGTTTACAAGACCTGTGGATGATGAAGCTGAATCTTCTGAAGGTCCAACTTGGAAGTTTTATGTTGATGGATCATCTAGCGAGCAGAGGGCTGGAACTGGGATTCTACTGATTAGTCCTAAAGGCCACAAGATCCTTTGTGCTTTAAGGTTTGGTTTCTAGACTACAAACAATGAAGCTAAGTATGAAGCGTTGCTCGCAAGTCTGCGTCTAGCTAAAGAGATGCGAGCTGAACGACTAAGGGTTTTCAATGACTCGCAGCTCGTGGTTTGCCACATTCTGGGGGAGTACCAGACCAAAGGACCAAAAATGGCATTGTACCTCCAGAAAGTTCATAAATGTTGGGTTCATTTCAGAAGTATGAAGTGAAGCAGATTCCGCGAGCTCAGAACGCACATGTAGATGCTTTAGCTCGCTTGGCAACCACTCGAGATGCCGATTTTCTTGAGGCGATCCCAGTGGAGTTCCTATCAGCTCCGAGTACTAAAGAGAAGAATTTGACGATGGCCATAACCGTGCAGCCCAATTGCTGGATAGGTCCGATTCTAAAATATCTGCAAGAGGGGAAGCTACCAAATGATAAGTTGGAAGCGCGGCGATTGCGAGCTAGAGCAGCCAGGTACTGCATCTACGATGACGTACTGTATAAAAAAGGGTTTTTAGCTCCACTTTTGAGATGCATTAATGGCCAAGACTGTGAGGCAGTGATGAGGCAAATACATGAAGGCCATTGTGGGAACCACGCTGGGGGGCTTTCTTTAGCTCAAAAGGCACTTCGTCAGGGTTTTTATTGGCTCACCATGAAGCAGGATGCTATCAATATGGTGAAGAAGTGTGATAAGTGTCAGAGGTTTGCCCAGGTTCCACGAGCTCCACCAACTTACCTCCAACAGATGGTGAGTCCGTGACCCTTTGCAATTTGGGGGATGGATTTGATCAGGCCTTTGCTAACAGCCCGTGGAAGATGTAAGCATGTCGTGGTCGCTGTTGATTATTTCATTAAGTGGGCAGAAGCAAAAGAGTTGGCAGAAATCTCCACAGCGAAGATTGAGAAGTTCGTGTGGAGTAATATCATTTGCAGATTTGGGGTTCCGCAGCAGATTGTGACAGATAATGGAACCTAGTTTAGCAGCGACCAGTTTCTCAAGTTCTGCAACGATCTGAAGATAGTCAAGAGCTTCTCAACAGTGGACCATCCACAAGCCAAGAGCCAAGTTGAAGCTGTGAATAAAATTATAAAGCAGACCTTGAAAATGAAACTGGAAGCAAAGAAAGGAGCTTGGGTGGACGAGCTTCAGAAGGTGTTATGGGCCTACAGAACCATAGCTCGCAGCACCACAGGCGAAACGCCCTTTTTTATGGTGTATAGATCCAAGGCTATGATCCCAGCAGAGTTAGAAGTCACCTCGCAACGAAGAGTAACCTTCAATCCAAACGACAATGAGCAGTTACTTGCTGCAAACCTTGATTTACTTGAAGAAATAAGGGAAATAGCCAGGTTAAGGGTAGCTGTTTATCAACAAAGAATCGCGAGGTATTATAACAGGAATGCTCGAATTCACAGCTTCAACGTGGGAAACTTGGTACTACGCCTCATTCTACCTGGAGCTCGCAAACCTAGTAATGGATCCTTGGCCCCAAATTGGGAAGGACCATATATCATCAAAGCAAACTTGGGAAATGGAGCTTATCACTAACCAACATGAATGGAGCTGAGGTTCCTCGAGCTTGGAATGCCGAGCATCTCCGTCCATATTATCGATAACCTCTTTGTCATGTAATTCAATCTTATTATAGCAAATGAAAGCTCCAGCTCCCTCATGATGAAATTCAAATTAAGTTACAAAGTCAACGGGCTTCGTGCTGATTAGCTCGCTGCTCGCTAAAAATAAAAGAACCTAAAAAGCAGGCGAGGTTATGTACCCCTACATAGCTCGCTAAAAATAAAAGAACCTAAAAAGCAGGCGAGGTTACGTACCCCTACATAGCTCGCTAAAATGAAAAGAGCCTAAAAAGCAAGTGTGGTTAAGTACCCCTGCATAGCTCGCTAAAAATAAAAGAGCCTAAAAAGCAGGCGAGGTTACGTACCCCTACAAAGCTCGCTAAAATGAAAAGAGCCTAAAAAGCAAGTGTGGTTAAGTACCCCTGCATAGCTCGATTTAAATAAAAGAGCCTAAAAAATAGGTGTGGTTAAGTACCCCTCCATAGCTCACTTTAAATAAAAGAGCCTAAAAAGCACATGTGGTTAAGTACCCCTGCATAGCTCACTTTAATGAAAAGAGCCTAAAAAGTAGGTGTGATTAAGTACCCCTACATAACTCGCTAAAATTAAAAGAGTCTAAAAAGCAGGTGTGGTTAAGTACCCTTGCATAGCTCGCTTTAATTAAAAGAGCCTAAAAAACAGGTGTGGCTAAGTGCCCCTGCATAGCTCGCTAAAATTAAAAGAGTCTAAAAAGCAGGTGTGGTTAAGTACCTCTACATAGCTCGCTTTAATTAAAAGAGCCTAAAAAGCAGGTGTGGCTAAGTGCCCCTGCATAGCTCGCTAAAATGAAAAGAGTCTAAAAAACAGGCGAGGTTATAAACCCCTGCACAGCTCATCAACCTGTATAGCTCATCAACAATTCAACATGATGGATAAGGTTTCGACCTATTTCAACAGTTTACTGACTGAAGAATTAAGTAATTACTTGAGTTATTACATCTGATTACGGGCAAGTTTATGTCATGCTGATTAGCTCGTATAAAGTTTCATGTCTTGTAAACTGGAAAATATAAGATACATTACAAGAAACACAATAACTCAAGCACATTCAATACGGAAGAAATAATGAAAGAAATTTTATTAAGTCTAAAAGTTCTTTACAAATTGAGATTGAGAGAAAACAAATACAAAAGGTAAGCTGCTAGCTTTGAGCTGGAGGATCTGGGCCTAAGAGGGAGTCTTCACGGGGAGAAGAAGACGCGCTAGGAAGCTCAAGGTCGCCAGCGGGCTCAGTTTAAGAGGTCGCACCAGGGGCCTCCATTGCTGAAGGGACTGCATCAGCTAAAGACGAGGCAGCCTTTACTTTGAACTTTTCTACAGCTTCAAGTCCCACATCCCCAAAGATAGAAAAATTCATCTCCAGTTGGGACATCCACAATGTATAAAGAAAGTTGAGGCCTGTTTTTTCCTCAGCCTCATCCTTTGCCTCAGCAACCTGCACCTCCATTTCCTGAATAGATTTTTCTCTGAAGACCATCAGTTCTTCGAAGGCATCACTTGCATGGCGATTGACGACCTCGGCTTCTTGCTTCATAGCTTCTATTTGTTATTCTGCAGCGTCAGCTCGCTGAATCACATCCCCCACTTACTGCCTAAGTACCTCAGCTTAGTGTTCAGCCTCTTCAGCCCGCTTTTCGACAGCCTCAGCTCGTTGCACTGCAGCACTAACTTATTGCTCGAGCACTTCGATTTGTTTTTCTGTAATTTCAACTCATTGCTCGACTTCCTCAGTCCATTGTGCCACAACCTGTGCTCCCTCAGCCTGTTTATCGGCCAGTTCGGCCCGCTGCTCAGACTGTTTCAGCTCTTCCCTCACTTTGTTTAGCTCATCCCTTAACTTGTCGTACTCATCTTCGCGATTACGAAGCAAGCCAGTGAGGTGCGACCTGGTGGCCTCATAATCATTTTCCATTTTCAGCAGAGCTTCCTTAACGGTCTGTCTAGCATTAGTCGCTGTAGCTATCTATGCCTCATGGCCCTCTATGGCTCTCTCAGCCAAGTGCGCTATCTCTTCATTAGCCTCCTCCAACTCGTTCTCCAACCTTATTATTCGATCTTCAGTGAGTTTGGTCAACCTCTTCCTCTTTATTGATGCAAGGGCGGCCTGAAAATGCTATAAGTTAATATTTGATAAAGTAGAGAAACCAGGAGATAAAACAACTTACCAGTATGGCATGACGAGCAGCGTACTTGTCCAGATCCGTGCCCTTAAGGGACCTGTTCTCTAAAGCCATTGCATGAGTCAACATAATTGTTGGCCAGTTATCAAGGAAGGAAGTTAAATATCTCCCCCCAAGTCCAACTTCGATATCTGGCTTTGTTGGCGATGAAGTCCTTTCAGCCTCCGGGGCATCAATCTCTTCACTCCAGTAGACATGGTGTCATGTAAAAAAGGTACGCCTAGACCAATTCTTTGTTGTTCTCTTACTGGTGCCAGTTTGGGTGCCTGGGGAGCAACCTCAGACGGAGCATCTCCTTCTCCATGTGGCAAGCTGCGAACTGGAACCAGCGGAAGATCTGTTACTATTTCCAAGGGCAGTACCTCGCTACGAGCAGCGACCGAGGGGGCTTGTACTTTAGCAGGTCGCTTAGAATGTTTTGAAGGAGCAGCTGGAGAGGAGGTTTCAGCTGGTCGCTTTGCTGGAGTTGAGAAGGGGTTGGAGTTTTAGTAGGACTCTCGGGAGAGAACTCCAGAAGAGCAAGTTTCCTCCTCTTGATTGGAGCTCGCCCAGGGGAGGTAACAAACACTAGAGGAACCGCAGATTGAAATTCGCCAATTGGCGAGTTGCGAGCTGGAGCTGGAATCGCTTCAGAAGTTGGTGCTGTTGGAATAAAGGCAGGTTGATCAGAAGGGAACTCCAGAAGAGTAAGTTTTTTCTTTTTGGTTGGAGCTCGCCCAGTGGAAGAAACAGGAGCTGGAAAAGCGGTTATTCAAGATACACCCGCTTGTGGAGCGCGAGTTGAAACTGGTACCGCCTTAGCAAATGCTGGAACTGTTGGAGCCTTTGGAATAGTTGGGCGATTTGGAGAGGGGGATGAATCTATTTGTACAATAGAGGCTATGCGAGCTGGAGCCGTTTTTGCCTACGCTGGGGCAGGAGCTGGAGAAGTTTCTACCTGCGAGGTAAGGGCAAGAACTTCGAGGACGGAAGGAAGCTCGCACTTCCCAATGCTTGATATGTCATTCTCGATATCAATTAATGGAGAATCATCAAAAGGAGCGAGGCCATGAGCCTGAAGAAGAGCATTATCAAACTTGCTGCTAATGCTGGCTTCGCTCGAGTTCGCGAGCACGTCGAGAGCCCTTTTCTCCTCGCTACTGAGAGGAGACTTGTCCATTTTCAGTTCTGCAAAGCAAATCGTTAAAATAAAATAAAATAAAAAATAAAAAAATAATATAATAAAAATAAAATTTTGTTTAGCCCGCTAAAGATTCTCCTCTGCATACCTGATTCCAGAACGAAACTGAAGTTTTTAAGACCTGCAAGAGAAGGGCATGAGACGAGAAACCAGCTTGTCTTATATGCCCCGATGTTGGATTTGCCCTTAGCACTACCTTGGGGCAAGAGTTCCTTATATTCCGACGAACGAGCTGCTAAATAATAGATGCCATCTAGTTTTTCCCTCTTTTTGGTGCTCAAAGCTTTGATACTGTAAAAATTTTGGATTATTCTTGGAGTTGAAGGACGAAAGCCGTTTTTTAGGAAGGTCAGAGCTAACAAGGTCAGCTGCGCGTATGAGTTCGGTGTTAACTGGAACGGCGCGAGCTTGACAGTGTTTAAGAACTTGATTAAATAAGAAGGAACTAGGAATCTCAGCCCGTGTTCCAGATGCTGGGTACTGACAGCGATGTACCCCTATGGAGGGCAACTTGCATGTTTTTTCGAAGTGGAGGACATCGCGCGATAGCCCATAGGGATATTGAATTGAAGAGCAATCCCCTCCAATTCGGAGACCTCTATAGTGGACTAATAGTGAGCGAGCGTTTCACAAACACTTTTTCTCTTTTCAGCTCGCTTTTGAGTTTTTGCTTGCTCTCCTCCTTCAGTTGTTTCACTGACTTTGCGAGTTCCACTTGAAGACATCTGAACAAAGGAAGCACAATCAGGTCGCGGCGACCAAATTATTAAAATGTTAAAAAATTTTAAGTTTCCTATTTTGCAGATCATTTATACAATGGGGGGCTCAATCTATGAAGAAACAATCTGCGAGCTAGCAGTCTACAAGTGCCTAATCCAATAGTTAGCATGCATAATAGGCCACAAACAATAATCAGGTCGTAAATAAACATGCTACAGGATCAAATCAACAGAAGTTGAAAAGTCGTGTTCAACAAGAAACCCAGAACAGTAAAGATTCAACAACAACAATATGATATATTCAAACAATTCAGATACAGCAATGGCGAAATGCAAACACAATACAACCTCAACTCAACAAAATAAACTAAAAAACTGAAAGTTTGAAGTAGGAAGTCAAAAGCTTACCATGAATCTCTGATGTAATGGTGAAAAACGGCGATTGGAAGTGAATCAGTGAGATAAATAGCAACAAAAAGCTTAGTGGCCTCGAGAGAAAATAACAGATGAAAAAACAAAACGAAAGGGCTCTACTAGTTTATATAGGTGAACGAGCTCGAGCCCTAGCCGTCAGATCTGTGTGCTATGTAACCGCCATCAATCCAATGGTGCAGCGCGAGGTACGACTTTCTAATCATGTAGCCGTCAGTTGAAAGACGTGTGCATTAAATGCGCGTGCAAGGGACGTGCCAGCGTCGATTCAGTTACCTTCTGCATGACCGTCACGTGTCAAAGCCGATGTGATAGAATTTGAAAGAGCGCGAAAGCAGTTATTCAAATTGGCGTACCAAGGAAGCCAGCTTTCACCAGCGAGCTCGAGCTCCTAATTTGCAGAACGAACTGAGAGTTGGAGGGCTGATGTTATGTGTATTTTTCTGGACTTACTAAATGGACTGGTAAAAGCCTGTGAAGACCCAATCAAGTCAGTCCAAATACAAAGACCCATCAGACAAGGCCCAGATTTCAACTCCAAGCCTAGCGAGCTCTACAGCTCGTCCCAACAACCTTTTTAGCTCGCAGCAATGAGCTCGTTTTACAGCAAAATTGTAACTCGTTCCACAATTCACTATATGCATAGCTCGCCATTCGTTGATCAGCGAGACCCAACTCGAGGTCGTCATAGTAAACAGTTCGCTCAGTGGACAGTTAATGCAGAATCTTCCAGATATAGCAGTTATCTAATCTGATCGTGATTCTCTCACCAGATATGGAAGTTAATTCAAATTCAATCTCAGTCAACATTATCTCGAATTTCATGGAGCAGTTTCTTGATTTTATTCTAACTGATTAGGAAGTGTAATTAATTCATGATTCTCTTCCTATTTTAATGCTTCCAAATCTGCAACAACACTTCCCCTATAAATAGGGATTAAAAATCATTGTAAAAGATGACACATTTAATAGCATACTGTCACTCTGCAGTATTTTAGAGAGACAGCCGTGGACGTAGGCGCACTCACTGAACCACGTTAAAAACCCTATGTTTTCTGGTCTTGTTTAGTTCTTTGCTGTGATATATTCTTGGTTTTCGTGTTTTCTCATATTGATTGCAGGTATTGGGTATTGAATTCTCGTCGACTGGATTTCAACGTCGACAATATTCAACTACTTTAATATAATTTTAGTTCAATAAGTTATATAATCTAATACTATTCTTTGTAAAAGTTGTTGGAAATTTGGTAGATTATTACATATCAACGAATATTGAACTTGCTGGAAATTTCGCTGAATGTTGAACATACTGGAAATTTCATTGATTGTTACTTTTCACTAATTATTAAACATGATCGATTATTTACTATAGGTCCCAATCTAGTCAACTAAAGATAACATTATGAATTTATGATTGCTTTGGCTTTTCTAACCTTTTCCCTTTCAAAAATTTCATCTATTTTCCTTTTTTGGTGAAAAAAATCGAGAGAACAAAGAACCCATTCAAAGGTTTTTTTTTTTTTTTTTCCTTTTGGTATATAGCATTTGTGCACCCTTGTTTGTTTACTAATTCTAACATTATATTAATAACTTGAGTTACATTTTTGCATATAAAATGGTATTTAGACAAAAATATCTCAAAAAATTGTGTTTGTACCAACAAATCCCTCCGTCTTTCAAGAGCTAGAAACCCAAAAACCAGTGGAGAAAGGAAAAAAAAATAAAAATAAAGTAAAAGAAAAGAGAGAGAATAAATGTGAAAATTAGGTCTAACAAATTCATCTTCCCTAAAGATACTATACCTAAGCACAAAAAATGCTACAAGAAAAGAGAAAAATAAAAAAAATAATAAAAAAGAGAGATAATCCCAAAATATCACCTAACTTTTGACACATTATCTATTTTCTCCTATGTAGTTTTATTTTTATCCAAAATACCTTATGAATTTAAAATAAACACTTAAAACACCCTTTAAAAGTGTATGAAAGAACAATAATACCATTGACAATAATAGATTCTATTAGGTGAACATGATTGACCGTTTGACTCCAGGGACAAAAAAGGAAATGCGATGAAAAATTAATGGGAAATTCTTTAAAAAAAAAGGACTTGATTTTTGACAAATTATCAATTTTTCCCCATATCGTTTCATTTTTATTCAAAATCGCCCCTACCCTCAAATTTTTAACAAAAATGTTAGAAAAAGTTAAAATTCTGAATTTACCTTTAGTTTAAATAATATTAAAATAAAAAATCAAAAAATAAAAATAAATCATATTAAATATAAAAACATAAAAATATAAAAATATAAAATATAAAAATATATTTTTTTCAAAAAAATAAAACAAATCAACTTTAAAAAACCATTTAAAAAAAAAATATTCTGTTTGATCTATAAGAATACAAAGAACAAACATAAAAAACCCTAAACCATCAATCTCGCACGGACTGAAGATTTGAAACCATCATCTTCAAATTGAACCATCATCATTAATCTCCCACATATTAAACCACCATCATCAATTTCCTTTAAATGAAATTATGTTATTTTTTATATTTAATATTATTTATTTTGATTTTTTAGTTAATGTTATTTCAATTAATTTTTCATCGCATTTTCCTTTTTGTCCTTGGATTCAAATGGTCAATCATGTGCATCTAACGAAATTTATTACCATCAGAGGTATTATTATCATTTCATGTCTCCAAGGGTATTTTGGGTGTTTACTTTAAAATTAGGTAGTATTGTGGATAAAAACGAAACTACATGAGAGAAAATGAATAATGTGTCAAGGTCAGGAGGTTTTTTTGGGATTATCCCTTTTTATTTTAATATTATTTAAACTAAGGATAAATTCAATATTTTAACTTTTTCTAACATTTTTGTTAAAAATTAATAATATGGGAGATTTTTGATAAAAAGGAAACCACATGTAAAAAAATAGATAATCTATCAAGAGTCAAACGGTTTTTTAATATTCCACACTACACCATCCCCACCCAACCAATAAAAGAGAAAAAAGAAAAAAAAAAAAAAAAAAAAAAACCCTTAAAATCTGAAATACGAAAAGAATGAAGATTGATAGCTATGTATTTCCTTAATATTTATCAACCAAAGCCATTTGGCTTTGCTAGCAACACAATGACTTTCTTTGGTTGAGAGGTAACATTTATTTTTTATTTTTTAATTTTTTTTTTATCTTGAAATGTTCGTTTTATCTTCTTGTTGCAATTATTATTATTATTATTATTTTTTGAAATCAAGTTTTCTTTTTGTTGTTCTTCTTACTTGCCCTTTTTTTATTTATTAAATTCAAACAATCTTAAAATTAAATAATAAAATAAAATTAATAAAAAGTACATAAATCAAATTCATAGAATTTCACAAAATCTTAAATCTAATCACAAATAAAGTTCTTTCAATGAAAATGACATTTAACAAAAAATTGTGACCAATGAGGTAAAGAAAAAGAAAAATGAGAAAAGTGAGAGAAAATGAGTGACGAATACATTTTGATATACCAATGATAATCTTGATAGTTCGCATATCTAGGACCTATTGAAACTTAAAATATTATTTTGGTAACACGAAAACAAAAAAGCGAGGGTATAATCCTACTAATTTCACAAGTTTAAATTACCGGAAATTGATGGGTGATGCTATTTCTATCTAAGAAAAGAAACAATTTCCAAAACCTATTTATTCAATACACATCCATTAAATTTATAATTAAAAATTTTAAGTTTTACACCTTATATAATACCGATACCATCCTTAACTATTTAATCAATTTATATACTATCATATTTTTTCACCCATTAAAATAATTCTAACATCCATATCAAAAAATAATAATTATAAATCCCTTTATTTGAAAGAATAACAATAATAATTCTAACATCCATTAACAAATATCAAAACTGGCAGTTCGTTTTCCTTAAGAATACACAACACAAATGATTAGTCAAAAGATTCGAAACCGACAACATGATAACGTCATAGCATTGAAAACATCAAGTACTTTATGTAAAACAAAATATAACTCTGAGTTTTAACGATATTTAATAAAAACAAAAAACAAAGTAATTTATGCTTGCAACACGTGCACAACCATGGTCACGCTAGCAAATTTCAGATTTATAAGCTTCTTCTTTCATGCCACAAATGTCAATCAAACAAATGGAGCAAAAAGAAACAAAGTAACTGTTACAATTTACAGCAAGAAAAATGTACAAAGCAGCCAAGGTGCGTTTCTCAATGTGAGGAAGGAGACCTACCGCGTCTTGCTCAGGTTCCATTTGCTCCTTGTGATAAAGCATGCCATCACTGCCAAAGCAAGTTGCATTGACAAGTCTCAAGTCATTGACAGTGACAGGTCTCTTGGTGGAAAAACTAGTTTTAATTAATAAAGATGAGTTCTTAAGTCTTTCTGTTTTATTATCTATTAATTATATATAAAAGGGGAAAGATGGTTGATGAACACTGATAGAATTTCGCACCTCTAAAATTTGTTTGAAACTAAAATGATTATGAGTATCGTGATGAATACTGAAAGTGGTGATGAGATGAGACTTAATATATTATAATTGGTTGAAAATAATTATGACCGAGAGTATGATGATGAATGGTGATTAGATGAAATTTAATATATTGTAACCGGATATTTTTTGAAGTTCAATAAAAATAATGCAATCTTAGAAAGTAAGGTGATATGATATCTATATCCACCCAGTTAAATTTGGTATGGAATGGGGTACAATTCATATAGTCTATCATAATTGATAATTAAAATGATGCTTTCATACTAATTTGATGCTATATTGAACTGTTATTTTATATTAAATTGATGTTTTATATCATTTTAGTGCTATATTGAAGTTGCTCTAATAGATTGGCAAGAAAGAGGACAATAATTGATAGCATGGGATAGGAAAAGTAAACTATAGAAAGAAAACATCGATGTTTATATATGAAAAGAAAGTGATTTCATTTAATTTTAATGGGTCGCATGGAGTGGGAGACAGTGGCCTGTCATCATTGGTGAGAGGGAGCATAATAAGTCACCCCTATTTACCATTGATTGTGAATCCATTTCAATTATTGGTTGTAGGGGTGATGTGGTCATATGGGTCTCGCACGCAAGCAATGATGTATCTACCTTGCAGCTGGTTGTTAAAAAAAAAAGGTCGTTTATTTTATTTACTTCAAAAGAAAAATGTCTTTTTATTTTTTATTTACAAAAAAGTCATTTGAATACTACATAATTCTACTAGAATTTGGGAGTAGAGAGTAATTGTTTAGGCAGCACTAGAGCCATCCTAAATTAAATTGCATGTGCATGGAGTCAATATATCTGGAAAAATTAACAAAGAAAATCTTATTTTTAATTTCTACAAGCATGTTTTCTATAATTTTGTACGTATTCTTTCAAGGACAGAAAACACAGAAAACCTCATTTTTGCTTGGATTTTTTTTAAGAAAAAATAATTATTTGTGTTAAGGATCCATAATATTTTCAATTAATGATGTGCTAAACTGTGAGGTATTAAATAAAATTTTAAGTATATAAAGCTCTTTTTAGAACTTTTGGTTGGGCTCTTGCTATGTTACTAGTATAGCAACTTTATCAACTTCATCAAATTGATGATATTAAGGTAGTGCTAACGTGGCACAGGTTAACACCTAAAAAATTAGAAGGAAGTTCACAAGCAACAAATTAATATATTCATTTACATTAAAATTTTTATAAAATAATGAACATCCGGCGTCCTAGTGTGGATAAATAAACTAGAAGTGCTATATATATATATGTATATAAACTAGTAAGAGATAATCATGACCAGTTGGAGTCCTATCAAAAAGCAAATGTTAGATAAAAAATTATTGGTCAAACGTCGAAATAATGGAAATTTTGAAAGATAAAAAAGGTGCGTGTAGAAAAAAACGAAAATTTTGAAAGAGATAAAAGGTACGTGTAGAAAAAAAAATCAGAACTTTACATATAACGTTGAAAGAGAAAAGGTGCGTGTGAAAGTGGTGTTAAATAAAGAAGCTCATGTACAAACAAACTAACTGTATGGAATAAATTAGCGAAAGAAAATCATGAACATCGGGAGTCCTATAAAAAAGCAAATGTAGGTAAAAAATTATTAGTGAAACGTGGAAATAACAAAAATTTTGAAAGAGACAAAAGATGCGTGTAGAAAAAAATCGGAACTTTTGATGGTGAAATGTCTAGGTCTCTCTGTCTAACTTGATGGAGAAGTGACAATCAAGGAATGAAGGAAATTTATTGAAAATTTAATCCAAAGAAAATCCCGAAAACCGTCTTACTTTTAATAGATAATTTATTTTTTTATATATGATTTTAGTTTTACCTAAAATTTCTCCTATTATCAATATTTTAATAAAAATATTAAAAAAATTAAAATATCAAATTTATTCTTAATTTAAATAATATTAAAATAAAAGGGATAAGTCCAAAAACCCATTGACTTTTGATAAATTATTTATTTTTCTTCATACAGTTTCGTTTTTATTCAAAATACCACTTAACTTTAAAATAAACACCAAAAATACCCTTGAAGAGGTATGAAAAGACTATACTCTTGATGGTAACAGATTCTGCTATGTGATATAATTGACTGTTTGACTCCAAAGATAAAATGGGAAATATGATAAAAAATTAATTGAAATAATATTAATTAAAAAATCAAAAATCAATTTAAATAATATTAAATATAAAAAACACATAATTTCATTTAAAGAAAATTGATGGTGGTGGTTCAATATGTGAGAGATTGATGATAGTGGTTTAATTTGAAGGTGATGGTTCCAGATCTTCAATCTACGAAAAATTGATGGTGATTGATGGTTTAGGTTTTTGTGTTTGTTCTCTGGATTCTTCTAGATCAAACAAAATAATTTTTTTTAATAAAAAAGTTGCATTTTTTAAGATTAATTTGTTTTATTTTTTAAAAAATATATATTTTTATATTATTTATTTTGATTTTTGATTTTTTGTATTTAATATTATTATTTTATTTTTTTGATTTTGATATTATTTAAATGAAAGGTAAATTCAATATTTTAATTTTTTTCTAACGTTTTTGTTAAAAAATTGATCATTCGGCATTTGGGGGGGAGGGTGTGGAAATAATTTGTTAAAAATTAAGTGGTTTTTTTTTTTTAAGGATTTTCTCATTAATTTTTCATCACATTTCCCTTTTTGTCTTTGGAGTCAAATGGTAAACTATGTTCATTTAATAGAATCTGTTACCATAAAAATATTATTATCCTTTCATAAGCTTCTAGGGGATATTTTGAGTGTTTATTTTAAAGGCAAACAATATTTTGTATAAATACGAAATTATATGAGAGAAAATAGATAATGTATAAAAAATTAGATAGTTTTTTGGGTTATCCCAATTATATATCACCAAGGATTATTAGGTATTGACATTAGTGAGGTCTCTTTCCTGTTCAAAGTCTATGATCACATTAAACATCATAAGATTGAAAAGTATGGTGTGCATTTAATTTGTGCCAAACATCTTTAAAGAATTGGATGGAATTGAGCAACTGATGAAGGTCTATAATAACTGTGTACATGAAGATGAATCATGTCCCAAAAGATTGAAATGGTCATATATATATATGTATGTATTTTTGGGAGCATCCAATTGATGAGGGTATGTAAGGTTAATGTTTTCATATTTGTGTATTACCCATGTTACAAGTAAAAATGTCATAAGAAGGTCAGCTACAACTTTAGGTGAACCCCCCTCTTCGTACGACTATCGGTCTCGATTGACTACCACAACTAAAACTATAAAATAAGTGAAAATCTTCATTAAAACCTTTGGAGGTTGATTTTGAAAACACTCTTCGATGCTCAAGTCAGTTTACCTCTAAAAAAAATATGTTCATCTCATTAAAAACTGTTGGTAAATCCCTCACAATTCATAATGAACTAAAAAATTACCTTTTATAAATAGACGAGGTCTACTTTCTAGGTGTCACTACGTATACAAGGGTGCTTACACTACAAGAAATTCAGGCTACAACAACGTTCAAAAGGCAACATGGATCAAGTTCATGTTGCCATAAGTCATCTACAACAATGTGTAAAGGCTGGACGTTGTGAAAGAGATCTATAACAACGTGCAAGCCCATGTTACTTAAAGTAAAGGATATATAGCAACATGCAAAACCATGCACGTTGCTAAAAATCCAACTTTTGGCAACGTATAGCCCTGAACGTTGCCAAAACCCAACTTTTAGCAATGTGCAAGGCTGTACGTTGCCAAAAACCCATCTTTTAGCAACATTTAAGGCTACACGTTGCTAAAAATCCATCTTTTAGAGTCATGCACGTTGCTAAAACTTGAAATTTTAAATTGATATAAATAAATTTAATTTTGAAATTTATTTTATTTAATGTCATAATGACTAATTACATACCACTTCAAACATAAAAAGGCCATTATTATTTGACTTAAATACAAATTACATATCTAAGGTATGCCTTAATTAAAACAAACAGAGCTAACTTTTCAATTTACTTACATTTAACACTACATTATTACAGTAATAATAATCGAATATAAAGGAAATGGTTGAATTATCTAGTTTACTGAAATTACACTGTGGCACATTTATAAATTGTTGAGTATTGATTTTGTTAGGTTGTGAGAAACCCCAACTTTGAAAATAATAATAATAAAAAAATTGTTTATGATTTTATAAAGGGAAAAAAAAAAAGAATTTGTTTATGATTTCAAGATTAAGTTTCTTTCTATGAGACAAAATGCTATTTATAGTTGTCAAATTGAAGATGAATTTGATAATTTATATCCTTGATAGTTATTTTTTGTTTCATATTGACTATAAGATAAACTTAAAAAACTTAAGTCACACACATGGACATGTCTATATATTATAAGTGTTATGTTATATAGTTTTGATTAGAAGATCGTAGATGAGTTTATTTGACAAACTCCACCATTCTAACTAGTTATTATTTCATTCGTCTTTCATATAAAGTACCTAGCCACTTGATCTCTAATCTTTTATCCTTACCATAATTTTTTCGTCGTCGTTATCGTTCATATTTTCATAGTCACATCTCACATAATGTCATTTCTAAAGCAACCTTCTCTGGAAATGGTTTTACAATCGCTCTCAATTACAAGGCATAACAATTACGTCATTTTTCATTTTATTTTTATTTGTTAGTTTGATCACTGGAACTGGTCAAGAGAACTACCGAGATCAAATGAGATAGAACATTTGTGGCATGATTTGAAAAGTAGTTTCCATATAAGAGAGATAAACCCACATAAAGGTAAAAGGATGACTCACAAAAGGTGGGAGAAGACAACCACTACAAGGCTATAATGTGTCAAATTCAATTTCACACATGAACTTGAGGGTGCTGCCAACCACTTTGGCAAAGCACCAATGAAAATGCAACACTTCCAATTAGGTTTGCTTGCTTCTAAAATTCGAACACATTTCTTTCTTTCTTACATCATATTTTATTCTTTCACTTAAAAGATTTTTTTTTATTATTTTAAGAGTAAATTACAATTTAGTTACCTAACTGAAATGTAATTACAAGAGGAGTAATTGTTTTAATGTTATTGCAATTTACCCCCTTACCGTTAGCAAGATTCTGTTACGTTTAACGGTGAATAATACCAAATCAGCAAAAAGATAAAATTACCCTTGATGATTGAAGTTGACCAGTTGACCAAATATAAAGCCCTCTCTCTTCCTCTCATCAGTCTCTCTCTTTTTTTCTTGTGCTTCTTCTTCTTCTTCTCTTCTTCTATTTCTTCTTCTTTTGCTATTCTTCTTCCTCGAACTAGATTTGGGTTCATACTCTTCTTCTTTTGCTTCTTCTTCTTCTTATTTTCTTCCACTTTTTCTTCTTCTACTATTCTTCGTCCTTGAACCCGATCTGGGTTTATTCGGATGAACCTAAATCAGATGAACTCTGAGTTCATCCATATGAACCCAAATCTGGGTTCATCATCGAGTAAACCCAGAATCTAGGTTGTCATGAACCTAGATTTCTGATTTGGGTTCTTCTGAACCCAGATCTGGGTTCACGAATGAACCTAGATATCTTATCTAGGTTCTCATAAACCCAGATTTTTGAGTTCATTCCCATAATTTTTTTTCAATTTTTCTTCTGATTATTTAAGTTGAACTGGTGATCTTCATTTTGTTGTTGACATTTCTCTACCATTCTCATTCCCTTAATAAATTTCTAATTTAATTCCTACTCATAAAATACCTCCAAATTTATTAAATTTCCTCAAAATTAAAAATACATCTCATAATATATGCATAAAATTCCAATTTAATCCAAACTTTTTCATACTAATTCTCAATTAAAGAACACTAATCCTATTAAAGTAAATCTTTGGTCATTTAAAGCAAGAAAGACTTTGTATTATTTTGTTTTGAGGTCTACAAAATTTGTAACCATATTCAATTACATTCCAACCAGTCAAGAACAATGACAATTCAATTAAATTGCATTAATTTAAATTTAGGTTGGTGATTATTTTATTTATCAGCATTATCCTTTTATTTTATTTTTATTTTTTTATGACTGGGATAAGCTTAGATGTAACGGTTTGTCCCTTCTCTCTTGGGCTTGGGCTGGTCAGGCTGGGGTTGGCCCTCGAGCAACTAGGACCCGACCATCTGGTAGGTATTGTCCCCTGCCCTTTAGGGGTTTTCTACGCCTCCCACACCTCTTGAACCCATGACCAAAGCTTATAGTCAAGTGGGAAATAAGGTGTGTACCAACTGAGCTAGTAGTTCTAAATATGTGATCAAGCTCTCCCTTTCGAATCTTTCTAGGAGATGTCTCTGCAAAATAAATACATTTAGATAACTAATATGTTTGAAACTATTGTGTGTACTTTCCAATGTTCTGTTCAGAATATTCTGCACAATGTACCTATAATTGAATTGCATATGTAAGAAAGAAAAGTAACAAATGATTCATTAAACTTTTATAATTTAAATGTTAATAACTAAATCAAATTAAACTAATTAAATTAATTAAAATAAAAATAATAACATTAATTTAATTAAATGATAAATTCAATAATCAATTTTTTTTATTTTCATTAATTTATAATTTAATTGCTTTCAATACATTTACTTTTAAATTTATTTCTACTTTAATTTTTATTAATTAAATAATTTATTTTAAAAAAAAATTCATTAATTAAATTTCTTTTACATTTTATTGAAATTAATTAAATTTTAAAATAACTTATTTTCTAACTATTAATTAATTAAATTAATTTCATTTAAATAGAAAAAATCAGCCTCTATCGGTCCATGTACATTGACATTGAGTTATTTGCACCAACAAAGACTGATCGACTTTTGTTTATAAATATACCTCGACGTTGGTATACATGGAACAACAAAAGACAATTCGCTTTGTGATTGAGCAATATGGACCATATTCCGCCATCACAAAAACAAATCGACTTTTGTTAGTATAGATGCGTCAATGTCAAGGTACATGAACCAACAAAAGTTGACATGGTACAATACGACTTTTGTTGTTCAACATGACCCGACGTCGATATGTGTACCAATAAAAGCCAATCCCTTTTGTGGTCGATATGTATGGTCAATCTGCTCGATCGCGAAAAAGTCAATTGACTTCTGTTGGTCAATATACTTCGATGTTGAGGTACATTGACCAACAAAATCCAATTGGCCTTTATTGGTTGACTTGACCTGATGTTGGGCTATGTTGCCCAACAAATGCTGATCATCGTTGCACATTATAAACTCAAACAAACCTACATTTTTAGTCTCAATCCAACTATATCTTAACCAAATATAATATAATCTTACCCTAATCATCAATACCTAACATATAAAACACAAATCAACTCAACAAATAACAAAAAAATCTGAAAGTCATGAAATCAACCAAGCCAGAACATATCAGCATAGCTTTACCAGTGGCAAAGGACGACTAGCTCACCGACAGTCTACAATGGTTTGCGAACGGCAACAACAGTGTGAAAAGGCCGGTGGTTGTGCAAATCTATCATCGGCTTGCATGGTTTGACAGAGGATGACCGAACTGATTTTCAGCCTCATTTTTCATTTTATATACATGAGGGTAGTTTCATAATTAAACTTTCATTTTTTTTTTTTAATTTTGAAAAATAATGGTAGTTTCATAATTTTTGGTTAGGGGCAATTTGGACATCGTGGGTATAGAGTGCAAATTTTTTGTTTGAGAGGCTAAAATGGAACTTTTTTAAAATGGGAGGATAAAAACATATTTTCTATTTTTGGTTTGGTTATTTTTGGTATTTTTCACTAAATAAAATTACTAACTTTTCTGGTCAGTCAGTTTGTTATATTTTATTCCCAATAATTTACAATCATTTATTCTCGAGAATAATGACAGAAATTAACGTCAAGCATTTACATTGAACCTCGGTATTGTTTCTTACTAATAATATAATCCGTGGGCATAAAACCACACGATCACAGAGACAATGAAAATGACAACATCAAACATAATCACAGTGACAATGACAATGGCAACATGCAATACTCATGATGCATGCAACATAGGTCTCTGTCACAAATTACAATGCCGGTATTGATTCTCTCATATGTGAGTCTAGAAATGTGAAATCCCACTAAAATCATGTGTCATTCATATATCCCTCCTGTTAAAACTGATCATGATACTATAAATTACTAATTCTTGCAAAATAATTGGCTAAAGATCAGTTTATCAACGGTAATGATTCTATCATCATGATCAACAGAATTTCATTCAATAATTGATCAATCAAAATTTTTATAAGATCTTCCCACTGACGTACCACTTTTTGTCTCGATCATCAGCTTGATCTTCATCTATTACTTTGTATATACCTAAATGAACTGTAAAAATGGTTCTCTATATATATGCCAAATTTAGTGACATATTTGGTTTTCCCTAAAAGGTGAAAAAAATATATAAAAAAAGATTCTCGATGGAAAGCTTTTTTTACAATTATAAAGCAGCTTCGTTGGCATATTGGCCTAGAAGAGACCCCACAAACATAGAACAAAAAAGAAACATTAGTGATAAACACTAGCACTAGCAACAGCAACGCTAACTTGTCATAATCAATGAAGGCCCTATACAAAAGTGGGTCCTGGCAAGCCATTTTTTTCCATCATCATGA